>CM076581.1:1132082137-1132442730 GCA_034641835.2 Pinus albicaulis | reverse complement strand
GAGTTGATATGAATGATGAAATCCCTAGGAGTTATATGAATGAAAATTATGCAAAGTTGTTGCTAGTGATCCAAAAATAATTCACCTGTGAGGGAAGATTCCACATGGTTTACACTTACCATATCGAACTCCTTTTGCATTTTGTAGGTAACAAATCACTTGACTTACCCTTATTTTTATACAGGAGTTTGGGAAAGATGTCAGATAGAGTTCAATTCAAGTCAGAAGGTAATGAAACATCATTATTTCACCATGGTATGATAAAACTGTTAGTGTTGGAAGAGTTGAAAAGGTTAAACATAGATTGGAATTCATTTCTGTTTATGAGTGGGTATGAAATATATGTAGTGACTCCAAAGAAAATCTTAAAACCTAGAACTAATATATCCCCAACTGCAATAGAATAGGTTTAAGAAGAAATAAGACAATCTTATGCAGATGCAACGGACATAGAAGAATCACCTCTACAAGAAACTGATATTCCTCAAGCAACACCTGCAAAACAAAAACAAAATATTAGCAAACAAAGTAGTAAGAGGATAACTAGGAGTCAGACATTGGCCAAAGGAGATCTGGAAGATATCCTTCATGCAATAGATATTGAGGAGTCCCCAATAGTGCAAGCATAAGACATTGAAGGTGATGGAAAGAAACTGAAGAGAGGTAAGACTGTCAAGAAATTGGATTTTGCAGGAGAAGATGCTGGCTTCATATTTCAGCCAAGGAAGCCAATGACTAGGTTTGCAAAGAAGGCCATGGAGAGAAAAAGGGCAGAGAAATTCAGTGAAGCTATGAAGCCAAAAAACATCATAGTTTTATCTCCAACAACAGAAGAAGAAGTTGTCATCAAGCAGAGAAAGGGAAAGGAGAAGATAATTGAAAAATTAGAAACATAAATCCTCAAAGAACAACTGAAGGAAGGAGGTGAAGAAATAATTGACTTGAAGTTAGAGGTAGAGAAGCATAGGTCCGAAACGGCTGAATTTGACCAGATGATGAAAAATAGGACAAACATACCAGGAATATGAACTTACACTTGCAAGCTAAAAATAGATCATTAAAATATAAAGTGGAAGACCTTCAGGAACAATTGGTCTTGATTCAAGATGAACTGGAGAAGGAATGGCTGAGAATGAAAGTGGTTGAAGAACCTATAAGTCAACCTATTGTGAATGAAGATGAAACTGCCAAAGATTGAAGAGTTGGGCTGAGACATTTCTGTCAAGGTTCATATCTTACAAAGGACTTAAGTTTTGACTTAGAAAATCAAATTTTGAAGAAAATCATAAAATCTGCAAATTCTGCCATTTTAGGCAGTTTCGTAGCGTGTTCCAGGCTTGAAGGCAAAAAATGCTACGAAATTTCTGAAGATTCTCTTTAGCCTTTAAAATCAATTTTATGAAGAATTAAGGAGGGAGGTTGGCTGTATTTAGATATTTTTTCATAAATTTTTTTTTTGACCAGCAAAGGTGGCAAAAATATTTGTGAAAAAGACAAAAATCAATTCGCTAAGAAATTACGCTACGAAACTACCTAAACTGCTCTTTTTTGTAGTGAAAGGTTTTTAGAGGATTTTTGGAGGTTCAAACAGCACATGGAAGATCAATTAGCCACTTGGAGACATCCAAAATGACAGTGGGCCATCCCAGCAAAGACTCAATACCCGACATAAGTGTCACTAATCCAACTCAGCATGAAGACCAAGATTAAAGTGGGGTTTTATCTTTTCCTGAAAAGTAGGACCATGTTTCCTAAATTTAGGAGGAACATTAAATGTCTTAGTAATGGTGAATGTTTCTTGAGCATGTGATCCTTATCATGTAATTGTCTCACTGTTGAAAAAAACTGAATTTAATAAATATGAAGTAGTGTCCTATTAGGAATGCGAGTCTGTTAAGGTTAGTTGTCTTTTTCTGTTCCAAGAAAGTAGTTTTCAGTTATATTAGGTGTCAAAGTTATAGTTCGAGGATCTAGCTAGCTGGGCAAATCATTTGCAATATAAAAGAGTATATTTATAGACAGAACATGGAATATCAAAGGGTTGGAGAATATTGTACCAAATTTCTACTCTGTAATGTTTTTTCAGTTTCAGTAATATACATTGATATTTTACTTCTAGACTTGGGATTCGAATGAGGTGTTCAATGTTTTGTTTTCTATATATCTTTCATGTTTAATCATCTTCAGTAAGTTTTATCTCTAATTACTTAGAACTCATGGTAACATGCTCTAACTTCGTTTAGAGGTTAAATTGCTGCGCTTTTCCTATGTTGTGTGTATGTACCATCTTTTTGAAACCTCTATTTGCCTCAACTTCCATAAGAAGAATTACTGTCATTGAGTTTACTAATTTTGAATCCATAGCCCAATGGTAGCAATTCTTTCATTTTTCAACCTGAAATCAATCAAAATCAAGTTACAATTCATAGAATTAGCCATCTAATAGTATTTCCATTGAAAATCATAAGCCCCCTTTGAGAGATCCCTCTCAAACTGAAGAGGTTAATCTTCACTTAAAAGAGGTTTGAAAGAGTTACATTAAGTTGACTGATGAGCAATCTATCATGATCAATACGGTGATAAAATTTTGGTGCGTTTGTCGGGAGTCTGAAGACATATTTCTCGAATTTTTTGTGCAAACAATGAAGTTGAACTCTTGGAGGTAGCAGAAGCTCATAATTTTTCGAGACTGTAGAAACTACCTTGGTGACTCCACTACAAATTTTCATGCTAAAATGTGGCTTCGAGAAGAAGATATACAAGGAGAAATCTAGATCCTTACCCACCAACCATTGTGGATAATCCATAGAGGATTCTCAGAGGCATTGAAAGCAGCTCTTAAAATCAGGTATTCCATCACACTCAAGAGCTTTGTCCTCTGAAGTTGTTCGAAGTCCTGAAGATAGGAAATTTTATGATAAAATTCAAGAAGTTTTATTTAGGTCTAAGAGTGAAAATGAATTGACTGAGATAATTCTAGACCTGCAAAGACTAGGTATTATTACCTCATCCCTAGTATCCAAAAAATAAAAACAAGAATTCTGGGAAATAGTTACATCAAATATTCCTTTAGAGAGGGAGACTTTTGAAATGTTAAAATATTTAGATCCATTTGAATTCTTGTTGAAAAGAAAATCTGGTATACCTTTTCCTGAGTGGAGCTCATTTGTATCTGGACTGCAAAGACCAACTACACGACCTCCTACTAGTATTCTCCTACTGTTTTTTAAAGAAATACCACAATCCTTGCCATTATGGCTGGAGTTGTTCCACCTCCACCTCCTCCTATTGCACCTGTAAGATATGCCACACTTGTCCTCCCAACTGTTCTTAATTCCCTCCCAAGTAAATACTTAGCAAGAAATAAAACCTGGGGGAGTGAAGAAGAAATAACAGCTGAGGAACATGTAGATCAATTCAATGATTTCATAAACAGAGAAGAAGTAGACCATGAAGATGTTAAAATGAGACTATTTTCTCAAAGTTTCACTGGTGAGGTCAGAAAATGGTTTAAAGCCCTAGCTCCAACAAGCTTGTAGAATTGGAATCAGTTTGAAGATAGTTTTTTGAGAAAATGGGGGAATAGAAAAAACTCAGTGTAGGCCCTGACATAATACAACAGTTTAAAAAGAGTCTTAGATGAATCTATCCAAGATTTATCTAAGAGGTTTAAAAAATTATACAATTCTATACCTTCTCATCTTTAACCTCCCCTAGGAGCTGCTCAATTATGCTATGCAGAGGAATTTGATTATGATTTCTCCATTCTGCTTAGGGAAAGATAATCTACTTCTCTAGAAGAAATGAAGAATGATGCTGTGAAGATAGAAGTGAACATGATAGCTGCTACGAAGTCTAATATGGGTAAAAAAAAACTAAAAGAAGAAGAGAAACCTTCCTCCTCAGATGATAAGTTTGATTCTATGATGAAGACTATGGAGAAACTCATGGATAGACTTTCCCTTGGAAATACTTCCTCACCTACTGCACAACATGATCCACAAATAATAAATCCACAATTTAGAAGGCCTTAGAATAAGAAAAGACAAAGAGAAAACAAAAATCAGCCTAACCCCCAAGTGAGGCCTCCCTTTCAGCAGAATTTGATTGATGAAGAAGAAACTCAGCTTGAGATTCAAGAAGATAATATCCAGAGCATAGATGAAAACATGTCTGGGATGTTTTTGACCAAAGAAGAGCATGATGATTTTGATCATGATTGAATTGGAATAAGGATGAGGGACAATATGACTATCTTAAGGGTTATCAACATGTTATATTTGAGATGCAGAAGCAATACAATCTTAGAAACATAAATGTTCCCATCACTACAAATAAAACATAGCCAAAGAAGGATGCTCCTAAAGAAGTTGAGCCTAAAAAGGACCCACCACTTCCTCCCCCTGCCAAAGAAAATGAAAATATTACTTCTATTTTTAGTTTGGAGAATAAAATCTCTAAAATTAAGATTCGTGTTCCCTTTGGAGAAATTCTCAAGGTAAATGAGTATAGAAGCAAACAGTGTGAAAATGTTGAATTCTCAACCAGGAGCTTCAGATATCCTCAATATACAAGAAGACCATCCTACCATCTACTTACAAACAAGACTGGAAGATGAGCAGAATGAAGAAGTAACTCCTTTCTATGTCAGCCTTATTATCCATGACATGACCTTACACAATTCCATGTTGGATTCAGGGGCTTCTCATAACCTCATGCCTAAGGTGATTATGGAGAGGATGGGTTTGGAGATCACTAGGACATACATGGATGTATTTTATTTTGACTCTAAAAGATTCCAATGCATAGGACTGATCAAAGATGTTGTTGTTGGCCTGACACAAGTGCCTGCCAAGACAGTAGTAATGGACAGTGTGGTGGAAGATATCCCCCCCAAGTTTGGCATGATCTTATCCAGATATTGGGTAGAAAAAATCAAAGGCACCATGCAGATGGACTTGACATATGCCACCATTCCTGTTTTTGGTGAGCAGAGAAGGTTGTACAGGGAGAGTAGGATGGCCTACATGGTAAGTATCACAGATAAACCTCAAAATTTTCCAATTTATGTTGTTGAAACTGAATTAGGATCAACAATTATTTTCAATGAGCTAATTGATGAAGCAAAAAGTGAAGGGAAATCAGAAATTCAAAAAATTGAAAATCAAGAAGTTGAAAATCATGAAATTGTAGAAGAAAAGGTAGAGGGATGCTGGCTTCTACACTTTGATGGATCTGCTGGAAGAGAGGAGGCTGGAGCAGGAATATGGATCACTACTCCTGATGATGAAAGTAAGTTTTATTCCTTTAAACTTAACTTTGACTGTACCAATAATATGGTTGAATATGAGTCTTTGTTTTTTGGTTTGGAAAATTTGAAAAGATTGGGTGCCAAAAAGATATCAGTGTGTGGAGATTCTGAGTTGGTAATCAAACAAGTTGAAGGAGTATATCAAACTAAGGATGTGAGGATTAGAGCCTACATAAATATGATTATGGAAATTCTTGAAAAGTTTCAAGAATATGCATTTATTGTGAAAACTAGAGATCAAAACTTAGTGGTTGATTCTCTAGCTATTTATGCAAGTTTGTTTGTCATCCCTACACATTCCACTGAGAAGTATGAAATTGAAGTTTGACATAGGCATGCTATCCCAGATAATATCATCCATTGGAAAGTGTTTGAAGATGACCAGCAAGTCAGAAATTTCATAGAGTTAAAAGAGGAATTTGAAAGCACAAAAGTGGATTAGCAAAACATGTTTCCTAAAACTAAGGTCAATTCTGAAGTTTTGCAGCTAAAAAATAATTGTATACCGAAGGGTATTATTCCACTTGATTTTTTTTTCATCAAAATGATGTTTTCAAATCTCCTAGGATGCAGGCTAATGGTGAGGAGGTAGAAACTTGTAATCTTGGTACAACAGCAGCGCCTAAAATGATAAATCTTTCCAAGTTTCTTTCTATGGAGATGAGACAGAAATATATTGGGATGATCAAGAATTTCATTGATGTTTTTGCATGGAGTTATGCTGATATGAAAAAGTATGATCCTAGTATTATACAACATCCCTCCACCCTTTTATTTACTTAACTAAATAAGAAAAGTAAGAACTCTAATATTCCAATTAGCTGATGGAAAATTTGAAACATTACAACAACAACCCTAACCAGTAAACCCTTACAGACAGATTTAGGTCAAATATGCATAATACCTTGCGCCAATTAACACAACATCCAGAATTAAAGTAATAACCCTCAACACATAATATAAAAACCTTATATCCTCAGATGCATCCAATAAGCATTCATATAAACCCAAACACGGTCGCACAAGAGATCTATTCGCAGACAGTACAAAAATCAGAAATAAGATGCAGAAACATTTATAACATAAACAATAGATGCAAATAGAACTAAGATATACATAAAAAATTCCTTTATTAATATTAGTTCTTATCCTTCATACAAAACCCTTCAACAACCCGCGCACACAACCATGGGGTCTGCACACATTAGGACTAAGGTCTCTGTGCACACAGTCAGCAGGAGCCTTCTACCTAGACAGTCCACACAAAATATCACAAAGTCACCAGATCTAAAATCAACATTCAGACTTATCAAAAACCTGACCTCTTAGACTTGATCTAGACTTCTATATATACCATTAGCATGAACTACTCTATGGTCCGAAAACTGTGGTTTGTAGCCCCTTGATCTACCGATTTGACCCATTACAATTAATGAGGGGTTTTGACCTGCCCTAGAGCCCCTGCACACGACTAAATCTATTACAAAAATATAGCAAAATGGTCTTCGAACTTAGGGGATCCCACTCTAACAGGCCCCCAACACAATCTTGTGACTCGTCCTGAGTCATAATGGCACTGGATTATTCATTTTGTTCTGGAGCTCTTCAACAACAACTGCAAATGGTGCCAAGACACTTGCACTTTGATCCGCTGCACTCTACACGATCTCCCCCAACTTTTTGGAATTCGACCCTTCAGTGTACAAAGTGACGCTATGCAATGTCTGGTTCAGGTTCTGTACTACAATATCAAGGTCCTGAGAGAGCTTCATGGCCTCATCTGCCCATGGCTTCATATGATATGTAACTATTTGCTTCTTGCGGTGGAGCTCCTCCACCTGATCCCGCAATGCTTGGCTCATCTGAAGGCATGACATTCACTCAACATGGATGAATGTAGGCAAAGCCTCCTGCAAATCTTCGAACTCTTGCTCATGCACAAGTCCTAGGTAATTTTCTTGACTAATGGATCTATCTGCATAGAGGTCCATAGTCCCATGGATTTTTCTAGGAGCTATGGAACCTTCTCAATGTTCGTAGAGATGCTGGTGAATGTTGTCTTTACTAGCGCAACTCATTGCGCACACACCTCCGCGGGGGGGGGGGGGGGGGGGGGGTCTTAGGCTACAGCTTTGCCTGCAATGCAGCAATTTGCTGCTCAAAATCAACCTTGAGATTCTGGATCTCGGACTTGGAAGCTTTGAGGGCTGTGACCAGGATCTCAATTTTGGCTTGTGGTGTTGCAGAGGTTGGGATAACTACATTGGGAATCTCGCCACATAATCTGTTAATGAGGCTTTCCATCTCCGTGCCCTGAGCTACAACTGCTTGTTGCGTTTTCTGAGCCTGGGTAGACTCTGTCATCTTTGTTGCTACAATATGCTCGACCTCACTGATATGATGTTGTGTGCGAGATTATTTTCTCTACAGTTCTGCTAATATGAAGATGTGTAGAGCATGGATCTGCCCACTTGGTAGCTTTGCAAGGTTGATGCTGACCTCAGGGTAGGTTTGGACCTGTGCGCACAACTCTGCTTGCTCCATGGACACCGCTGCACTCGAGAAGGGGCAGATTCTACTTCCTGTAGTCGCGACGATCGAAGTAGATGGCAGGCTCACTTGCACCAACCTCACTTGATCCATGCTCACTTTCAATATATCTATTTTCAGTTGTAGAACCTGTAAGCTTGACTGCAAGGCTTCCACCATGGCCTTGTATTGTGTCTCCATTGCGTTCTAGCGGTCCTCCGATGCTGAAGCAACTACATTTGCAATCTTATCAAGGTCCTCTTTGGTTAGAGTAACCTCTTCCTCTCCTCCGGCCTTAGATCCTTTCCTCTTCTTGCACGTCCCTTTATATGTTTCTCCGCCTCGCTTGGTACCACGCGTAGACGCATCCCCATCCCCATTGAGCCCGTCCAAACCACTAAGGTCCACCTGCTCCTGGTCTCCTCTTGACTCCTAATCTTTGTCTTTTTCTGCATCTAGGTCCTTTTATGCTTGAGCTCCAGTATCTTTTTCGCATGTATCCTTGCGTGATTTTTTTTGTGTCTTTTGGAGCTATTTCCTTTACTAACGTGGATAGCGTAATGGGCTGGGTGGAGCCAAGCTCAATCTTCCATGCATTGGGCCATGTTGCGATGACATGGTCAAATTCTGCCTCTGTGACCATATAAGGTAAGTTGTACTAGTTTGAGTCCATGTGTGATGTAATCTGCATGTTGTGCATGGTCACTTGAAATTCCACGATGCTTTTATACTTCTCATGGACTGCCGGTGAGAGTTGTGGTCTGGAATGGATGGCCTAGGCCAGTGTGCCTTCAAAAAGTACCCAAAATATTTTATTTTCCTCCACTCACCAGGGGTTTTATGAGTCCCACAATTTAGCGTGGCGTTCCGCTTCACATACGCCTGGTTCTATTCCAGGAAGGATTGCATCAGTTGGGGTCTCCCATGCCACCAGCGCAATAAAAAATAGAAGCCATGAGTAGTAGAATTGCTTCCCCATTTCCTGCGCTTCGTGTACATTTTCCAGAAACTCTTCGCATAAAAACTGTGACCAGTTATACAACATCCCCTTTTCACATTGCCTCGCCAAGGAAATGATGTGCATGGGGACTCTTTTCAGTCGGTATTTCCTCATAAGCTTACATCCAAGGACGAGGGTGCCCATGCACACTACCTGGTCAGTGATGGTCTGGACCAGAAATCCCCACTTATATCTTCCCAACTTGAATTTGGTCTTCACATCATTTTCCACCTTCAGCTCGTTTCTCTTCCCGAATCCCTTCATTGGATGGGGCCCCTTCTTGGGTAGGCCACTGATCTAATGGATCAGAGCACAATCTATAGGAATTATCCCCTAAATCCACAGGGAGCCCTCATGGACCAAGGCCAACAGATGGCGCACGTAAATTCCTGTGATGGGGTACCTCTCGAAATATGGAATCCTCAGTAGGTTGAGAACTCCTGCGTTGTGCAACCCGCTCGCCTAGGGCATCCGCTCCACCTTTGGTACATCATCGTACAACTCTCGTTCCAAGTAATTTTCTGGTGTGAGCTTAGGGAATGTTTCTTCATTGGTGATAGCATAATCATCGAACTTTATTTGAGGGATCTTGTTGAACATTTTTCCAATAAGAGGGACATCCTGAGAAATTAATGGCATTTGTAGATACTCCTGCACAGTATAGATGTTCTATGGCTTGCACATAGAGGGCTTCCGCATATTAACATAGGGTGGCCACCATGAGATGGGTTCTACGAACATTGCTTCATTTCCAGCACTCATTGGGCATTTTGATGGATCACTAATGGCGTATCCATCCTTCGTGGCTTTCCTTGGGGATGTTACATTTCGCAGAGAGGTGCGCGACTTATAAGTAGCCCAATTGGACATTTTCCTCTTTCCTTTCTCTTTCACCAGAGTGGACACAACTTCTTCTACCTCCGGGACTACTTCTATGACCTCATCCGATCCCATCTCCATAGAAGCAGTGAGGGGCGCCAAATGCTCCTCCATAGGGTTGGTGGCCTTCATTCTCCGATGGAATATGAACTCGGGATTACTGATGTAGAACGAGATTCGTGGCCAGACATAAAAAACTCACATACATCAGGATAACAGATATTACAGACAATCATAAGGTACCAAAGAGTCAAACAACAAAGGAACCAATTGAGACCCACACTTGCCTTTTTATAAGCCACCCATGGTAAAACCAATCGGATTATCATTAATTTCCACTTACCCTCAAGGAAATGATAAAAAATCCTCCAATATCGCCTCATTAAATGCGAGAAATCCACTCCATCTAACAGTAATTTCACTTTTTCACCTAGTTTCACTGTTCCAATGGCTAGTTTCCTAACCTGCGTGTCACCCCTGCGCTTATGTTGCACCTTCCTGCTCCGTTCCTTTACGTTGCACACGGACCCTTTGATTCTAATGCTCTGGCCATATAGTCATTTGGTCGGCACTGGATTTTCCCTATATGGCTTCAGATGACTTATATTGAATTGCCTGGAAAGGTTCTCTTCACGCAGCGTGGCCAAGCGCACCGCCAAGCGCACTGCAAGGTTCTTCTAGGGCAACGATTTGTGCCAACCGTGCCTCCATAATGTCAGGCTCGACGATATTAGTGAAAGATATGATGTGCAGGCTTGGGACAATGTACTCTATTGGAATGATGGCTTCCTGCCCATAGAACATCTTGAAAGGTGTTTTTCCCATCAAATTTTTGCATGTTGTGCTATAAGCCCATAACATAGAAGGGATGCGCATGTCCCAATCATGTCGGTTGGTATTATAGATATTTTTGAGCATGTTCTCCAAAATATTTTTGAAAGCTTCTACTACGCCGTCTTCTTATGTGTGATAAGGGGTACTCCTCTTGTGCGGGATCTGGAATTCCTATGTGAAAGCTTCAATTGTTTGGTTAACAAAGTGCGTTCCTCTATCACTCATCAAAATCTTCAGGAATCCAAACCTAGTCAAAATGGGCTCAAAGATGAAGTGTGCAGCAGTATCTACAGTACAGTTTGTAACCACCTTTGCCTCTCCCCACTTGGTTTTATAATCAGTTGCAATAATGATATAACGCGCCCCAATCTTCTTTCGAGGAGGGTTGATTTTTCCAACAAAATCTATAGCCCATTCATCAAATGCATGCAAGGCCATCTGTGGGTGTAGGGAATTTCATAACTATGTGAAGGCTTCCCTGTTCTATGACATGCATCACAAGCCCGATAATATGCCTATGCTTCACTGTGTAGCATGGCCCTCCATAACCCAACACGCAACACCTTAGGCGTAGTGGATTTTCCAGCATAGTGGTCTCCTACCAATCCTCCATGAGCCTCAACCAATATATCCTATCTCTCATGTTCCAATACATATCTCCTTAATTCTTCATTTGTTCATAATTTATACAATTGACCTGCAATCAGGATGAAATTAGATGCATGTGCAACCAACTCCTTCTTTTGTTGGAATGAATATTCCATAGGTGTTGTTCCTGTGGTCAGAAGATGAATAATGTCAACAAAGTTCTCATCAATCACCTTGATAGTGAAGAGCTGCACATCATGTAACCCCTCCTCTAGACTGGTTGGTTCTTCCCTATTCTCAATTCATGATAGATGATCAGGCCCAACATTCAGTCTTCCTAGCTGCACAATAATCTCAAAGTCATACTCCTAAAAAAGAAACAACCATCTACAGAAATTCGCCCCCAACAAAAGCTTATTGACAAGGTATTTTAAAGCAAAGTGATATGTGAACATTTTGAATTCCCTCCTAATAGATAGTGTCTGTATTTTTGCAGCATGTATACCATGTCCAATCCTTCCCTTTCTGTAGTTGAGTAGTTGTGCTCTGCGCCGAAGAGCTTGCTACTGGAAAAAGCGACTGGGTGATCAATGTATCCTTCTCCTAGCTGCGCTAAAACAACTCAAAGTGTGATACCAGAGGCATCCACATGCACATGAAAAACATTAGAACATTGTGGGAATATCAAAATAGGTGCAGTGACCATTTTCTCCTTTAGCAGCTCAAAGCTCTTCTGACATTCGTCATCCCAGAAAAATGCTACATCCTTATTTAACAACTTCTCCATTAACGGAGTGATCAGAGCATACCCTTTGATGAACTTCCTGTAATAACCAGTATTTCCAAGGATGGAGCACAACTACTTCTCATTAGTAGGGCATTATAGGTTGATGATAACCGCGATATTGGATGGGTCTACCATCAATCCTTGCTGACATACTATATGCCCCAGTAAAATCCCAAAAGGTACGCAGAATATGCACTTCTTTAGGTTGAGAGAAATTTGTTACTTCCTACATGTGTCAAGCATCATGCACAGGTTTGACACATGTTTCTTTACCAATCAAAACACTATCTAGTCATCAAAATATACCTCCAAGAATATATGCATGAATTCCTTGAACACAACCATTACCACAGGCAAGAATATTGCAGGTGCATTTTTCAATCCGAATGGCATGAAAGTATATTGGAATTAAGAATCCCATTTAGTGGCAAAGGTGGTCTTGCTGCCGCTTTCTGGTGCAATTCGGATATGATGATACCTTGAAAATCCATCAATAAACGAATAAGATTATTTTCCTCCTACATTATCCAAGATTTCATTAGAGAATGAAGTAGGGAAGGGGTCATGCACACAAGCATCATTCAACTTACGTAGATCTACATAAATCGTTATTTCTCCTTTGGTCTTTTTCTCCTGAACCAATATTGGGCTTACCCAATAAGATTGTTCGACTGGTTCAATGATGCCTGCATCCACCATATTTTATAATTCTTCCTTTAATTTATGCTTATATTTTTGGTTCAATCGATATGGGCGCTACTTGATAGGGTACACATCTAGTTTCAATGTGATCTTCATGACACCCAGGTCCCCTACAATTCCCTTGAGCTCCGAGAACTTTGTAGGAAATAGATCTTAATACTTTGTCAGCAGCTCTGTAATATTTCCTATTTTATCATTGTCCTAGTAGTCCCCAACCTTGGCCAACTTGGGTTTCTCTTCGATCTCAATGTTGACTTCCTTTAGTTTCAGAGGTTTAGTAACATCCACCATCCCTAATGTGGGCCCTGCAACTGCGTGCTCTCCTTCTGATTCTGGGATATTAAAATTCCTTGGGTCATCTTCATTATCCTTGATTGATAGGTTTTTGCAGTTGAAGATGTCTTTCATCTGCGCATCCGAGGACATCACAACACACTCCTTTCGGGGCTGGGATTCGTCAAATACCAGAGCATATATGTCCTATAGAGCTTCATCCAATTTCTCCGAGCCACCCACAGAGCCAAAGGTTGCCAGGAAATCCTCAGTCATTGTAATCCAGTCTTGAGTACCTTGGTGTAGCTCGACTTCTAGATACCAAGTGGTGGGTACCAGCCCCAATGAGTGGACAAACCGATGAACCCACTCTTTCCAGGTCTTTTCATCCCATACCTCCATCCACATGGCCAGGTGCTTGTGAAGATTGCCTCGATCATAGAAAAACTCAATGGGTGGAGTGGCTAGAGGTTCAAAGCACAACATAATCATTTTTCTACATTCCTACCAGCCGTGGAAAGTTCCCTTGTGCGCCTCCCACCAGTGCGCTAGAGTTGCCCACATAGCCAAATAAGGCGCCCAAAAACTTCGTTCCTCTGGGAAAGTTTTTTCCAATGCTTCCAAATATTCTTTGAAACTACCAGAACCCTCAAAGTAGGGTAGTTATCTTACCTTAGAGGAGATGCACTGGAAGTTATTTGTGATCTTGAGGCAGCGCAACGCAGAGACATCGTGCAATCGATTCTGTCACTTCTCCATTTTGTCATCAGAATCGGAAAAAAAGAGCTATCCTTCTCCCAGTTCAACATACCATCAGCTGTAGGGTTGATCCAGTATTTATACCATGCAGTCAGTTTGTAGATAAGGTCAACATCATCCCCTTCGCACACTAGTTCTGTGTATCTTTCTCCTTCTACCATATCTAGTGTGACTATCACCCATGTACCATTATTCTAAAAAATCATACTTATGGTCTTCAAAATGATGATGCCTCCCATATAAATGGCCCAATCCAATCCTAATATCGAAGTGTAGGGGTCTACATCATCCACAATTTGTAAAACCTCAAAATTAGCGTATACCTTTAATCCCATGATGTCTACCACAACTTGTGGAAGCCTGCCAAGTGGAATGATATTTTACTGATTGGCCATGCGTAGCTGAATGGTGGACTATTCCAACTTTGGCTTTCCCATATTTTTCC
Organism: Pinus albicaulis; assembly: GCA_034641835.2. Classification (NCBI taxonomy): domain Eukaryota; kingdom Viridiplantae; phylum Streptophyta; class Pinopsida; order Pinales; family Pinaceae; genus Pinus; species Pinus albicaulis. The sequence continues at coordinate 1,132,428,623 of CM076581.1, read as the reverse complement.
AGGTTTTCTTAGGTAAGACATTTGCATCAGACCCCAGATCCAAGATGACCCGATCCATCTCATAGTCTCCAATTTTCACAGTCATGCGCATCTCCCTACCAGTTCGCTTCTTCTGCTTATAAACCTTGCTCACAACCTTGGTTTCTGTTCGAGGCACCTCTTTTTTTGCACAACTGTATATTATGGCTTGGAGATTATCTACTTCATTCTGATTGTGCATTAGCTTAATGCAAGCTTATATGAATGGTTTTACTTCATCATCAGCTTTTAATTCCATGGGGGTCCTTGACGTGGACGCTCCCGCATCAGCAAAATCCTTCGTGACCTCAATAAAAATCTCTTTTTCTTTCTACAAGTTAAGGCTCCCCTTCTTATTAGATGCCTTTCTGATCAGTGGCTTTGCGACAACCTTTTTCTTATTTCCTCCGGTGGCATCACCACTAAGTGTAATTAAATTTACCCTTGGGCCATCATCGAGCGGTTCAAATTTAACCATCTGCATATTTTGCGTCGGTGTCTGCTACTTTTCCTACATTTTATCTATTAACACAGGAAAATATTCAATAACATGATCAAATTTCCTACAGTACCTGCAGGATTGTCACGCAGGGTTCGGGTAGTCTCGTGCATAGTGTCTAGTGTCTCCAAAGTTGTAAGAAATTAGTTTCCCTCTCCCTCGTCCTGGGCCTCCACCTCTCCCCCCTCGCCATCCTCTTGCTGGGCATCCTCCTCATCTAAAGGGAGATGCTGGTGATGAAGGGTCAGCCTGTACTATGTAAAGGTTTGATCTATCTATCATCAGGTCAGATTTTCGGCAGTTGTGCTCATCGTGACCAATTGAAGAGCAGAATCTGCACCACTTTTGCTTCAGTTATAGTACATAGGCTCCTAACCATGGAAGTGGTTTATATCATGTCAGCCAGCCACCCGATAATCAGCGCACCACAGTGTGGGGGTACTAGGCCCAACAACATCTCTGGGGCGTAGTGGACTTGGTCGCCCAGATTGCATGTAATCTGACAACAGAGGGCACTGATCTTTGGTGTCACAATTTCCCTTACAACATATGCACCAGACATTTGCGCCAACTTATTTACCCCTCTATTTTCATAAATTCTGAATTTCTAAGTGCATAACTTCTAATTGGATCTGAATTTGTAGTGCTCCAAATTGAGCATCATCTCTATGCGCAACTTCTAATTTCATAGCAATTTCCAGGGCTTCTTCCTGAGAATCAATATTTTACTGAGCCATAGGCCCAAAAAGATGTGGCAATAGCATGGTGATGAACCATTCCTTATGCTGCTTGTCATCGTAAGAAAATCCTCCGTCACTAATGGCTTGCTTCAGTTGTTGGTCACCTTCCCAAACTGATTTTGTAGACCCTTTCTTTATATGTTTAAGTTCTATTATGCATTGGGAATATGATTTTGGCTTCCATAACTTCTCTTTCAGGGCATCCTTAATCTACTGAACCGTGGGATCTATAGGTTGATTAATGTATCCCAAGAACCAATCTAAAGCATGACCTTCAAATGCCATAGCCAACTGTGCTCTCTTGATAGCATCAGTATTGACATTCTGCACAGTGCACACCACATTCGCCACAAACCAAAATTGGTCCATTTCCTCATCCCCCACACCCTTAAAGGTGGGTAACTTCATATGCGCGGCTATACCTTCCGCAGGTGGGGGTGGTGGTGGGGTAGGAGGATTCTTACCTCTGCGTGAATTTTATGGTGGCATAGCAGTAGAGCTATTTTCAACGCGTGCAACCTCACTTTCATTTATATCATGGGAATTTCTCAGAGGACTGTATACAGATCTGTCCCCTCTCTGATTGACCTGATAATATTTACCGTTGCGCATATTTCTATCACTCTGATTAGGGGTAATTCGCTCGGTGTATCTGCACAAAATACCCTTTGCACACAATAACATCTTAATCAATAGAGGAAATTTTTTTAAGAACTTACCCCTCAATCTATTAAAAAATATCCTTTCAGCTTCTGAGTAGGAAAAAAAATGATTGACTGAAAAATCTGTCACAAATACACCCAAGACGTTGTCAACCCAGTGATCTATAGATCGGGTAATATAATTATTAGTCTTCTCCAACTGTTGGATCAATTGATGGGTCCACTGCGTGACCCGATTTTCCTTCCAAGAAGTTCAGAATTCCGCTAACCTTTCCAACCACTCTTGTAGTTCATGTGAAAATGTTATGAAGAAGATCTCGTGCACCTTATTCAAAATATACTTATTCTTCCACTCTTCATTCAACAACTTCTTACTTCTGTTTTCTTTTAGGGAAAATTCTTGAATCTGTTTTTCAAAAAAATCCTCAAGTTCAGGGTTTAATGGATGCCAATTGCCTCTCGTCATCACCCAACCTCTCTCAAAATTCTCCCGGTCCTGGAAACGAAACCATTTGTTGGCTTGAGGGGTCTTGACCCAGGTTCGGAGTTGAGGTTAACCAAAAAAACCCTCTTACGATTGGCCCATTTTGCAATGATTTGCTTGCATAAGTCAAAGTCTCACCCAAAGCAGTATGGGGTGTGCTGCAACCAGGTTTCCACACCCCGAGAGAGGCTTTTAATGATGTGGGTGCCTTAATATCCATAATAAACATAAAAATACCTTCACAACAAGAAATTCTCCTAACCCCTAAACCCTTACAAACAGATTTAGGTCAAAAATGCAGAATACCTTGTGCAATTTAACAACATAAGTAATAACCCTTAACACATAATATCAGAACCTTATATCATCAAATCCATCCAATAAAGATTTATATAAACCCAAACACAGTTGCGCAAGAGATCTATTCGCAGACAGTACAAAAATCAGAAATAAGATGCAGAAACATTCATAACATAAACATCAGATGCATATAGGAGTCAGATATCCGTAAAAATGTTCCTTTATTAATATCAGTTCATATCCTTCATAGAAAAACCTTTAACAACCCGCGCACATAGCTAGCAGGGTCCGCACACAACAGGAGTAAGGTTTCCGCACGCACAGCCAACATGAGCCTTCTACTGAGACAAGCCACACAAAATATCACAAAGTCACCAGATCTAACATCAACATTCAAACTTATCCAAAAACTGGCCTCTTAGACTCAATCTAGACTTCTATTTATATCATTAGCCTGTACTACTCTATGGTTCGCAACCATGGTTTGCGACCCCTTGATCTACCGTTTTGACCCATTACAATTCATGAGGGGCTTTGAACTTCCCAAAATCCCCTACGCACGAATAAATATATTACAAAAATATAGTAAAATGGTCTTCGGACTTAGGGGACCCCGCTCCAACACCATCTCCTATATTGTTCTAATATTTCTCCCAACTACTCCATTTTTGTGTGGATTTCTAGCCACATAATATTGCCTCCTTATGCCATGCTCTTCACATAATTATTGACACTCTCTTGAAGTGTATTCTCCTCATCGCTATGATCTGAAGCATTTGATCTTTATATCGTTCTCATTTTCCACCCGAGCTTTAAATTTTTTAAAATGTTTAAACACATATGCTTTTTATTTTAAGAGCATGATCCAAGTGGCCCTGATAAAATCATCAATAAGAAAGATAAAATACCTCTCTCCTCTTGGGATTTTTTCTATGGTCTGTGTGAATTAGCTCAAGTGGTATAGATGAAGATAATTATTTTGTTTTGAAATGAGTCCTAGTATACTTACCAAATTGACATGATTTGCAGATTGAATTATCAGGCCTTTAAAGCATTGACAATCCTCTCACAACTCCTAGCTTGTTGATTCTTATTAGACTGTTAAAATTAATATGACCAAGTCTCCTGTTCCATAACCGAGATTCATTTATCTTGCTTAGATAACATATTACTATGGAGTCCTCAAACACATATACATTATTGTGAGTTCTGACTTCATTTCCCACCATATTTCCATTCTTTTCACATTGAATCTCACAATATTTGGATCTAAAGGTCACATTATAGCAATTATGACACATCTGGATTACACTAAGAAATTTGTGTTTGAGACCTTCTAAATATAACATATTTTTTTCTTTATTCTTTTCATTAAGAATGACTATGCCCTTATCCTTAATTATTATTGGGGCATTGTTGCCAAAAGTGACATTGTTCCCTCTGTTCTTTTATTTTAGCGACAATAATTTGATCTTATCCCCAATCATATTATTTGAACAACCACTGTATACATACCATTGGTTCTCTTGATTATGTGTCGACAAAGCAAGTCCACATTCCATGCTCTTTCTATATTTTAGTTTAAAATCCACCTTATCCTTTTTAAAAGCTGGCTTCCAACTGTACTTGGAATTAGATGGGTACTCAAATATTCTTATGCATTCACTCTCCTTGTGCTCGAAATTATTACATTTGAATCATTCAACATCTTTCATTATGGGAGAGAATGGATTTCGATCTATGAGAGGAGAGTTTTGAGATCTAATATTCTGATACTTATTGTACTTGGAATTTTCATCTCTTTCAACTTTGGTCCTTCTACAATAAACAACCTTATTTCCAAAGATGTGACATTTATAACAATGACCATAAAATAAATGAGAGCACTTGAACTTAGAAATTTCATGAGTTGGTGCATGAAGGTACCTCTGTTGTCTAGTCGATTGATTCATTCTCTATTGGTATGGATTATTGGGGTGGTTGGAATCATTTTTATAGTGATGGGATCCTCTCTAGCTTGCTAGATTCTTGTCTTCATTGATTCTTTCTTGATGCTCCTTTGCATAGCTCCGACGTTCCTCAAATCCTGCAGACCTAAAGTTCATATTACCCATAGAATATTCATATGGTCTAGAGTATCCCATGCATGTTTTTTTTTCCCGAATACCTTTGAATATTTAGAATATAATCTATATTTCTTATTCCTTCTGCAAATTTTCATTTATAGACTTCTCGGTCTCCAATATATCAGGATCCGTTCTCAAAGAGATGATCTCTCAGTCGAGACTCTGACAATTTTCTTCCCATTCATGGATCAAATCATTAAGAACTTATTATTTTCATTTAGCTTCTTGTAATTTTAATTTCAAGGACAAAATTTAATCTTTGCAAGTTCTTGAGATCATTTCCCTATTTACCTTGAACAACTCCTGCTTTAGATGCTTATTCTCTTCTTCTAGTTTCTCACATGCTCCTTTTTTTTCTTCTTATAGGAGGGCTAAACTATCTTTTCTTTTAATGGCTTATTCAAGTTTTTCTTTTTGATAAAAAAATTCCTCATTGTCTGAGTTGTACATACCTTCTTCAACACACTGCAACTATTCTTTTAGCTAGATTTTACTTTTCCTTTCCTTCCTTAACTCATCAAGAGCATTGATGAGTTCCCCTTCAAAGTCCACTACTCCTAATTCTTCTTCTTCCTCTTCAGAGTCAATAATATTTTGTTTATTGGAGTCTGCTACAAATTTCATGAGTAAATACTTGTTTGAATAATCTTATGAAGAGTTTTCATTGTCTAACTCTAGTGTAGAGCTATCATATTTGGAGTAGATCCCCTTTTCTTAAAGAACTTCTTCTAATGTTTTTGAGATTTGTTTCTAAATTTTTTAACATATCCCTTTTATGTCCTTTATTTGTAAGGGAATTTGGAGGAAAATTTTCCAACTCTTCCATAGTCAAAGAATTAAAAGAGCATATTCCCTTTATACTTTCCTAAGCCACACTTTTCCTAGCATATTGAGTCAACTCCTGATTATATTTGCAGCTCGAGAAATATTGAAAATATTTGTGCTCCTTACCCTTCTTGGACACTTTTAACATTGCCTCCTTGGGTTCAATTTTTTTTTTCCTATTCTCATATCATAGGTTGTGAGAGTACCAAGTAGCTGATCCATCTTGAGATTCTTTAAATCAACCATCTCTTCAATGAAAAATACTTTGGCATTAAATCTCATGGACAAATATCTTAAGACATTTTGAACAATTATATCTTCTTTTACCTCTTCACTAAGTTCTCTAATCATATCGGTTACTTCATCAACTTTGAGGAATTATTCCACTATGCTTTCTTCTTAACTCATTTTTAAGCTTTCAAACCTCATTCTAAAGGTTTGAAGTTTAGCCTACTTGACTTTATCATCTCTTTCATGACTCAAATTGAGGTTCACCCACGCTTCCTTCGGATTCTTATAGTACATAACCTTTACGAGTTTGAATTGAATAAGGCCAAAGAGAATGGAATTATTGGCTTTAGTATTATAACCATAATTTTTTTTACCATATACATTAGTGGGAGGGACATCAGGGACATCATAATCTACTAGTCACCATAGCTCCAAACATCTACTCCTAGGGACATAAGATAATCTTACATCCTAACTTTCTAAAAGACATAGTTTGTCCCATCAAAGACTAGTATCTTGCTGGAGTAAGCATCTTGAATCTCTTTCCTAGACATAATTCCTTATGGATATTGAGTCCTTTTAAGTATAAGTATTTAATTATTTTCACTCCTATAAGTTACTTTTGAGAGAATTTATACACAATACAAGTGGACAACAGGATAAGGAATTCAAATGTACATACAATCCATCACATGAGAAACATACAGATATTGACACAGGTATTTTTACATGGAAAAGAAAAGGGAGAAAACCACCAATTTGTTTGTTGTTATGATGTAAATTAAGAATCTACTTAATTACATCAATTTTTTGCGAGAACCCACTAACATGAGGCACCAACCCCCGTAAAGATATCAAGAAACTACTTTCCAAGAGGCACCAACCTTTTATGAACACAGGAAACTACCTGCTCTAACCATTGTTCTACTTTTCATATGATTTTTAAAATGAAAACAAAGGAAAATTCATATACATATAAATACAAATATGGTCTGCTCTAGTGCCAGTTCCATTCCTTCAACTACCCATTTCTCCTTCAAAATGTGCTCTCTTCTACTCAACCAACTCAGGTATTGGCCCTTTGATGCACCTTCTCTTAGTGACGCTTAGCTCAGTCACACACCCATAACACTGCACTCTGTAAATCTCAACAATTTTTTATTTCCTTGAATTGAAAAAATTCTCTGCGTTGTTTTTTTCCTCTGCTGCGCTTGACCAATTATATCTTTGTTGCCTCCGTACTCGATAGTGTGTTACAACATGATATGGTATGTTGTTTCTCAATCAGGTTTCTTGCACATTTGAACAAGGCTACGCATTCTTCTGTAACTTGTGTTCTTAGTGATTCCCTATGCAGAGAATCGATTCTTAGTAAAATCGTGCACTCCAAGGAAGTGTTCCATGCTTACAAACTGATCCCCGTGAAAAACCTGTACCTCAGGCATTAATTTCATGTTCCAAGTTAATTTCTTCTGCGCCCAAACATATTTTTCATTTAATTCTTCATGGCATGCAAGAAAGATCAGGAAAGCCAGTTTTCGTTTGAGCCATGCCCATTAAATTTTCTCTGCAAGTCAAGGTCCTTGCGTCCTTGTTTATATTATCTACAACCACCATTAATAATGACACCAACTATGATATTCTACCACATTTAATGAAGTCACCAATAACACAAGAAGACCATGCAAACTAATTCCTTAGAATTCCTTTCAATGCTGTTCAGGAGGTCGTTAGTCGACTCGATTTGCCTGGTTGTGTGCTCATATTATCTCAACCCCCAACATTCTCGTAGGTCCAACTAGGGAAAATTTCCACTCTTTCTGGCTCGTTATGTTCATTCAATGCCAACAACTTAATACAAAGGAAAAAATACACAAAACAAACCCTTGTAACAAAATTTGAGGTTTTTCCACATCATAAGTGTAAGTCATGCTGACATCATCCAGGCTACATGGCTCCTTCTATATGGTGACACATGTCACGTAAATTTGGTCCAGTAGGGCATCCAAAAATGTCAAAATTGTCTACAATGTGTCCTCCATACTACCACATCACATTGACGTCATCTTCCACATTGCCTCTACGGGGTCCCACACAAGTCGGGGGTCAGGAGTCATGGCTTCATTCTTCCTACTAATATTTGTTGCCCTGTCTGAGCTCCGACTGGTCTGACTAAACCCATTCTAGACCCATATCCCAACTTGGAGATGGTCTCACATAGGTCGGGGGTCTGTGAGTCAGGGCTTTATTCTCTTGCTAACTCTACTATGCAACCCAACATCCGACTTGTAGAAATTATACAAAAAATATGTATATCAATGGATTCAATCCGATTATGCAATCTACTAAAGCAAGATACTGAATCCTTCTACAAATCAATTGTGGAAAATAAACATGATCGCCAATCACAACAAGTAAAGAAAGAATCAAATAAAACTACAACACATATATTTTCCCGGGGAAAGCTTGATCCTCAAAATCCATCTATCTTCTATTGTATATTCACCAAGGAATCATGAAACAATTACAATGCAATCTTCTCACAAGAGTCTCCTACACTTCGCCTATCGCCTGACACTAATCCAAACAAAATCAGGCCAACACTTAGCCAATTCTTATCCTGTCTTCAGTCTGCCTTGCTCACACAATAAATGAGGAATGCAATCCCTATTCCTTAGGAATTTCAACCTTTCTCAACTACACAAGTATCATGGGAAATCCTGTGGTTTTTTAACTGCATTCATGCAGTTTTATAATAATATATATGATATTCAACTTCCCTTTAACCTTTGTCTCAACTAGGTCTCCAATGGAACTGACATGCATGTAGCTATTAATAGTAAATCATCAATTGCATGGCAGATCACTGCATGTGAATTAAATCTGATTTAATTCACTTGACCTCTCACCAGTGCAACAAACAATTACAACTAGTTCAAATGGCTTTAACTCACTTAATTGAATTAAATGATTTCTCATGCATTAAACTCATGCACTTAACTTCAACTAGAACTATAAAACACATATAATTACTCTGCATGCCTCACCAACCACCCTCAACTAGAATTTCATGAGCTAAATGAGTTTATCACACTCAGTTAACTATTACAAGTGTTTATGAGATAATATTACAATTTATTATCCAATTTAATTAAGGGATAATTAAATTAGATACATTTCCAATTTATTAAATAAATTGAATTGCACACTAATGTATCGCTAGGACCCATCATTACATGACCTATGGCCCCACACTAGTGTAGGCGCGGTCATGTTGTTTCTAGATGGAAATTTCATTGTTTCTTGTTGCAAACTTCAACACTCCCTCTCAACAAGAAAGGAATCAATATTTCCCGATCCGGTACCTTGGAATGTTCTTGCATGTGCACATGCACGTCTTGCATGCGACATGCAACTCTTGCATGCGACATGCAACTCTTTCATGCGACATGAAAATATTTCATGTCACATGCATCTCTTTTATGCAACACTTATTTAGTGTTGTTCGCACATGAAACTCTTGAATGCAACACTTCTCTAGTGTTTCTCGCACATGCAAATTTTGCATGCAACACTTCTGAAACTGAATAGCCTCCAAATAAATGAATCAATATAATGCATCTATCATTAGAGTCTTATGACTGCTACTAGATACCATACATGTCTACTGTACTCTCTATGTTGTTGACATCTGAATCCATGCACTGCTTCAAACTCTGATCTGTGCTCCAATATCCAACACCTGTCACTCTGATTTCTGTCTTCCTGACATATGACTGCATCAATCTAACCAATCCTCCCTACTACCGTTGTATTTTGGGCTCCTCATAACCAAGTTTGATCCATGAGACACACCATCTCAATGGACCCCGCCAAAATTTCTTCTTGGGATTAATTTTTCACATCGCCCCACCTCACACCTAGAGGTATAGTTGCATGTACTCCCTCTGCCCATCTAGCTCAAAATTTCCCCCTCTTGGAGGTCTCTGCTTGAGTTTTTTCTGCCACCCCATGATCCTCCGCATGTGTCTGCTCCCCATCTTGAGGTTCGTTCTTTGGAACCAAGAGTTCCTCATCTACATGCAAATCCAACTCCCTCTCAAGGGACAATTGCATGGATTTCTCACACTTCCCCATGGTACATCCCTTGCATGTGTCTATCTGCACAAGAGTACCCTTTGGAAGCCCCATGGAAATCTGCTGCATGACCTTCAAATCTCCGTGGTGTAGATGGCCCAATCTCTTATGCCATAACTCACCCTCATCTTGGCTCACCACTTTGTTTGCTTTACCCATCAATGCTGCAAAACCATCTACATCAAGTTTATAGATATTATTCACACGAATCCTAATCTTCTTGGCTTGTCCTATGGATTTGTGTCAAAGGAAATCTTTCGCTTCACTGAAAACCACATCATAGCCTCTATCCTCCAACATTGCGATTGAAACTAAGTTATTTTTCAAGCCTAATACATGCATTACATATTTTAATAAGAAGGGTTTACGTGACTATCTCTAGAAGGTAACTGTACCAATCCCAGTAGCATTTTACCACCCATTCATCACCCATTTTGATATGCATCTGGAGGTCCTTCTCCTCCAAGCTACTAAAAATTTATTTCTCTCCCGTCATGTGGAAAGATGCACCACTATCCAAGTACCACACTGATCCCATCACACTTAACACCATGCATGTGATGAGCGAGAAGTCGAACTCAAATAGCGAGGCCAAAGCCTCACCAGCTGTAGATCCTAAAGCCTTATTTTTCTTCTTATTTTGTGGACAATTAGTGGCATAATGTCCATGCGTGTGACTGTGAAAACATTTCACTCTAGAAATGTCACGCTCCTTGCCTTCTTCGCAGGTCTTAGATTTGGAATAGAATTTCTTTCCCTTCCCCTTCTTCACCTTACTAGGCAAGGCACAATTTTCTTCATCATTTGTCTTAGATGAAGATCCATCCCTAGTATTCCACCTAAATTATTCTTGCACCAAATCCGTCCAAAGTAGTTTCCAATTTGGCAGCTTCTCCCTCCCATTGATAGAGTCTTGATAACTACGACAACCCTTGGGAAGGCCTAGAAGAGCTAGGATCATCAAGTCATCATTCTTGATATTAATTTTGACACTCCCAAGCTCATCTCGACATTGGAAAAAATTGGTTAAATATTTCAGAATAGTGTCACCTTTCTCAATTTTGATTTTCCTGAGCTTGTTCTTCAATGCCAATTTTTTGTGATCACTACCGCTCTGAAACATATCTTTCAAAGCCTTCCACATTGCATATGGAGTTTCTTTTCCATGGAGACTTGAGACAATGTGGTCTCGTACTCCCTCCAATAAGATCGTCCTCGCCTTTGCAACCTTATTTTCCCAAGCATCAAGATTTGCGACATCTGCTCTAGCGGGTTTGGGAATGTCATTATCAATGAATTATTTCAACCCATTTTCCTCAAGTACGGCCTCCATCCTTTCTTTCCACGCAATATAGTTAGAGCTACCCTCGAGTCCATACTCCAATCTCAAGCCATTGAAAGCCATTTCAATCCTGATCCGCCTCTCGCACCAAGAATACTTGCGCAAATTCGAATTCTATTCAGTCACAAACTCAATTTATTCTTCAATATAGTGATTTCCTATGCTATGATACCATGTAGAAATTATAAAAACAATATGTATATCAATGGATTCAATCCGATCACGCGATCTACTAAAGCAAGATATTGAATCCTTCTACAAATCAATTGCAGAAAATAAACATGATCGCCAATCACAACAAGTAAAGAAAGAAGAAAATCAAACCACAACACATATATTTTTCTGGGGAAATCTTGCTGCTTAAAACCCCTCTATCTTCTATTGTATATTCACCAAGGAATCATGAAACAATTACAATAGACTCTTCTTACAAGAGTCTCTTGCACTCTGCCTATTATCTGACACTGATCCAGACAAAATCGGGCCAACACTTAGCCAATTCTAAGCCTGTCTTCAGCCTGCCTTGCTCACACAATTCATGAGGAATGAAATCACTATTCCTTAGGAATTTCAGCCTTTCTCAATTGCGAAAGTATCATGGGAAACCATGTGGTGTTTTAATTGCAGCTAGGAAGTTTTCTAATAATACAATTGATAGTCAACTTCCCTTTAACCTTTGTCTCAACTGAGTCTCCACTAGAACTGACATGCATGAAATTATTAATAGTAAATCATCAGTTGCATGGAATATCACTGCATGTGAATTAAATATGATTTAATTCACTTGATCTCTCACTAGTGCAACAAATAGTTACAACTAGTTCAACTGACTTTAACTCACTTAATTGAGTTAACTGAGTTCTCATGCATTAAACTTATGCACTTAACTGCAACTTGAACTCTAAAACACATAGAATCACTCTGCATGCCTCACCAACCACCCTCAACTTGAATTTCATGAGCTAAATGAGTTTATCACACTCAATTAACTATTACAAGTGTTTATGAGATAAGATTACAATTTATTGTCCAATTTAATTAAGGGATACTTAAATTAGACACATTTCCAGTTTATTAAATAAATTGAATTTCACACTAATGTATCGCTAGGACCCATCATTACATGACCTGTGGTCCCATACTAGTGTAGGTGTTGTCATGTTGTTTCTGGATGCCAATTTCACTGTTTCTTGTTTCAAACTTCAACACCACTAGGACCAACTCACCTAAGTCGAACCTTAGTTCAACATATGCTTAAGTCCCGAGTGAATGAGCCCTTATATATGAAAACTTCAGCTTACTATAACTCCTGATCTAGAAGGCCTTTTCCAGATTTCAACATACCATTGGAAATATCTTCTAGAACACTATCCAAAAATGCAAATTTCAGGAGAAACTAAGTTGATCTTTTGAGACATAATCTCCTCCAAAATCTGGGACTTTCAACCATCATAGTCATATTTTTATGGCTTCTCCAATAATACTTTTACTATGATTATATTCTACAAAACACTGTAGTAACCATGGGACTACCCCTGAACAACATCCTCATTAATGCTAACATCTACTACCTTTAACCTCAATGCTAGTCTAGTTGAAATAAATTCCAACATACCAAGTGGAACCAACCATTCAGATAATGCCAACTATCCAACAATTCTTGTGCCAGAGTTCCCCAACTTCTCAACTCTTCAATTTTTCTTCCTCACTACTTAGTGTAGTGTAAGCTTCCACCTCAAGCTTGTAGATATTTTTTACTCTAAATCCAATATGTTTCACTTTCCCGTTAGATAAATGTCTCAGGAAGGCTTTCCCCTTACTGAAAAAAACTTCATATCCTCTATCCTCCAATACAGCTACAATAAAATTCTCCTTCAGCCCAGGTACATACATAACATCTTTCAGATGAAAATGGAAGCTTGAATCCCTCTTAAAGGTTATAGTTACAATTCCTTTGGTATTATACTTCTCACCATCCTCAAGTTCTATGTGCATATAGAGATGCTTCTCCTCTAAGCCACTGAAGAATTATTTTCTTCCTTTCATATGGAACGAGGCACCTGAATCTAGGTACAAAAAACTTCCCATTATAATGTTGGCCATGCATGCAATCAGAGTGAAGTCTAATTTCAATTTTGCGGTAAGCGCCTCACCTCCTAATGCACCTAAAGTATTCTTGTGCATAGAATTTGTAGAATAGTGCTCATATTCATGACAATGAAAACATTTTATCTTTCTTAGGTCCTTATTCTTGCCATTGTTCTGGATGGACTCATGCTTACTTTGGGCCATCTTGCACTTAGCTTTCTTGCCCTTCCCAACCAAGGAAAAATTCTCTTCCTCATTATAACAACACCTACCCTCATATCTACCCACCTACTCGGGGTAAAAATGATATGAGGGGTTGTTATGGTAAGAATCAAACTCCTAGGTAACCTTAATGAAATGAAGTCGACAAAACATAACCTTACAAACCTCCCTCAGGTGATTTAAGACCCCTAGGAGCTAATCCACCAATCCAGGTGCCCAACCCCTGAGTTGACCTAGCATTTCAATGAATTAATCCCCAAATTCTCCCATGACATGGGCATGCATGTGACTGGGACCCTCCAGTTGCTCCCACAATTCCTTGAAGGGAGAGCCTACCATATTTTTCAGCTAGCGTTGTGCTAGAGACTACAAGATGTAAGTCACTTTTTTAGGGCTATCCTCCATACCACTACCTGAAATTGGATGAGACTTTCCAAGACAATAATTGACACTAAGACAAAGCCTCCAACACAAGGCTTGATCAAGGACTTGACCTAACCAAGCTTAACCATGACTGACATTCCATCAAACACTTGGTAGATATGAAACCTACAGGTCATGACTTCAAGTATGAACATAAGGGACCGAAAAATCATATGAGAATTAACAAGAAGGATCACCACCCTCTCTCATTAGCTATCATAGCATTAATTTAGTCTTCCATTCATTATTATTTTAGTTACAAGAAAATCAAGAAATAAACCATGACTAGAACTAGTCACACAACCATGCTTATATCCAACATATAACCATGAAAATACCAATAAGATAACAACCATTAAAGCCACATAAATACAAGCACAAAAGCAAGAGAGCTTAGCTTTCATTAAACATGGGCAAGAGCCAACCAGGTTTGGGACTTTCACGTACCACCCAACCATAGACATGGCTGAACCAAATATTTCTTTCGGACAATCACCCTCGTGCCATATTCCAAGAATGAATGTGGGATCTCATGGATAAACCAATCCAAAAAAAACCAAGGGAATCCAGAGGTTAAACACCTCCACCCTCACCATACCATGATCTCACCTGAACCAACACCGAGATAACAAAACCAAACCAAGCTTGAAATGCCTCCCGATCTCATCACTATCCTTGAGGAATTTCCCCTCTCCTTATCTCTAGGCTTTATCGCAAACCACACCGGATCATTAGGATCTTACTGAGACACCACCCTCAGGTTTTACCATGTATCCTGCCAAAACCGGTCAAGGGATTCCTAGGCCTTTGGGAATGTTCTTGAGACCACCTCCACCCTGAATTCTGAAACCATCAGTCAATTCCAAATATCAAAACTAAGAACAATCCCATCACACCATAGCTATTTGGAAAAATGAAAGGAAACACTGAAAAACACTGTCAAAACTCGGCAAAACCATGCCACCAATAGAAAAAGAACCAAATATCAACATGCACATACCATGCATGTCAAAATCAACTAGGAAACGATACATGAAATCTGTTACCTGCAAGTATTCCTATTGAAGCTACTTGATCATGCCTTTCCTTGATTGATATTTGGTTTCCTTTCCTTTCCTTGTCCTTCCCTTACTTGATTTCCCTTCCTTTTCTTTATTTATCTCCTTCTCCTCTTGGTTCTCTTCTCCTCTTTGAGACTAATTCTGAAAATGAACTAACAAAAATCTAACAAAATATTTCCAACTGATCTTTAGAAGCCTTTTTATCAATGAGACCTCTAATTTCTTCGTTTTCCATTATTTTCCTTCAATTTCCTCCTCACATGCAACCTGTGACCTTTCACCTTCCTTTTCTCCTAATTTCCATTATTTTCATAAATAATGTGCCAAAAATACTCTTTTTCCTTCCCAAAGCCTTAGCCATTTCCTTTTCCGATTTACCTTAGCCATAATAACCGAAATGAACACCCACACTAGGATGTTTTTCCCATCATTCAACTTGGAATAAGTGTTCCTTAACCGTGGTCATATTTTTTCCTTTGTAAGATTTTATTACATGAAATTTTAACCTAGGTCTGTTAGTCTCCTAAGATTTATATGTTACTCCATCTCTACTATTCCTTTGAATTTATTCTTGCACCAAATTGGACAAAAGTCTCCCAATTTAGAAAATTTTCCCTTCCATTTACAAATTCCTAGAAGCTGTGTCAGGATTTTGGAAGGCCTGTGAGAGCTAGGCTCACTAGCTCAGATGAGGAAAAAAATTGTCCTACTCCTCCAATTTCATCTCGAATCTGAGTGAATATAGAGAGGTAATGTAGAATGGTTTCATTTTTCTACAATCAGATGTTTCTAAGCTTGTCCCTCAATGCTAATTTCCTAGTCTCACCGTTATTTTATAATAATTCAGTGAGAGTATTTCACATAGAAAATGGAGTTTCATTGCCATGTAAATTTGAGACTATGTGGTCTATCACACCCTCCAGGATGATCCTCCTGGATTTTGTGGTATCCTTCTTTCATTCAGCTAACTATTGTGAATTTGATGCTATTGTTTTTGGAATTTCAGTTTTGGTGTATTCCAACACTCCATTTTCATTGAGTACAACTTCCATATTTACCTTCCAAGCTATGAAATTAGAGGTTCCCTAGAAGGCATACTCCAATCTCAACCCGTTGAAATACATTTCCCGACATGGAAGAAAAATTCTTCAGTGAATATGCAAATAGAAAGTGATTAAAAATTTCATCTACAATTATGTGGAATGGAAATCACAATTGAGAAACACATGAATGACATGCAACCATAAAAACCATAACAACATAATGATTTACAGGGGAACCCAACTAGGAAAAACCCTTCCACTTCTTTTCATTAATTATATGAGAATTATAAACTATTACAATGTCTTTCTTCAACTCTAAAGCACACCCTACACTATAAACCTGTTCCCCTACTAATTGTCTTGCTCTGGAAAAAACATAGCAAATTCAAGGGTCTAGCTTCCTCCTATTTCGTTACACAATTATGGAGAAATTGAGCTCCTAAATAATAAGGTAATTCCCTATTTCCTTGCACAATTCCCAAACAATAGACCACTTGCTTAATTTCCAAGCCTGTACACTCAACTAGTATATAATTGATGATTACAATGTGCCTTTTCCTCCACTCTAGCTAGGAATTTTGAATTCAAAGAATGTATGGGATATTTTTAGTTGATTGAATAGTTCAATTGAGAGAATATGGAGTTAAAAATAGTTTTACTACTCAACTCGTTGGAAATGTTGTCATTGATGGCAAAAGAAGGCAAAGAAATGTAGAGCTGTGCAATGGAGGCGCCCAAGAAGAAAACGAAGAAGAAAAGGAGACAGCAGAGTGCGCAGGAAGCGAATATAGAGCCAGAACAGTTATCAGAAGCAGAGGCAGAGGCAGAGCCGTTATCACAGCAGTTGAGACAGAGGCAGAGCGACAGAAGCAGCAGAGGCAGAGGCAGAGTCGTTATTCCGGGAATCATTATTCGTGATGGATACACTGTTCTAACTTATGAATTGATGTCAAGTCTGGCTATGGACTACAATTCGAACCCTGTGTTTGTATGAACTTTGTAAGGGCGATAATAATACAATGGAGTTGACTGGAGCGCTTCTAAGCTTAATTTGCAGGTTGGTCCGTGCTAACTAAGTCGTCGAGAATTGGTTGGAATCGTTGGGGCCCTTGTTTTTGAAATACTTGGTTAGAACATTTTGAATTTTGACCTTTTGAGTTGCAGCATGAAGACACATGGCAACTGCGACCGCGTCGCAACTACTAGGAGTCGCGGAGCTATCAAGGTGGCGCGGAAGCATGAGATAGCTGAAGAAAGAACACGCACAAGTACAGATGAAGAAAACAACAGCAAAAGACAGAAAGCGGAACACGCAGATAACAGGAGAGAAGCTGGGAGCAGCTGAAGAAAAGACACAGAGGAACTGATAGTCGCGATAGCGGGTGAATAAATAACAGTCACCCGGCTGAAAGAAGAAGAGGCTGCAGAGGTTGCGAGGCTCGTAACAGGAGAAGAAGCACAGAGCGACTGCGGGAAATCATGCATGACACTTCTATGGTTCCTAATCTTCTATATTCTACCTTTCTGTTCCGCAAGACATCTGTATCAGAGTTGTAAGCTATCGCTGAAAATGCTATGTAATCATGTGCTTGGCCAAGAGATTAATACAATGAAATGTTGCTGTCTCAATGAGAGGTTTACATGCATGTAATGTGTTTATGCTCGTTTAAAATTTTATTTGCTAATGTCTGAATGCTTATTAAGTGCTCTTGCGTATATGACTCTGTCTATATAATCGATGCATTGTCCATCATGAGTTGCGACTTTGTTCCTTGCCATTGATCTCATCCCCTTCTGCATGTGGTTGCGGCACGCCTCGGGTGAGACTCACTGCTCTCCGGAGTAGGGTGAAAATGCCGGCGTGATCCTAGACTACATCGGACCCCTTTGTTGGCCACAACTCCTGAACCTGGGTCTTGTCCATGAGACCTGACTCCTCGCCAACAAATCAGCCATCATGGAGGAGGCCACCGCCACCGTAGATCACCGAAAAGCGACTCACTAATGCAGTGGATGGAAGGGGTGGTGTGGACTTCACGGCTTAAAGATATAGCGCTCCGCAAAGGATCCCGAGTTGGGGCCCTTGTTTGAACGTACTCGCTTGGAGGAGCACAACAGGAAAGGGCATGAGGCGAAGGCACACAGCGAACAGGTGATCCAAAGGGGGAAATGGAGGTGGAACTGGTATTTGTGATCGACTTTGTGTGATGAGTCAAGGAATTGTGGTCTGGGCCCGTTGGGGCCCTTGTTTTTGAAATCTTGGTTAGAACATTTTGAATTTTGACCTTTTGAGTTGCGGCATGAAGACACATGGCAATCGCGACCGCGTCGCAACTACCAGGAGTCGTGGAGCTATCAAGGTGGCACAGAAGCATGAGATAGCTGAAGATAGAACACGCACAGGTACAGATGAAGAAAACACACAGCAGAAGACAGGAACAGGAACACACAGATAAACAGGAGAGAAGCTGGGAGCAGCTGAAGAAAAGAAACAGAGGAACTGATAGTCGCGAGAGCGGGTGAATAAATAACAGTCACCCGGCTGAAAGAAAGAAGAGGCTGCAGAGGTTGCGAGGCTCATAACAGGAGAAGAAGCATAGAGCGACTGCGGGAAATCATGCATGACACTTCTATGGTTCCTAATCTTCTCTATTCTACCTTTCTGTTCCGCAAGACATCTGTATCAGAGTTGTAAGCTATCGCTGAAAATGCTATGTAATCATGTGCTTGGCCAAGAGATTAATACAATGAAAGGTTGCTGTCTCAATGAGAGGTTTACATGCATGTAATGTGTTTATGCTGGTTTAAGATTTTATTTGCTAATGTCTGAATGCTTATTAAGTGCTCTTGCGTATATGACTCTTCCTATATAATCGATGCATTGTCCATCATGAGTTGCGACTTTGTTCCTTGCCATTGATCTCATCCCCTTCTGCATGTGGTTGCGGCACGCCTTAGGTGAGACTCACTGCTCTTCGGAGTAGGGTGAAAATGTCGGCGTGATCCTAGACTACATCGGACCCCTTTGTTGGCCACAACTCCTGAACTCCGATTCCTGTTCATGAGGACTCTACCTCGCCAACGAATCGATTCTTATTCTCATTGTTTAGCCTCGGCGAGGAACTGCCGTGAAACACTGAGCGAGCGCGTAAAGGGAGACACGTTGTTTGGATGTGAAACAGACAAAGTGCAATGAAAGAAATACAAGCAAGTGGACTCGAATCCGATCACAAGGAGTGGAACCATGAAAGGATGGAACCTTGCGAGAGGAACAGTGACGCGGTTTGGAGTGAGCAGTAAACGCTGGAAGCGGATTTCATCGCACCACCTTTTGTCGACAAGCGGCATTTGAGGAGGAGGGAGCGATTCCATAGAGGTGTTGACGCGTGGCAAGGCGGGACCCAACGAAACCGCCTTTCAAAGCGCGCCATCGCGCGTTAACATTCGTACCAGGAGGTGGAGCGATATCGTCGAGTGCCGTCGATCTGGCGCAGAGCCATCAGACGGTGACTGTTTGACGGAGATGCACGCAGAATAAGTAGGTACGGTGAGTGCATTGATTGGGCGATTGAATGTAGATGCGAGGCCCAGAGCCAAGGTTTATTCAAAAGTTAATTATGCAAAAAGCGTGCGTATCAATATAAATTCTCAAGGTTTAACCATTGGTTGTAAAGCTTGGCACATACAAATAAATTGAATTCCCGTGATAGAAGGAGTATAAGCGTGAGGGGTTATAAGCTTAGTCCTAAGGTTTGGAGGAAAATATATAAACCATGGAAAATATGTGGGTTAACCATATTGTGATGGTTTAATAATTGAACGGAGGTCGTGACTATATATTGATATAGCGTCGTATGCAAGTAGGGTGACGTCGTTTTAAATATATGATGAAATGAACGTGGTTTAATATATGTACATGCCGAGGGTCAGCTTACATGGTTTTAATAGCCAAAGTATTATGTCGCTTATATTTGTGGGCCCGGAGCCAAAGGTTTTAAGACCGTGACCATGTATATGTTGGACGCTAAACAAAAAGACACAGTTTATTAATAATCAGGAATATTCATACATGACGACACTTATTCCAGGGGGGTCTCCTTCCCTTATCTGCTCGAGTCTGCTACCCCCGCGGAATTAAAAAGGAATGGAGCTCCATTTGATGCGAGTTGATCCGACTATGATTTAAACCATATATTATTCAAGGAGGTAAACTTCAGAATAAAGTATTGAAATTTCCTAGATCGACAGTTGGATTGAGTAAAAATTTGCTGTATTCATTTTATATGCACACAGAAAGAGGAAGTATGAGGCTTGACAGAGGAAAACAAAGATTGCAGAGTTGAAGAGATGTACAACAAAGGGATTCAAAAGTACAGTGAACAGGTGGAATATGCAGATGACAGTGAACAAAGAGTATGCAGAACAGGATCTTAATAGCAGCAGGAAAAGACAAATCCAGTAAAGCCAAAATCCAGAAAAGGAGCTGAGTGAAATTGAAATATGTAATTAAAAATGTGAATGTAAATTTTGTCATTAATTTTTTATTGTTTGTGATGCAAAGGCAAGTATCCTAAGGAAATAAAACTCCCACTATAGCATGGAAATTTGTACATATTGTTATAATTTTAAAATTGAGTTGGATAAAGGAATAAGAAGACAAAAGCCAAAGAGTCATGACTGTTCACTTCAAATTCCTTGTGAAATACAAACATTCATGTGAGGATCTCTATATATAATATCAATTTGATATGCACAAAGTGAAGAAAAGAGAGTAAATCTAGAGAAGGCAGAATATAGAAGTGTGAGGCAGAGAATATTAAGAGAAGAAGAGCAGAAAGAGAAGCTACAGAACAGAGCTAATATTTGAGGTAAATCAGCAAACATTCAGGTTGATAAATTGAGGAAGTTGGAGCTTCCCTATCAAGTTGCGGCTTGATAGCTGTCAGTTGTAGCTGACTGAGGTTGGAGCCTCCTGTAGGTTGGTGCCTGCAGGAAACTGAAGGGATTTGGTGCTTCCTTGCAAGTTTTAGCTTGCAGAATTGAGGTAGGAGCCTCCCGTAGGTTGGTGCCTGCAGAAAAACAATGGTGAGAGGGAGTTGGAGCTTGCCTTTGCATCACAACAATAATAAGATGTGGTTTTCTCCCTTTATGGGTTTCCACTTATATCTGGTGTCTCTGTGCATGATTTTTATGTGTTGATCTGATTTATATCATCTGCTTAATACCTGCTGCTCTCATATTAAGTCTGTTGTTATATTATATTAATACTTGCTGCTCACATTCTAAGATTACTCACATATTAAGCTGAACATGAAATGAAGGTGTAGCTAAGGTTTAATAAAAAGTTTAAAAGATTATAATTGTTTTAAACTGATTCACCCCCCCTCTCAGTTTAACTAAGAGTTCAACAATTGGTATCTGAGCTGGTTCCTTTGTATCAGTCTAACAACTGAAAGGAGATCCTAGGTTTCCAAGATGGCTAGTAAAGAAGGATGCTCAACCAATAAAGCCCCTTTCTTCACTGGTGAAAATTATGCTTTCTGGAAAATCAGAATGAGGACATACATAATGTCTCTAGGAATAGAAGTCTGGGCTATTGTGGAATTAGGATATGCCCCAAAGGCAACTGACACAGAGAAAGAAACAAAACAAGATTTTGTGGCTAACGCAAAAGCCATGAATGCCATCCTGAATGGATTGTGTGAAGCAAAGTTTATTAAAGTAATGCACAAAGACACT
Source organism: Pinus albicaulis (assembly GCA_034641835.2). Classification (NCBI taxonomy): domain Eukaryota; kingdom Viridiplantae; phylum Streptophyta; class Pinopsida; order Pinales; family Pinaceae; genus Pinus; species Pinus albicaulis. The sequence continues at coordinate 1,132,406,683 of CM076581.1, read as the reverse complement.
GCCAAAGAAATATGGGATACTCTTGAAAACATACATGAGGGAGACAAGAAAGTAAAGACTGCCAAACTTCAAGTCTATAGAGCCCAGTTTGAGAACTTAAAAATGAATGATGATGAAGACATTACCAGTTTCTTCCTAAAAGCTGCAGAAATTATTAACAATATGAAAGCTCTTGGAGAAAAAATTCCAGAAAGTATAATTGTGCAAAAGATTCTAAGATCTCTTCCATCCAGGTTTAATCCAAAGGTGTCTACAATAGAAGAAACAGCTGATTGGGAGACCTTGACCATGAACCAGCTACTTGGAAATCTAACAGCCTATGAAATGAGGCTCCCACAGAAGAAGCCAAGTACGAGGGAAGCAGCCTTTAAAACAGAAAATAAGAAAGAAGAAGAGGGAGACATATGCTCTTGCTCGGATGAAGAAGAGGAAAAGTTTGTCAAGAAATTGGATAGAGGCTCAGGTAAATACAAAGGTAAACTCCCCTTCAAATGATTTAACTGTGGAAGAGTGGGACACTATGCTGCTAAGTGTCCTCACAAGAAAGTGAGGAATCAAGCTCAAGAGTCAGAGAGAAATAAATCAAAGAACTGGCAGAAAGGAAAGAGGTTCAGCAGAAAATCCTTCTATGCTCAACAAGACAACAGTACATCTGAAGATTCAGATGAATCCTCAAGTGAAGAAGGAACCTCTAAATTCTTATTGATGGCCATAGAAGAACTTGAAGGTCTCCTGCTAGAAGATGAAGAAGAAGAAGGTGAAGTTGACCTTGAGGGGGAGCTAAGAAGTGCTCTAGAAGAGATTGATAGACTCAAACTGAAATGCAGAAAACAAAAGGACATTCTCCTCAAGTATGTATGAGAAGAACAGAATTTAGAAGTCCTTAAGCAGCTAAAGATAGAGCTTGAAGAAGCCAAGAAGATAGAGGACATGTTACTTAAGAAAATCAAAGAAAAAACTCAAGAACAAGAAAAGTTGGAAGAAGAAGTAGTATGTCTCAGGAAGAAATTAGAAAATGCTCAAAGGAAAGTGGTTATAAACTCTTCTTAAACAACAAGCTCTAGTAAGTTGAATGAAATTCTGGTTTCTCAAAGATCCCCTATGATAAGAAGCACGAATGGTTACAGAGGAGAATCAAGCAAAGGAAAAGAAAAGTTTAAACCAGGAAGATTATTTTTGTAAAAGCAAAGAATAATGATGGAAAGCTGAGAAGCTCCAAAAAATTCCTGTAAAAAGAAAATCTGCAATAGGAAGATAGAAGATGGAAAAACCTCTAGTAGCGAAAGAATGGTGAAAATACTAAGACCCCTTTGAGTCTGTAAAATTTGGAAACCATCAAAGAAGATTCTTCCCTCCAATGAAGAATGCCACCTGTTATGTCTGCCACAAGTTGGGACACATTGCTGCATATTGTCATGCAAGAAGGAGTAATTCAAACCAGCAAAAGATGCAAACATTGAAGAGACTGCCTCAAGCAAACAAATGGAAGAGACAACCTTACATCAGGTATGCAAATAGCTTCTATGGTTACTGCTTTTATTTTAAGGAATTTGGTCATAAAATCATTGAGTGTAGAAATTATGGACAAAGATTGATGTTTAACACCTCAAGGATGTTTATGAATCAAAGAAATTCTGTTTATACTCATAATTCTACAAAAATTATGATCAAATGTTGTGTATGCAATAAAGTTGGACATATACCTTCCAAATGTCCTCTAAGAAGATATAGTTCATCTCCTCACAAAAGATACCAAACAAAAGGGCGCTTCCAGTGGATAAAGAAGGTGAATAAATGTGACTTGGCTCTAACTGCTCAAGACCTGAAAAGTCAGTGGTATTTGGATAGTGGCTGCTCAAAACATATGACTGGAGACAGAAGCAAGTTTATAACCCTTGATGAAAATAAATCTGGCAATGTCACTTTTGGCAATGACAAATCAGGTAAGATCAAGGGAAAAGGCTCAGTCAGTATAGACAATGGTAGAGGAAAGGCCCAAGATGTACTATTTGTAGATGGGCTGAAAGCAAATTTACTGAGTGTCAGTCAGATGTGTGACAAAGGTTTCGAAGTTCTATTTAGAGCACAAGACTGTGAAGTCAGATCAAGCACCACAGGTAAGACTCTTCTCAAAGGTGTTCGAACAGAGAGCAATGTTAACATTGTGAAAGAGGAAGATGAAGCATGCCATCTTAGCAAACTTGAGGAGTCATGGTTATGGCATAAAATATTGGGACATCTCAGCTTCGATCACATCATCAGACTAAGCAAGAATAAAGCTGTCAGAGACATGCCAGAAATAAAGAGGCCTTCTAATACCATATGAAAATCTTGTCAATTGGGTAAACAGACCTGCACATCCTTTAAGGCCAAAGAGGAGTTGTAAACAAGAATACCACTCCAGCTTGTGCACATGGATCTGTGTGGACCTGCAAGAACTAAAACACCAAGTGGAGAATACTACTTCATGCTGATAATAGATGATTTCTCCAAAATGACATGGGTTGCTTTTCTCAAGAATAAATCGGAAGCTCTGGACAAATTCAAAATATTTAAGGCATTAGCAGAAAATTAGATAGGATGCAAGCTGAAATGCATCAAATCAGACAGAGGAGGTGAATTCATTGATTATGACTTTGCTGACCTATGCAATGAACATGGCATAAAACAACAATTCACTATTGCAGGAACACCTCAGAAGAATGGAGTAGCAGAAAGACAAAACAGATATGTTCAATAAATTTCCAAAGCCATGATGCAAGAGAATAATATTGCTCAAACCTTATGGGCAGAAGCAATGCACACAGCAATACATATTCTTAATAAAGCTCACTTAAGGCCAAGCAGTGACAAGACTCCCTATGAACTGTGGCATGGAAAGCCAGCCTCAATCAAACATTTCAGAATCTTTGGTAGCAAGTGTTACATAAAGAATAATGATGAAAGTCTTGGAAAATTTGATGCAAGAGCAGATGAAGGAATATTTCTAGGATATGCATCCAAAAGCAAAGGGTACAGGTGCTACAACAAGACTCTTCGGAAAATAGTAGAAAGCATTGATGTGAGATTTGATGAAGAACTTCCAAACAATACAAGAGATACTGACTGCTGCAGTCCATCAAATAACCATGAAGAAGAAGACCAGAATGATGATGAAACAAGCAAGACTACAGAAGATGAAGGGTTGAGCTCGAAAGCCCCCTCAAGATACACTCAGAAGAATCATCCCAAAGATCAAATCATAGGAGATAAGAAAGCAGGGGTCCAGACAAGAAGGCAGCTAACAAAACAAACTGAATAGGTATACATAGCCATGTTGTCACAAATAGAGCCAAAGAATTTTGAAGAAGCCAGCAAGGACAAGTCTTGGGTAAAAGCAATGAATGAGGAATTGGACCAAATTGAAAAGAACAATACCTGGGAACTAGTTCCTAGACCAATTGAGAAAAATATCATTGGTTCAAAATGGGTATTCAAAAACAAAATGAATAAGCAAGGAAAAGTAATCAGGAATAAAGCCAGACTGGTCTGCAAAGGATATTCACAAGTCGAAGGACTTGATTACGAGAAACATTTGCCCCTATAGCCAGAATGGAAGCTATCAGAATGTTCCTGGCATTTGCATGCTACCAAAACTTCAAAGTATATCAAATGTGTTAGTATGAATCCTTTGTCGAAGTGTACGAAAAAGGACCACTTTAGCTACGCATAACTAATAGCCCTAACAACAAAAGTGGCTGCCAATATCTTTAGATCTGCGGTTAGTTAAACAAGAAAAGAGCTGCAAAACACCAGATCTATGCATGGAAAGACATTAAGCAGTAAAAACAAGGGTTTGCTCCATATACCAATAGACAAGACAAGAACAATTTTTGAAAGAATTTTTATATTAATTAGGCACCTGGGAGGAAAACAAGAAGGCGTATCCAATTCTCCTCAGTGGGATGGGTTCTTGGAAGTCCTCAGCACTTCAGATCTAAGATTTCTCTCTCTTGTTGGTGTAGAAAACCCAATGCAAAGAATAGAGCTCAATGGGAGCTCACACAGCAAATGATGGAAAAATGGGACCAAGTGTATAGATCCGGAGTGATCTAATAGGCAACAAAAGGTGAAGAATGGTAGGAAAAACCCTCCTATTTATAACAAAATATTGGGTCATTCTAGATCTTGGTGCATGGGTTAACCAGATCTAGATCCACTTTTTATGGAATATTTTATTATATTTGTTGGAGGAAAAGGTATTTGACTTGGGTCAAATCCCTTAATTTGTCAAAAATAAATAAATAAATGATTTATTTATCTTTTTAAGGAAGCGGTTAGAAGATAATCAAATAAATAATAATTTATTTAATTATTTAAGGAAGTGGTTGAAAGATAATTAAATAAATAATGATTTATTTAATTATTTGTGGGTGATTTGGTCATATTTAACAAGGAATATTATCTAAATAATATTTAAATAATTATTCCTAGAAAATAATAAGATAAATAAAGGTTTATCTAATTAATTTCTTTGTTTTTGGGTTAAACATGACTGGGAATAATAATTAAATTATGGTTTAATTAATTATTCCATGGGGAAAATCAAACAAATATAGGTTTGTTTAATATTTCCTTTTGGGGTTTCCTGTTTAGACCATAAACAACCTAATAAATGTGGTTTATTAAGTTATTTAACATAGTGAAGGCAATTTTACTTAGGTAAAATTGGTCTTACATGGTGTACTTGGGTCCATCTAATGATAATAGGTTAGATGACCAAAAAATGGTGTAACAGATTGCCCCCCAGCGTGCGAGTGTCAGGAGCAAATCGTATGACCGAAGTACATTGTAAGAACTCAATCACCGGACAACAAAAGGGAAGTCAGAGAGAGAAATGCAAGGTAGATAGTGTGCTGAATAACTAGACCCTGAGGAGACGAGACTCGCAGGTGCAACAAGTCTCTTTTTATGAGAGGGTACCTGTGCTGAAGGCGGCGGGGGAGACATACCTATGCCCGCCGTGACAAAGTACAAAAGAATAGTGTGTCCAGTAAACAAGGGACCGAACCATAGAGTACAGCTGGCATAAACAAAGGCCAGATAAAAATACAATGAAGAGTCTCACATACATGCTGTGCCTGGGATAACAGCCAGGACTAGTACAATAATATCTGAGTACATGAGATAAATACAACCCAAATGCCCCCGGTAAATGGGGAAGGGCTCACAAAATCTGACTGATACATGCAAATCATAGAGGTGCTGCAAGTGGCTAAGGCCAACATCATCAAAATCTGGAGCGGCATCAAAGGCTGCAATGAAGAGGTCATCCGGGCATGTGGGGGGCTACCTACAGGGCCACCCCCTCATGAGGGTTGAGACATCTCACACACACCCGGGAATCATCAAGAGCTGCTACTGTATCATTGAACCATCAAGTATACGGATCTTGGTCATGCTGAAAGGAGCTGAAGTGGAGAAACAATCAAGTCAAAGGGAAATGAGAGATCCCTTTGCCTGATCCGAGGCACCGAACAAGAGTGGAAGCTGGAGCCAAGGTACACCACCCTCTAGACTTGGCTTCTAGAATGAATGAGATGATGTTGACAGAGGGAGGTCTGATGAAGGATGGAGGGCTATGGCGGGGTACAAAGGGACTCGGGATAGACTCCATGAATGCGATGATGACTCAACTTGGATGTGCTAAACAAGGGCGACTCGATGGTGCTGCCACACAGTAAAGGCCCAATGGGGGACCATGAAAACATGAGTACAAGGTGGGAACTCATGACGAAAATTGACACGAACATGGACAAGTATGGAGGCGAAGTGGTGCCCCAAGTACAAGTGTCGTAAGTGAGGAAATTCGATTTAAAGTGGAGGTGAAGTGGCCCTTCTTGGAAAAAACAGGTCCTGGCGAAGGATGAAAGTACAAAAAAGATGCTGGCTATCTAACAGAAAATAAAACACGCATCTCAGAAGGGAAATGCTAAGGGTAATATTTGTTAAGATAGAGTGCATTGTGAGGATTAGGAAGAGGATTGCCTTCGAAGTCTTCTAAAAAGTATGCCCCCTTACCAAGATCCTTACTGATGACGTAAGGGCCTAGCCATAATGAGTCGAACTTCCCGTGACCAAGGACATCATGGGCCTGGTCATATACTAGAACAAGGTCACCTTCGTGAAAAGGACGAGGCTGGACTTTTTGGTCATATTGAGCTTTGGTGCGTTTCTTGGCCGCTTCTATGGTTTGCAATGCAACACGGCGGTCTTCAGAGGCACGCTCAAGCATGATAAGTCGTTGTTCTAGAGGTTGGGTGTCAGGGAGAAGTTCAACAGCCAGATGAAGGGAAGGGATTTCACACTCGATTGGTAAGACAGCCTCCTCTCCAAAAACGAGGTGAGGAGGGTTATGGTTGAGGGGCATGGGTGCCCCCGAGCATGGTGTGGTCATGCCAAAATGTATTTAGAAAAAGGGGAATCTAAACACATTTTAATGATGTGGTGTGCCATTTGTTCTTGTTATGGTTATGCAGTTTGAGAAAGGAAATGGAGGATTAGCAATCTCTTTTGGTACTGCATATAGGGATCAAATGGACTTTAATTTTCTGAGTTGGCATACCTGGTGTCACTATCCCAAAAAGAGGATTTGGAGATAATGAACTGATGCTCTCGTAGAAAAGCTATAGGTTGGTCAACAATAATGTCTAAGAGATTGGGTTGCTGATGTAAGATGAGGGAACGATAAGGGGTATCATCCCTAGAGTGATCTGAAGTGATATGGGACTCTAGAGGTTCTTCGAAATGTGGAAGAATACTGGGACTAAAGTCAACACAACCAGATCCACTAGGAGAGTGGTGGAGAATTGTTTCTCTTGGTCTCTCAAATGGGGGTGCCCCCTTACCCAAACAGTGGGTTTCAATGTAATGGCCACAAGGTGGATGTGGTGTGAACGCATGGGTTCGATGTAAGGGGGAATAGATAACGTCAGGGGTGGGGATTTTTTCCATAATGTCGTCATCGCGATAGAAGATGGGGTGACTGGTGGAAGAAAGACCACCTGACGTGGTGAAGTGACCTGAATCATCATCATGAGAAGAGAGGTTCACATGCGCATTGTCACAAGGGGTGACCGAAGAGTAAGTAGATAAAGGATCTACCGATGTTGAGCCCAAGATGATCGCTGAAGGAAGGTCAAGTGAAACAACAGGGGAGGATTCAGATGGAATGTTCCCCGAGGGTCTCATGGATGATGATAGGTAAAAAATGTTGGACGAAGGCTCCGTCATCTCGACATCAGGAGGGGGAATGTCAATGGGAGAAGTCATATCTGGTAGTTCTGCTGAAGCAGAATGCGCAAATAGGGGAGAGGTGGACTCATTGCGCTTGGCCTCGAATTGGTGGACCGCGGCGATAGAGGTGCGGAAGTCCTCGAGGCGGGGAAAAAGATGGGTGTAATGGCCATGGAGATCACACAAAGCACAGGGGTGGTTGGTGTGAATAGTCTTGGGGTTCTTGGCCGCGGTCGCGGAAGGAACAGAGGCTTCTGGGACCGCGGACTCAGGGAACGTGACATTAACCATGGGCTTGAGATGAAGCAATTCAGGACAGGTATGGGAGGCGTGACTGACAACATCACACAAAGCACACTGGATGGTATGCTTTGGAGGCTGAGGAGGAGCAGGGTTTGTCAGGGCAGCCTTGTCCTTTGATGCCCCCTTGCGAGCTTTGCCCTTCTTACCCGAAGCGGTCGCAACAGGAGGTGGTTCCTGTTGAGGTGACTGAGGCACTGATGCCGCAGGAGAAATCATGGGGACCGGTTGAACCGGGGTCAAAGAAATATAAGGTTTGGGTTGACCAGGCAAGGTGGGGGCTAGAGGATCAAGGTACCAAACGGGAATCCCAAGGGTCAAGTTAGGAAGAGAGAGGGTGGCCATGACCGGTACCGTGTACACTCCTGGTGGGGGAGCTAGGAACGGTATCTGACCAGAGGGGTAATGGCCAGGTGGGATGGCTCCTAAATGGCTAAGGCTTGGAGGAACCATGCCAGGAGGATAAAGAGTTCTTGTAGTGTAGGAATGAACTTCAAGAGGTTTTATAGACTTTCTATGTAAATAAAGTCACAAGTCCTGATGGGTGGACCATCAAATTATACATTGATTTCATAGATCTCCTGAAATATGACCTCCTTCAGGTGGTTGAGGAATCCCTGGGAAGAAGAGAAAGTGTTAGGGGCTATGTACTCCACCTTATAGAAAATATTCTAAAAACCTCTGACTCCTAAAAACTACAGTTAGATTTGGCCCATTTCACTTTGTAATTTCATACACAATACCATTGAAAAAATAATATCATGGAGACCTAATCCCACTCCATCCAATATGAATCGAAGGAGAAATTTTAGTTAAGAAGGCTGAAAAATTCATAATGTTATTGGCTCAACACAAGAGAATTTATAGTGATAAGATAAGACAAGTTTATTAATGTCTAATGCATGACGAGGAAAGTAGGCCAAGGCCCAAATGGACTAAGAAAGTACATCCCATGTCAATACAAAGTGGGAATGTGAATGCATCACCTAGAAAATTTCTAAAAGAAAAAGGATGATAAGATCTAAGAGTCCACTAGAGACCAGTCACTAAATTTCTAACTAAAGAAAGAGAAAAAGAATACTAAAGATAGAGTATAAGGTGTTGCTACAATAATACTACTAAACATTGAAAGGTTCTAAAAAATCTTGATATTAAGAAAATAGAGGATGTCAATGCCTGTTGGAGATGATAGCCATGGACGAGTAAATAGACCACGAGGTGTATCAAAGCTTTCAAACATTGTAAAAGGGCCAATGCACTAGAAGATGATATCCTCCAGAGAGTGGTCAATGTTATGGGGTGATGGTTGTATGGTCCTAGGGAGGTACAAAAGCAAAGGATACAAAATCTCCTAGCATATGAGGTTGATAGGATGAATCTCTTGACAGAAGCCTGGCTACTCCATTAAACCTAGTGAGTAGTATGCTGGTGGGACAAAGCCCAACTCTAGGGGCACCTGGAGCTAGTTCATCTATTGGTATGGTGGTGTACTAGTTTAGGCTTGGTCACAACACAAATAATTTCACTGAGACCAAAGCATCCAACATATTAACATCCATCGTATAGAAGAAAGGTGTGGAAGAAGTCACAGCATATGGTGATTCCAAAATCCATGCTTGTATGTAGCTGGCTATTTGGAACATTCTAGTGCAATGTATTGCTCTCAAGCCTTCATATTTAACATCTTTAGTCATCTTTATAGAGAGTGAAATGATGAGCTGGATCAGATAGCCAAGTAATCCTGCAAGCTGGACGGTGGATTACTACACACTATCAAGGTTTCTAGAGATTCATTTCTAACTTGCAGGACCAAATACCTGATATTAATGGATATTTTATTGTATTTTATTTCGATTGTGGATTTGTTGTGAAACCAGATCAAAAAATAGAAAAAATATATGTCAGTGCCTTAGAAATAAGCCACTTCGAGGGGGCAACCTCAAGTACATTACATGAATGAACAATTCTTGGATGATATAAATGACCAAAACCTCCTTCTATATATAAGAGTCCATGGGGCCACAATATAATCCTAGTGGGCCACAATGTAATCCTAGCCGACCTAACAATTATAATGTAAGGGCACAATAATAACAATATGGGGGTTACAGGGGTACAACAATAACAATAAGGGGGCTACACTAACATAATAAGTACTATTAATATAGGGACTTAACATGCCCCTCTCCTTCAAACAAGTGTTGTCCTCAATGCTTGATTATTTCTTGATGCTTTTGTATAAAATTCTCATCCTCCCATGTCGAATATTCTATAGAAAAGTTCTTCCACTTACTGAGGTACTCTGAAATTGAATGTACTTGTCGAGTTCTTGTTTCTGTGACTGCTTCAAAACTTCTTTCGATGTGATGTTGATCTTCCTGTTGTTTCACTAAATTATGCACCAAAGTTAGGTTATCCTTTGAGAGTTGGAGAACATGTTGTTGATGCTCGAAGTTATCTTCCACTAATTTTTCATCCATATTATTTATTATTTGATCCTTCAAACCATCCAACTTAGCCTCCATTTCTGCTTTTAAACCATCTATTTCGTCTTCGGTTTTTCTTCGTAAGATCGAAATTTGTTGCACTTTCTCTTGTAAATTTGATATGTCATGTTACCATTATTCGTCTTCATGAGTCATAATAGAGCCTTATAAAGGCTTAATGGGTGTTGAATTATTTTTAGGAGTCATTTAGAACCCAATACTAAAATATATTCTACAATATGCCCTTGGAATCAATTCAACTTTATTCTTCAAACAAGACTTATGCAATTCAGAAACAAAATACACACCTTTTACTTGCTTTTGAGGAGCTTGATATTGAAATTGACTTATCTCTATACTTGCATATCCTCAATATCTGAAATTCGGCCCTATAGTATCCCTCTAAAGCTTCTTTCAAATGCCATAGGTCTGACTTGATTTGAATTCTTCAAGACAATGTTATGTCCAATCTCCCACAATGACCTAATTATGGACTGGTTCAGTAGAGCGAACTTGTATGACTTACCACGTATCACTGTTTGCTCCTTTGGCTATGAAATTTATAGACACAAAACTAAAGTCTGTGTACTTCCTACCACTTTTTACAGAATTCCAATCCGATGCTCAGAGAGAGAGTTATGAAGATTTTTCCATGATAACCACTTTGAGATGAAATTTGGGAGCCTGAAAAATACCTAACTTCCACATATCATATCTCCTAAAATATTGTGAACCAAGATCTGAAATTTTGCGACAATGTTCCTCAGGATTTTGGTTGCGCTCTCTAACAATTTCAACTTCTGAACCTTCATAGAAAAAATGTTATAGTGAAAATTCCGTGATAACCGTTTTAAGGGAAATTCAAGAGCCTGCAAAAATCCCTAACTTCAACAGATCATATCTCCGAAAATATTGCGAACCAATATCTAAAATTTTTCTCCAATGTTCTTTAGGATTGTGGCTTTTCACTCTAAAATTTTTAGCTTCTGAACCTTTGTATAAAAAAGGTTATAGCGAAAAATCCACGATGACCTGTTTGGAGTAGCGAAACTCTAGTATCCAAAGCTCTGATACCAAATGTTGTGAAACCAGCTCCAAAAATAGAGGAAAAGAGATATCAACACCTTAGAAATAAGCCACTTTGAGGGGGAAACCTCCAATACATTACATGAATGAATAATTCTTGGATGATACAAATGACCAAAACCTCCTTCTATATATAAGAGTCCATGGGGCCACAATATAATCCTAGTGGGGCCACAATGTAATCCTAGCCAACCTAACAATAATAATGTAAGGGCACAATAATAACAATATGGGGTTACAGGGTTACAACAATAAAAATAAGGGGGGCTACACTAACATAATAATGGACTACACTATTAATATAGGGACTTAACAAGATTTATGCCTGTTTGTTCTGTTCACCGAGATATTTTATGTTTTGTCTGAGAGCTAATGCATTGGACATTTAATCAATTACTGTATCATTGTGCATTATAATGAAAGTGTAAATAACACACTGGAACTTTTTAGTGTTGCATATTATGCTAAATCGATGTATTAACATTTTTTGATCTTAAGTGAAAACCATTTTTTCAAGGTGTGTAGAGAGAGTGACAAACATTTTTTTGAGGTGTATAAAGAGAGAGAAAATTAACAACAGTTAAATAGAAGTGTGTTATTTGGAGGAGTGTGCAATTAAAAAAAAATGACCATCTATATATCTAGTGCACATACTGTGAAACAAAGTGCATTTTAAGTTTTTTCCATGATATGCATTTCTCATTAACTACAGGGTGCGAAGTCACAAGTTTAGACCGTTCGAATATTTAGTGCATAGAGAGTGAAACAAAGTGCATTCAAAATTTTAGCCATAAATTAACACCAGTTAAAAGATTTTTTTTTTTTTGAAAGTGTGCGCAATTCAAAAAAAATGGTCATCTATATATTTAATGCATAGAGCCATGATATTCATTTTTCATGCACTATAGGGTGGGAAGTCGCAAATTTAAAGCCTACAAGAAAACATTACTACAGGGGGGATAAGTCAAGGATTGGGGGGCTGGAACATACGAAGCACCACCTTTGGTGCTTTCTCTACTATGTTACAGTAATGAAGCTGACCCCTATACCACACATATTGCAGTAGCTTCGACGCATACTCACTCCCATTGGGAAAATTAAAATAAAACCCAATAACGTCATCCTCCATGTAAGGTTCGTTACCATAGGGCTCTCTGATAGCCTTATTAAATTTAGTGCCATCCACATCCCTGTAGTCATAACTATTCCCATCATAGCCTACAGGATCCTGAACATCTCCTTTCTCTGTAGACCATCCCAATCCGGTATGCCCAGTTTCACCGAGATAAACAATCTTGATCTCAAAATACTATACCCCCTCCACCACACCCCTAGTAGCCCTTAACATTTTGTACCCCTTAGTGCTCCTTGCAATCTGTCTATCTTCAGTGAACTCAATATTTTCTACCTTGTGGAGTTTTGAGAGGAAAATCCTCATGTCTGGCATATTATATACCTTATCAAGTGGCCTGGTGATAGGAGTTATGAGAGTAGTACCTTCTGCTGTAGTATTGCCATTAGCACTATTCTTCTTGTTTGACTTCCTAGATGTTGATCTGGTCCATACATTAGTGTTTTTTATTTTGGTATTTTTAATAGTAGTATCCCCACTAAATGCTCCCATTGCAGCCAGTGATTTCCTCTTCTAGGAAGCCCTGCATGGAGTTTTAAGGTTGTTTGCCACCAAATTTTCTTCATCCTGCTAAAACCTTGGTGGCTCTAAGGCGTTATAATTATATTGACTTGCTTCACCCTATTCCTATTCTCCTTTCATGTTTTCCTATTCACTTGGGTCTCAGTTTTCCTCATTTGGGTCTCGATTTTCCTCATTTGGGTCTCGGTTTTCCTGAGATCAAGGGGATATTCCCCTAGTTGTTTTCGTTGTTTTGCATAATCATCCAACCCCTCATATTTTTCTTCATTTTCCTCCTCTTTCACATAGTATTCCTCCTTGTCGTTAAAAATCTCATCTTAATTCTTTGGTTTCCTTGCATCGTCCTCGTCATTTCTATCATCCATATTCTAGTCTTCCTCCTCCTCCTCTGCCTCAACACAATTCCATGGACTTACCCCAAAGTTGGGCTAGTGGGTGTTGCAATTTGATTGAATATGAGGAGCCATTGAGACTTGAACAAGAGTAAGGAATCACGTATTGGTCTTACATACTATTATATATTTATTGTCTTCCCTCCTTTTAGTTTTCCTTTAAATATTCTATTGTCATACTAGTTTTCTCTGAGAACTAAAAGAACCAGGTGTTTTATGGCTCGAGACAAAATTAAATTTGGTGTGAAAATGACAATACAAACCAGCTTGGTGGAAGCTTGCAAGGACCAAAAAATGTGCATCGCAAAGACCTTGAAAATAGGGAGCACATTGAGAGAGATTGACCTGGTTTAGCCTCGAAATTAGCAAGGTGCAAGATGATGGATATGAAACTGAACCACAGGGAAGAGAAATTCATGACAATGTTTACCTGAAAACAACAGGAGGTTCCAAGATCGATCCTCGAGGTCTCTAAATCTAGTGGATTCTATCCATCTGTAACGTTGGCTCGCGAAATGAAAACAAATGATCGATCCCCCAGGTCTCTAGCGGTGAGTTTAATATGATATTGGTTATATGAATGGCCCTTTACATTGACGACGCTACTATCCATGATTAAATCTGGCTTAAACCTGCCGAATTTGGAGGAAAATCAACGCCAATTAAACTGTAGGAGCCTTTTACAACACTTTCCATTTACGCGTGTCAGATTTTAATTAGGTGGAAAGATGAAAACAAAATATTCCTATTGGATGGGGTGAACATTGTTTTCTAACCACAAGCGAAAAAATAAAATTCCTGTGGCATAAATAAGTATATTATAATTCATTTGATATGTGAATCAAGTGTTAGAAAGTAAATCAAAGAGACACTATACCATGGGCTACCCTATCAAGCTCTCACATGAACTGGAAGTGCTCTCAAGTAGGAAATGGATGATGGTAGATGATGAGAAGCTCTTAACACCTATATAAGTAAATCCATCCTCTAGAATGATGGCTTGCACCTCTCCTTTATAGAACACAATAGGAGGAGAGAGAATGTAATTGATGAAAGAGAAGAGGATCAAATTGTTGGTTAAAGGCCTTTGTGATAGAACATTTTGGATGTCACAATTCCTCTTTAGTGGTGAAGAGGTTTCCAGATTTTCCACAGTGTAAGAGAACATTTTTCAATGTTTTGAATCCCAACAGGGATCAATCTTCAAGACAGGAATGAATGAAGGAACGAAAGAAGGAATTAGGTCAAATTTATTGAGAAAGGAAAATTCCTCTCTAGTGAATTTTCTCTCTTTCAAAAATAGGTTTGTTGAAAGCACACATTTGCTCAAAACACTTTGTAGCTAATGTTTTCCCTTTAATTGACAATTTTTTTGAAAGTATTTTTAGTGAGGCACATGTCCTCTAAAATATGTGTTATTTTAGCATGTAAAACTGACGATGGTGCATTACATGTATGAGCAACAAGTCAACACAACATTGTGGCACTTCTCCATGATCTCTATTTGTTTCTTATTATGAAGTTCCAACCTACTGAAAATGGTTCAGTATGGTGCCCCCTTTGTAATAACTTGTTGTTTTCCTTTACTAACCATATATATCCATTTATTTTTGTTTGTATGGATGAAATACAAACATTTCCTAGAATGATCCTCCATTGAGCACACCCTCTCCAAGAATGTTCACTGTTTTCATGGTTGAAACATGAAATATGCCAACAATAATCCCTTTTGACTACATCAACTCTCAATATTTTCCTTTCTCATTGTAATAATTAGCACGCGTGGATGAAACTAGGTCTAATTCGAATTCATGAAGAAAAGAAACCTTGCATATATGGCTAGGTTGAGTTGCATCATGAGGAGTTTCTAAGAAGAGGCTCACATGCAAGGTGTGGGAATAATGGTTTATTTTCTCTAAAATAGTATGATTCCTAGAGAATAAAGTAGCAAAGGATAATGTGTGTAAAAATAGCAAAATGTCCCCAAGTAAGGCATCACTTCCTAGGCTAGATTAGAGCTCTAGGCATCCTACAATTTTGAATGAAATACGACGGTGTTATTTCAAATAAATTGGTGCCCTAGGTATCACACCAAGAGGGAACCCTTGAAGTTCCTTTGACTTTGGGACTTCTTGAAGGTTTTTACTTTGTGGTTCATCATTCAAAAACTTTTATATTAACTACAAGTGATCAGTGGATGAGCCTTTACCACGATATAACTCTCAGCCCTTAGTCTCTTATAGTATTTCTCTCAAAGATTTTTTCATGGAAATTCACCCTAGCTTCTCCCAAAGCTCACACTTTAATTGAATCTTTCCATTTAATGAGTCATCCTTGTCTCACTTTGAAGCCTAGTATAAACACATCAATCACAAGTGAGGGATTTTGGAAGTTTTGATCTTAGGCATTCATCATTTTTTAATATTCCTAAACCCGAGGACATCTTTCCCTCTAGCCTTTCTTTGGGATTCCTTCTTTTGCTTCTAAAATAGAAAACCTTTTATCTGATCATATTCTTTGAATGGGCATTGGAAATCACATTGTGCATCATTATTGATCTCATCATTTTATTGATTTCCCTATACTGAGACTCCTCCTATTGGTGAAAATTTGTAAAGAGTAGGGGATATTGAATGAGGTGACAGTGGATCCTTGTCCCATTGTTGTCACTTGATCTAGTAGTAGTCCCTTTGGAACCCCTCTTAGGACCCTTGCTAAATTAAGTGTTAACATTTTTCAAGAAAAAGTATAAAGAAGATGGCTCACTTGACAAGAATAAATCTAGGCTTGTGGAAAAAGGTTTTGCATAGAAATAATGGGCCGATTGTGAGGAGAAATTCCCCCCCATAGAAAAATGGGCTACCATCTAGACACTCTTTGCCCTAGAAACTCAAAAATTTGGAAATAACATCATATGAATGTAAAAAATTCTTTCTTGAATGGAGATCTAAAAGAGAATTTGTGAAGGGTTAGGAACATAAAGTATAAAAGCTTGTAAAATCCTTTTATATCCTCAAGAAAGCACCATGAGCCTCGTACAAGAAGTTGACTAAGCATATTATGAAACTCAATTTCAAACATTATGATATTGATGATGCAACTTCGTTAAGTTGGGAAAATAGTTTTGTATCTTGTGGTGTATGTGCATGATCTTTTGATGATAGGGAATAATCAGAACTACATTGTACATTGCATCCATAAACAAATAACTGAGGAAATATTTTGAAAAAATGTTTTAAAGTACCCTAAAAAAAAGTTTTAAAAAAATGATATTACAATAAGAATTATATTCTAATGCCTTCCTCAATGATATTTCGAAGGAAGAGCTTTTTATGTGTCAACCTCGAGGTTTCTAGGTTTGTGGAAAGGATCATATGGTATGTAGAATGGTTAAGGCTCGTTATGGTCCCAAATAAGCACCAGGAGCTTGGTACATCAAAATTGACAAACATTTGTAGGTTAACATATTAAGAATAATATTTTCTGATTAAATTCTCCACATTAAAAGTGAGGATAGTATATATATATTAGTGATATTTGTAGATGACATTGTCATCATAAGTTGTGCGGTTAGACCAATTACCAAGATATAATTGAATCACATTTGACTTTTTACATTACAAATTTAGGCCTCGTATAAAATTTCTTAGATTTTGAAGTTTGGCATAATAACAAATGTGCTTTTACTTTACATATTAAGCATGAAAAAAATTATACTAGCCAAATACAAGATTGTTGATTGTACAAATACATACGTATATGGATAAGTTGAAACTTTCAGCTAAAGTAGACTCAAAATCAAAAAATGAGTCAATTTACATGCAACTTGTGGGAAGTTTGATTTATCTTACAATCATTGGGACAATTCTAAGTTTTGTAATCACCTACATATCTAGGTTTCTCATACACCATTGAGTAGAACATTTGATATCAATAAAAATTGATTTGAAATATGATAAAAGTACAACCAGTTTTGGATTACTATATGGTGAAAGCGATGCATTTCATTTAACTAGTTATACAAATTCTAATTATGTGGGATCGATAAATAACCGAAAATCAATAACTAGATATGAGTTTAGCCTTGGAATGAATGAAATTTTATGGGTTAGTGAGAAACATGTGGTTTCACTTTCTTCTATGGAGGTAGATCATAGGGAAACAATAAAAGGCACATGTGAAACAATTTGGCTTAAAATAATAGTTCCAGAATTTATGCTTAAACAAACTAAGCCAACAATTCTTTTATGTCACAATTAAAGTTTTCTAAACTTATAAAAGAATCCAGTGTTTCGTGAGTGCACCAAAAAAATTGATGTCCATTTTCATTTCATCAGACATCTTGTTGAAATTGAAAAGGTTCAACTTCAATATTGCACCACGGAACAATAGACTACAAACAATTTCACCAAGCCACTTGGTCCAAATAAATTTGTCAAATTTTGAGACAAGTTTGGTGTATTTTCCATAAATACCTTTAAGGGAGGATGATATAGTGATTATTAATAATGGTCATTTATTATTAATTAGAATTTACTTTACATAAATACATAGTATTAAGTACTTTAGTGTTTACAATAAATAAATAGGAAGAATCTACATACATCCTTCTCCTCTTCATTCATATATATGTAAGAAGACATTATTTTAAATGACAATATAACTTGATTGTTCATGTCCAATGAGTATATTATTTTTTCCATTCAATATTAGTTTGATTTGATAATAATATTCCAATCTAAAAGTACTCAACCCATATTTTTTGAACTGGCAAAGAGATCATGGAAAGTTTGGCTTGTATGAAATATGAAACAAAAGACCAATACATGACATGTCTAAAATATTAAGAATTATTAGTTTCTTATTTAATAGGAGTAATATAATAAAAACATACCTGAAATACCTACCTAGAGGTATGGTCTAGAGAATTTTCTTCCCAATTTCATCACTAAGTTTTGCAGTCATGTCTAAAGTAATAAATCCAAAAGCTACAACATTGGCTTGTCTACAGTTTAAAATTTTTGTAGTCATGTTTAAAGCAATAAATACAAGAGAAATGACATTGGATATTATACAGTTTAAAAACGTCCCTTAATTTTTCCCACAAAAGGATTAGTAATTACAACAATTCCTCATAAATCCAACCTACATTATTCATTTAAAATTATAATGCACATAGAAAACCACAAAGTTAAGAAATTCATTGTGATATTTCTACTATCATATTCCCCTGCAATAGTCTTAGTTAACCTAATAACTCCTACTTTGGCCTCATTGTAATTAGCTTGCCCTATATTTCCAGTCAAACGAAACATATGAGCTATATTGATGACTCTTCCTTGCAAGATATCAAAAAATACATTGGAGTTAACAAAAACCAAAACCTACCATCAAAAACTTCTAATTTCAAGTGTGTTTTCTTGCTTATGGAAAAAAATAGGAGTGAATATTATTTTAATACCCATTTGGTACCCTCATGTTTTGTGCATGGACTACACTATCACATATCAAGTAAACATTTTCCTAGATGCCAAGTCACGAGGACTTTATGCAAGGTACCACGTATTATAGTTTGTACATATGGAGTAAATTGTAGGATATAGTAAATTTTATAGTGAGATATAATTATCTCACTTAGACTAATTTTGCTTCCTCGAGCCATGAAGACACTATTTACATGTGATGTAATCTCAAAATGTGAGCTAATAAAAGCAAGATAATGGATGCCATTAGAATGGGGGGGTTATGATATGAAAAGTGATATGGACAAAAGGGAAGATAGAGGCTAGGACATGTCGCATATAATTAACTCATTTACCACTATTAGTGAAATGTGGCATAACACAAAGGATGAAAAGTGGGATGTTGGACACCTCACTCTCTAGTGTACCTATTGCACCACCAACCAATTCCATTAGTAATTTAATATTATACCACATTTTGAGATTATGAAAGGTTATTTCTCTTTGGTTCTCTTCATCTTTCTCAGTGAGTTTAGTGGTTCATTCTTAATTTGGTTCTATTGTTTTTTTTGGGATATTTGGCCATACTCAAATGTTTCCCATTACACCTTAGCTAGGCAATGTGCAATCTTGGGGAGAAAAAGGTCTATGCTACTGAATAGAGGTTATAATGGGCAACATTTGAGTATGGAAAAATATCCCAAAAACCAACAATAGAATGATTTTAAGAACCAACCAAAATATTGAAAACAACACATTCATGATTAACAGTGGGGAAAAAATGAGAACATGATTTAAAAAAGGGGGGCTTTCAATATTTATTCGCGCATTTTAATTTTTTGAGTAGCTTGGGCATTGCAGGCTGTTATTGTATGTTTTTGGACCAAACACTCCCAAACTTGTAGAGGAGTCGCGTGAGTCTTGCATGTTGAAAAAAAATTTGTGCGTTTGCGCATTGTTTTAACTCTTGAAGAATAGATATTGTATATTTTCTGCATACTTATTTTTATTATTCGATGGCTTCTTCACATTCGTTCATAGAAGCAATATCAAATAGTTTTAGTGGGCCTATGCTTAGAAACATGTGCTCCCTCATAAGATATTACAGGTTAAAGAGGGAGGTAGAGCATGTACACCTCCTTAGACTTTAGTAATCAAATCAAATAACATGATTGTTTCTCGTATGTCAGTAACATTACAATGATCTTCCCAAAGGCAACATCAACAATGTCAATAAGATTACAATTCTCTCCCCAAAGGCAACATCAACAATTTCATACATGGGAGGACCATGATCTATTTTCAACAACTCCCACATTTATTTATGTGTGCATGCTTCCAAATCATTAAAGGTATTTTTTGTTAAAATCATTGTTTCTAAAATTGGACACATTTCTTTTTTTTCAATGACTTAAGGTTGAATACAATAATAGGGTCAGATGGGTCAAGTTATTGATAGGGGAGTGTTGTAGAAGCATAATTGAATGCTAGTGTAGGAGCAGGTGCAAGCAAGGGTGTAAGCCTTTTGAACAATGTGGAACTCCTCAAATTTTGATTTAAAAAGAGGCAATTTTTAGGATATAATAACAGATTCTACTTTAAATTAGAATTAACCAATCACGAGTCTCACTAGGTTTGAAAAAACACAAGAATTCCAGATAAGGTGGGACATTAAAACTAGGAGTTTAGGGATAAAAGGCATAAACTTATTTGCTAGGGCTGCAGAGAGGGTAGGAATTTTTGTTGAAACTGGATTAGAAATCATGGATGTCAATATTTTTAACCATATAATTTGCTCCGCAACAAAGTTTTGCTGAACGACACTTTGCTTGAACCAAAATGGTAGTGGAACCAATTTATCATACATGTCATTAATTTTAAAACCCAACCATCTAAACAGTGATACACAATCATACATACCTACATTCAGAGAGCATATGACGTCCTGAGATTGAAATTGGGGGTTTCATCTCTAGAGATAGCGCATTAATTATTTAGTTTTATATCCTCCAAATCATCCACCTCACCCTTATCTTCGGTGTCCATCATATCTGCATCCGAAGAAATCCTATCTAGGCTAACGCAACATATTTGTACATTGCCTCTAATACATTCTCTCTCTCCATATCCTCCTCCTTAGGATCAACGTAGATAATGAAGCTTGCAAGCATAGGAAAATACTTAAAATACAAGGGTTTAAGTAGCAGGGTTTATTTTATTTAACAATTTCCATGGAGCATTGCCATCTAAACCATCTTCCAATTGAAAACCCTAGTAGACATACTTGAAATAAACACCAGTAGGCAGATCCATGATATATATAAACCCTCACTAGACATACATGGATATAATAAAATTTGAATTCAATACTTAGAGGCTAGATGAATGTTTTTGCACAAATCCCAACATTAACCTCATCTGATTTCTCCATCTACTCCAGCAAAACCGAATGTTGGGCATCCTTCTTAGCCTCACATTCATCTGCATAAGGTGCTAGAAATCATTTCCATATATGTACTCAACATGAAAACCCTGTTACTCATTGTAAAGCATCATATGGTTGTGACATTTCCATACATGGTATCTATATTTTATTTTCTCTAGAGTGGAAACACATTTATGATGTCTCCCAACATTAACCACATTGTGGGATTTAGGCTTCAATTCATCCCATTTACCACTTAAAATCATGGAAAATATCTTATATTCGCTCTTTGTGGTATTCTTGGAAATATTAGACAACTTACACTCATTTTCGATGACTTTATTACAGATATCAACCATGAGAGCATCAATGTTGAAATATGGAGGCTGAATCCCCATTCTCTCCATTATGTTACTCAGACTAGATACATTGAGGGTGGATCCCCAATATTTCCATCACACTAATTATCCTAGATACATAGAGAGGAGATTAAGGGAACAATTTGCAGATATCTCCTCCTCCAGATGCAAAAGTCACACAAAAATCCAAGCCACACAGTGCCTAGAGGTTTAATTACGCACACAAGATCATTTTACTTTAAAATAATTAAAGATATAAAAAATAAAATAATTGAATAGGAATAAATAGTTAATACGAAATGATAGTTTTAAGACAAAATGATTATTTTGGCTTAAAAAAATGTCTTAAATACTCTCTTTGTGTAGTAGTGACATTTGTGTTCCCGCGGGGAAAGATGACACCTACACTAGAGGATGTAGACTAGATAATTTGTATCCCTATAGATGGTTCCATCATAGAGGTTGAGGTGTTTAACCGAGAAGAATAACCTTTGTGCGAGTTGGAGTTAATATATTGGCTCTCTCCTCCCACAACAAAGCATAGATCTTCTCATTTTATAGCTTGTCTTGAAACCCTATAATGACTAGGCCAAGACTTGAACAAGCCTCCAATGGAACACCATCTCTATGGAATTTGTGAAGTTCGAGCTTATTTAAGATAAATTCCAAGCTTGTTCTATGATGAAGTCTAAGCCCATTCTGAGTGTGAAGTTCAAGCCTTGTTTGTAATAATATATGAGACCAGTCAGAGTTGAAATCAGAGTCTATTATGTGGTGAAGGTCGAGCTTTTTGGGATAGTAAATAATGCCTAAACTTCACCCTAGTACAAATATAAAGCAAGAATTTGATCAAGTTCATTATGGATAGTTGAAACATGGAAAACTTTTGGAGGGATGACTTGGTAATTTTTGGACACTTGTCTATCTCACATTAGGAGAGAGAAAAAATTATGTGTGTCTTGCATGTTATATATTTTCATGCCACATCCTAATAAATGTTTCAACATGTTGTTTTCACACCCATAAAATTTATATTTCTTATCATTCTCTTAAGATCAATCTGTGGAATCTCCTTCTAAAGAAATCTCTCCCCTACATGAAGCTACAACCATTTATCAAGATGACACTTTGAGTGATGTGATTGACATAATTAGGAGGCTAAATATTTATTCAACCCCATCTCAATCAACTAAGTAGTCTTGGCCATCTCAGAAAAGACCTCCAAAATGGCCAACAAAGACACTTGAAAGTGCTTGTCCTAATGAAGTTGGAAAGACAAGAACAAAATGATCAACCAGAAAGAATGGAGGTGATGTATATGATCTTGATTCATGTGTTGATATGGATGTTTCTTATGATTGTGAACTAAATTTTTCTACAAATTTTGAACCAAATTCCTTCAAATAAGTTGCTTCTCATGATGAATGAAGAGAAGCGATGCAAAAAGAATATGATGCTTTGATAAAGAATGGCACATGGAAGTTGGTTGATCCTCCATTGGGAACCAAACCAATAGGCTGAAAGTGGGTTTCCAAGAACACGTATAAAGTAGATGGCTCACTTTGACAAGCATAAAGGCAGACATGTGGATAAATGTTTTGCATAGAAAGAAGGGGTCGATTATGAGGAGAATTTTTCCCCCACAGCAAAATGGGCTACCATCTGGACACTCTTTTCATTGGTATCTCATAACTGTTGGAAATTCCATCAAATTGATGTAAAATTTGCTTTCTTGAATGACAACACTTCAAATCCTCTTTTGATTGACAACACTTCTACAATAAAGTTGGCCAAGACCCAAAGTTCTATGATTGAATGAAGAACATAAATAAAAAACACCATCTGATTCGACATAATGTTGAGGAAACAACAATCCACCTATGGAATTGTTCCACAAATGAGAATATTGGAAGCATCTTCACCAAAGTGCTTGGAAGGGAAAAGTTTGAAAGATTCATAACACCACTTGTTTTTGGTATCTGATTGGTGTAAGAATTGGGTAAAAACAAATTGGAATGACATAAAATAATTTCTTAAATTTTTTTTTTAACTTCTATGCCACCTTTTCACACCAAAATGTTACCTAGTCCTACACTTAAGCCAAATTTCCCTGTAATCAAACTCTTAACTGGTTTTCAAAACATTTTGACCCTTTTTTGAAATTATAAACTTAGTGCTAGACTCTAGCTCCAATGGGGATAGTGTCTCCATAGGAGGTAGTAAAGAACATATTGACCATGTGCATGATCCATTGGGTGATTCCCAACCAGTAACCCTGCAACCTATAAATTGTACCACACTTAAGTCCATACTGAAACTGCAAACCGAAAATGCATTGCTCAAAACCAAAAACTAAAACTGGAAAGTTAAGATCCACAAAGTCTAGTAGCATAATTGTAAAATATTTACAATATATGAGATTTTAATTTACAAAACATAATTAAAAACATATCCTTCTAGCTATCCGTATCTATATTTTTCATTTAAACATTGTTCAAAGCATTTTAAAATTGTTGTACGTATCCTATGCTATTCTTCTGGGAAAAGGACAGGTCATAGTTGAAGTGTAGGATTGAAACTTTTCACACCATTGTAGGCTTCATATCTAAAACTGTAACTCTTATTCCTCCTTTGTAGCAAAATTCATACATGAACCTATGAAATCCGTCAAAACTGTGCAATTGTATTATGTAGTTGTTTACACTCTTTAAGGTCCTTATTTCTTGTGTTGACTTCTATTTTCTGCTCTCCTTTAGCTACAAAAACTTTATGACATATTACCACAACATATTGAAAATAAAATAACTATAAAAAAGGATAAAATGGAACATGCCAAAACGTTGAGGTAAAATTAAGGTTTTTTCAACAAAATTAGGGTTTCATATATTTCCTCGTCAATGAGGTAACTTGATCATTTTTTAAAATTGTCTTGGCTTCTTGTCGTCCTTTTATTACCCTTTTGTATAGTTATGCTAGATTTTAGAGTTTGTTTCCCTTTTTTTCCTGCATACTCTATTTTCCCCTATTCTATAGCCTTTTTCTTTCCCTTTAAAGACTTCACATTCTCTTCTTCATCAATTCTCAATGGTTCCTTTGGCTTAGGATTTGACTTTGCCTTAAAACATAGTCTTAATTTATTTCTAGGATGAGTATGGGGTTTCCTATGGAAAACCTTAGGCTCTGTTTCCATGTCTTCATCCTCTATTTCCATACTCTGCTTTCCTTTCACACTTTTTTCTGCTTGATGCCTTACTTCCTTTTTTTCTAACCTTTGTGTATTTTTTCTTCTTGTTCTCTTTTCATAGAACTTAATTTTTTGTTCCTTTACAATTTTTTTTTCAACAACCACATGACTATATTCAACCTCTGTTTTGAAGGCTGGGGTTTTAGACTTACGCTTTCTTGGGCTTCTAGGTGTAGGGTTTCTCCACGTCCTCCAAACCAGAATTGTTGCCTCATGATATATGTCACCATACTCCATCTAGTTCAAATTGTCTCATATGACTTGACTCTCCCATTTCTTATCTGAGAAAAAATAAGAACTCTACCACGTGTTGTTAAAAGCTGCTAAAAATTTCATTGTTCTCTACTAGAGAGTCACCTAGCCTTCATGGAAATGGTTTATTTTCGCACAATTATGGTTTTAACCATCCTTCTCTCCAAACCATTTTTAACATTTTGAAATCGTCTCAATTCATCATATAAAGTCATATCATAGGTTAAATCTAATCAAAAAAATATTAAAGCATTTAAAATGACCCAAGTGATAGTTCTAAAACTTTATTTTTTTCAAAATTTTGGAGGTGGTACGAAAATATTTCGTAGCACCACCCGTTTTTAGCATACAATTAGTGAAAGACTTGGGTAAAAAAAATTGCCATGACATAAACAACTTTCTTAACATGCTTTTTAAACTCTTATGCCACCTTTTCACACCAAATTTTTTTCGTCTTACACTTAAGCCCACTTTTCTTGCAATACAACTCTTAAGTTATTTTCAAAACATTTTGAGCCTTTTTTGAAAGTATAAACTTAGTGCTAACATAATATCTGTGAAATGATAGACAAGTTGTCTCTAATCGTATCAACACAGAGCGAAGGGACAAAAGACGAATTGAAGTCCAAGAAATCTTGCTAGGAAAAGTTGTCGCATTCTTCAGAGTTGGCTACCCGCACAAAACAAAGAGCCCAACAAATCATTGTCTCTATATAATGTAACGTGAATGGTGGTGGTGATAGGGTGCACTATCAGAGTCAATTTTGTAGGTGTTATATAATATTATCTTAAATTGATATGGTTTTGTATTAATTGTTAACTATATTAAATGAGTTTTATGTTAATTTCCATTGTATTAAGTGGCCATTGTCATAAATATAAAGGTTTGTCTTAAAATATTTTTGTCTCAAATTGTTTTTGTCTTAAATATAAAGTTTTTTCTAAAAATATTTTTGTCTCAAACTATTTTTGTCCTAAATATAAATTTTTTTCTTAAAATATTTTTGTCTCAAATTGTTTTTGTCTGAAATATAAAGCTTCGTCTTAAAATATTTTTGTCTCAAATATAAAGTTTCATCTTAAAATATTTTTGTCTCAAATGGTTTTTGTCTTAAATATAAAGTTTTGTCTTAAAATATTTTTGTCTCAAATTTTTTTTGTCCTAAATTTTATATTTAAGACAATTCTATTGATATTAAATTTTAATGTAAAATAACTAAAATAAAAAGTGATTTTTTAAGACAAAAGATTTCTTTTGCCTTCAAAAAATTTCTTAAAAGTGCAATTTGTGTAGTAGTGATAACCTATGATTCACTCATAATAACATATGCGTGTTCTAGAAATTCTAGGAATTCGGTGTGCTTGAACATGCACACTTTAATTCCTTTTTAGTGGGTTTAACAAATCCAATATAAATGTTTGTGGACCTTTTCACTTCACATTTAGGAATTAGCATGTGCATATTCTAGGAACTCGATGTTCTTTCAAAATTGCACATCCTCTAGAACATGAAGAAATTCCTTTCTTCAAAAAAAATTGGTGG
This sequence comes from Pinus albicaulis, assembly GCA_034641835.2. Taxonomy (NCBI): domain Eukaryota; kingdom Viridiplantae; phylum Streptophyta; class Pinopsida; order Pinales; family Pinaceae; genus Pinus; species Pinus albicaulis. The sequence continues at coordinate 1,132,380,205 of CM076581.1, read as the reverse complement.
GATTACAAATCCAATATGAATGTTTGTGGACTTGGTTGCTTCACATTTAAGAATTAGCATGTGCACATTCTAGGAATTCCATGGGCTTTAGAATTCTGGAGTTGGTTACTTCACATTTAGGATTTGAATGGAAAACCTAATGGTTGGACTATCAAAATAGTCATTTTTTCTAAATGGAACCCTATATCTCAAATTTTTAGGTTAATTTTGTATATAGGCTTCACAAGATATTCACATATAGATTTTGTACAAATTCCAAATACGTAATTAAATAAAATAAAACATGTTGTTTTTTTTTCTTTTATGTGTAGATTAGCTAGTTTGAAAATAACATCCACTCACAAGGTTCCTAACAAGTAACCTTCACACAAGAAATATCTCAACAAACACCATATTACCTCTTGATATATTTTTAATATATATATATATAATTTTTTTTTTAAACATAGAATTTTTATTTTTTTATAACTTCTCAAAGGAAACACCATAAGGTTGTAGTGTAGGAAAGTGTAGAATTAAATTGTTACTCTTTCATAATGACAGTGAAATTTTCACCAGATGTTCTGAAAGGTTTTCAATGGAATTTTGGATCTTATTTAAAGAGGGGGGTCTCAGGAATCACATCATTGAAATGACAGGAGTATTCTTAGTATCAAGTTCTTTCCTTTTTGTTATTTAGTGTAGATGCCAAAGAATGCACTGTAGAGATAAAATATATCTCTATCCTTAGAAATTATTGACCAAAAGACTTTTATTTGGTCTTTTGGTTATAAATACATATGTACTTTCGTGGGAAACACTTAAGTTTGAAATATTAGCCTACATGAATGGTTGGAATTTATCCACACTATATTTGTATATGCAAAATTAATTTGCAATTCAAGATTTCTTGCAATTGATATAACTCTTCTGGGTTTCATTTAATTCATTTACATTGTTCCCCAAATTCAAACTCTAGCAAACATTTGCATCATTTTTTTTTATCAGTGTGTGGATCGGATCATAGTGAAATGCATCAAATGCTTTTGGATAAATTATAAGATGATGAAGTTGAAGCCAAAATATGAATCTTGTGAACTAAAGGATGGATTTGAATAATGAAGATCAACACATTTGGTCTTTGAATCGTAGATAGGACTACGAGCCTAGAGTAGGATAACAAAGCCCTTTCAATTGATGATATCAACAACCCAAAAATCATTATGAACCAAAACATCATTATTAACCAAAAATCATTATTCGGATTTGATTTTCCAAAAATAATCTATAACCAAAACAATGAATTTTTCAACCACATTTGGAAATTGTTATGAAATTCGTTTAAACAAAGAAAAGGTAGAAAATTGCACTATGATTCAATGGTTATGTATATTCAATTATAAACATTCAAATGTAATAAAGTTCCTTATCACATTCAAAAGATTCATTATCAAATTCAAGAAGCTTAATACAATAAAATTCATTAAATTTACCCACAAAAAATTGAGTTACTCATCTCCTAAACTGAGATTTAGATTAAAAACCAATACAATTATGACACATTATGATGTAATGATTCTCCCCGTGATGTCCTTAAATAATGAATAAATTTTCTAACCTAATATTATTTATATAAATATGATTATAATGCTTATTATTACAATATAATATATTTTTTTAAAGAAAGTGTTTCACTTTAATAACAAAAGCATATGAAGAAATTAGGTAATTAAGCATAGGAAAGTTGGTCAGTGAAGATATGTTTCTTAAGTGATAATGGTGGTTTCCATAGTATCTTTTGATGGGCTTGTGCCTTTTGGATTAGATATTTTAACATCCAATACAATTTGAAGTGTAATAGGCTTGAATCAAGATGAATGCATACCACATGGAGGAATAACCTAAGTTTAATAGTTTGACATGTCTATTAGATCTCTTGTTTGTCTCGTAGAAAAATTCAATTTCAACACTTGGAGAAAATTATTCAATTATACTTGTGGATATGATCTAAGTATAATGGGGAGAGGTTCATGTTTATGGATACTTGGGATGTGTGCACCAAGCCTAAATATGACAGTGAACTTAGCTTTATTGATGTTTCTACGTACTTTTTCTACCACATTTGGCTTGTGTGATATTATTTCTATGCCTCACTTATTTAAAGTTTCAAGCTCATTCATATTACAAAGTGTTATCATTCTGTATTTTTTGAGATTGTGAGAGAAAACACAAAGGAAAACATAAAAACCGCTCTGGAAGCTAGGATCTAGCCCTGCCAGCTTCAGATAGGGTTCTCTCTGTAAACGTTAGCTTTATTTTATGTAAATTTTAGGCTATTTATGACTATGCAATTGTTTTTTTGTTTGTGATTCTATTGGATTGTTTTGGTTAATTTAATTCTTACAATTCCATTGGGCTATGGAGTCTAAAATCTAACTGGATTTGTATCAAACTTTAAAGGAGTTTCATAGGGAAAGCTAGGTTGCACTAGCTGGATCTTTTTAGAATTTAAATGATATGAAATAGAAGAAAATAAAAGGCTCAATAGAAACTAAGGAGTAGTTAAGAATTCCTTAATTTGACTTTAGAAGAAAACATAGAAATTACCTACATCTAGAATAGGGTGTGTACTTCAACAAATCCTATTCGTCACCATTTCTGTAGTGTAATTAAGCTTTTAAAGAAATAGCAGTGAAAGAATGAATAAACATATGAACGAGAGAAAAACATTACCAATTTGTACACCACATGAATCCTGTGAAGAATGTCCTTGTATTATTGATCAGTCCAACAACCAGAAAATTACAATAGCTTGGAGAAAATTATTTTTGACAATTAACCTAGAATACTTCAATGTGTCAAGTATTTGTACAATAATTACAAAATAGTTGTCTGAACATACAGTGTATATTTAGCAACTAATATAAATAAATTATCTGTTTCTGCCTAGTAATAAGCTAGGTGGACAGCTACGTGGAGAGGTTGCTCTGCTTTGGAGGAATCTGTTGATGAGCTAGCATGTTGTTGTGATGCGCTAGCTGATGTGTTGGCTAATCCTGTAACTATATCTGAATTACCAATCAGTCTAGTAATTCACATAATTTGTCCCATATGTATTCATCTGGAATGGTCAATTTGGTTACCTTCTGGTAAATCTCATCTACCTCAGTGTATTTTGCAAATGTTGGCCTTACCACGAAGATGTGATTTACCTCATGCTGAATGTAGAAATCATTTTCCATTGCTTCTAGGAAAGCTCTACCTATCATGATGCATTTGATGTTAGCAAATTTAGAACTATCCCTAGCTATTTCCTTCAGATTTTGAACATAATATTCATGAGTAATTAATTTATCATTAATTAAAAACACACTGGGTAACCCTTTCTTATTTAAAGCTTCTATCCTGGTGAAAAACCTGTTTACTGCTATTTCCAAAATTTGACACTTTTCCTCCAACTGATTAATAAGATTATTTTTAGCCAGAATCTTCTTGACCTCCAAAATGGTTTCTGTCCTATCATCAATTCCTAAAACATCCAACTCATACTTATTCTTTGAATTTACAAACTTTATGATGTTTGTAGCTTTGGTAGGCATGTCACGCAACTGTTCTCCGATTTCTGTAACGGCCTCTGTTGCTTTCTTTATTAAGTCCCTCTACTCAAAAATTATCTGGATAAATGGCCAAATTTCATTCATAGAAATCAGAATATCTGTCGAAATTCTATCCTTGGCTGGGCCAAGGTCTGTCAAATAGCTGACCCTCTCTCTGATTTTTGTAACCTTTCTATCAACCTATGAGATTTCTGAGCTTCAGCCAAATGTGAAGCTTCACTCCTAGTCTTATGATCTTGTAGTTATTTTACTTGTACCTACAACTTTTTAATTTCCTCAGTCTGAATTGAAATGTTCTCAATAGCCTTTGTCAATTGGTCAGCAGCCTCTGTGGATTGTGTAGAAGTTGTAGTTGATGTTGCAGCTGACGTGGTTGGGATTTCTGTAAGAGGTACAACATCTAAAGGAACCATGGATACTTTTGAAATTTTCTCCTTTTCCTTAATCATTTTCTCTAGTTTCGTCTCCATCTGTCTAATCTGAGCATTTTGTGTTGGAAAAATACTGAGAGGGGGGGGGGTGAATCGGTATTTAGAGCTTACTGATAATTTTACCTTTTTCTTTACTAAATTCCATATGTGGCTTTGATGAACCCAACTCACGTATATACACGCATATACAAAAAGAAACTAGCATATACTGATATAATTTTATTGTTAGAAAAAAATTTCAGAAATAATCTTTAACTTAGTTTATCAGTCATGCATTGTTAAGTCCCTATATTAATAGTGTAGTCCCTTATTATGTTAGTGTAGCCCCCCTTATTGTTATTCTTGTACCCCTATAACCCCTATACTGTTATTATTGTGCCCTTACATTATTATTGTTAGGTCGGCTAGGGTTACATTGTGGCCCCATGGACTCCTATATATAGAAAGGAGGTTTTGTCATTTGTATCAATCCAAGAATTCTTCATTAATGTAATGTATTGGAGGTTGCCCCCTCGAAGTGGCTTATTTCTAAGGCATTGATATCTCTTTTCTTCTATTTTTGGAGTTGGTTTCTCAACATTTGGTATCAGAGCTTTGGATTCTAGGGTTTCGCTGCTCCAAACAAGTCATCGTGGAATTTTTGCTATAAATTTTTTTCTACGAAGGTTCAGAAGCTAAAATTTTTAGAGTACGAAGCTGAAATCTTGAGAAAAATTTTCCCAAAATTTCATAGCTTGGTTCACAATATTTTCGGAGATATGATCTGTGGACCTTAGGGCTTTTTGCAAGCTCCTGAATTTAACCTAAACAGGTCATCACGGAATTTTCATTATAAATTTTTTTCTACAAAGATTCAGAAGTTGAAATTTTTGAAGAGCGAAGCCGAAAGCCTGAGGAACACCGTCACAAAATTTCAGCATTTCGTTCACAACAGTTTTGAAGATATGATCTGTGGAAGTTAGGTCTTTTTCAGGCTCCAGAATTTCATCTCAAAGAGGTTATCGTGGGAAAATCTTCATAACTCTCTCTCTGAGCATTGGATTGGAATACTGTAGAAAGTGGACACAATTAAACGGGCTGTAGTTTCTTTTCTAACAATTTCAGAGCCAAAAGAGGAAACAGTAAGAAGTGGAAAGTCGTACAAATTTGCTCTACTCAACTAGTCCATAATTGGGTCATTGTGGGAGATTGGACATAACTTTGTCTTGAAGAATCCAAATTGGGTCAAAACTATGACATTTGAAAGAAGCTTTAGATGGCTAGTACAAGGCTGAATTTTAGATATTGAAGATCCACAATCACAGAGATAATTCAGTTTCAATATCGAGCTCCTCAAAAGCAAGAAAAAGGTGTGTATTTGGTTTTTAAAATTTCATAGCGTTTATTTGAAAAAGTAGTTTAAAGTGATTCCAAGGGCATATTTTAGAATTTTTATCAGTATTGGGTTCTATTATGCCTCCAAAAAATAATTCCATACCCATTAAGCCCTCAAAAATATATACTAGGACGATGAAGAGGAAGAATTGCAGTATGAGATATCAAAATTACGGTACCAAGTGCAACAAGTTTCGATCTTACGAAGAGAAACCGAAGATGACATAGATGGTTTAAAAGTAGAAATGGAGGCTAATTTGGATGGTTTTAAGGATCAAATAATAGTTGAATACTCCAAGGACCTTTTCACATGTAAGGTTCTTGATGGGAAAGTAATGGATGGGAGGTATAAAGTAGTTGATGGAGTCATTTATTCCCATGATCAGATCTATTTGGCTAGAGACTCCAAGCTCAAGGAGAAACTACTTAATGCAGCCTCTGAGATCCTTCTTTCAAAACCCACTGGTCTCATTAGAGAATGGATGATAAATTAGTGGAAGATCAAATCGAGCATCAACAACAAGTTCTCCAACTCTCAAAGGATAACCTAACTTTGGTGCAGAATCTATTGAAACAACAAGAATATCAACATCGCATTGAAAGAAGTTATGAAGCAGTCACAGAAACAAGAACTCAACAAGTACGATCAATTTCAGAGTATCTCAGCAAGTGGAAGAACTTTCTTGTAGAATATTCCACATGGGAGGATAAGAATTTTATACGGAAGCATCAAAAAATAATCAAGCGTTGAGGAAAACACTCTTTTGAAGGAGAGGGGGATGTTAAGTCCCTATTTTAATAGTGTAGTCCCTTATTATGTTAGTGTAGGCCCCCTTATTGTTATTGTTGTACCCCTGTAACCCCCATATTGTTATTATTATGCCCATACATTATTATTGTTAGGTCGGCTAGGGTTACATTGTGGCCCCACTAGGATTACATTGTGGCCCCATGGACCCCTATATATAGAAAGTAGGTTTTGTCATTTGTATCAATCCAAGAATTATTCATTCATGTAATGTATTAGAGGTTTCCCCCTCGAAGTGGCTTATTTCTACGGTGTTGATATCTCTTTTCTTCTATTTTTGGAGCTGGTTTCACAACATGCATCTATTAGTTAATCAGTAAATATGTGCAGTAATAGCAAAATAAATCATTACACAAGAGCAACACACATTAACACCAATATTTAAGGTGGAAACCCAATTCAGGAGAAAAACACCACTGTTGTCATCTCTATCTTCAATATTTATTATATGGAAAACTGCTTACAATATTGTATTGATGCATACTCATATCAGTACGTAGGCATCTACCTGCAGAAGGTTGCAACTTTCTCTCGTTTTCCAACTTCAACTCGAAGGGAGCTACAACCCTCTAATCTTGTTTACTAGCCACTACTAGAAGGGAGCTTTAACCCCCTAATCAGAACACCAGCTTCTATTAGCAGGAAGCTTCTACTTCCCTCAGAATCACTGTAGACCATGTTTCATCAATTTTCATCCTGGATCACAGAGCTTCAACACAACCCTTCACAAAGATCAACAATAGTAAACTTCACCCAATACATCAAACCAAATAGTGAGATCACTGTAACCAGAACACTGTAACAACTAGATTTCAGAATCAGTGTGCAGAATGAAATTCAACCATGAACATTCATTATATGAAAAATCATATGCTACTTTCCTTCACTGAAGTTGCGTGTATATGTGCTTTCCTTAACACCAACCTGTGTATACATCTTTGAATACTATTTTTCAGAATATGATCTGTCTCAGGTCTAGATCTGAATCATTCAATTAGATATCTTTTCAGAATTTCAAAACCCTAGATCAGTTAGTCCTTATAACACATATTTTATCATTCATTGATCGTATTTGTATATAGTCATCTTAGCAACATATACAGCAATCGAGAAACCCAGATCTAGATGAAGACTTCATTGACAGACAACAGAAAAATAACAACAATAACAGAAAAACCTCTTCAATAAGCTTCAGAGAACCCTAACTTCCATATGCGCCTTTTCTAAAGAAAACCCGCGTATATACGAGCTTTTACTGAGACGAACTAGCGTATAAATCTATAAATATTATTTCAGCAGAATGTTTCAAATCTATAAAACTTATCCAGATTTCTTCACTTCACTTCAGCAAACATGTGTCAGGTCTTAGATCTAATCATCTCTTCAATGGATCATGCAATAACATAGTCATTTCAGGTCTAGAGATCTTGGTCCATCAATATATCCAAGGGTGCATCATAAATTCAGATTTATCAATAAAACAGAGTTCATCCAATGCAGATATACTTCAGAGAGAAGTATTTAGTGATAGCCCTTCCACATGCACACCTTTGCACTATGATTTTCTTCTCCTTATATATCTTTATCCTTTATCAATACCATGAGTCAAAACCATACTGTTGCCAATGGTATCCTTGGATGAAATAAAATGGATGACATGGCGGTCAATCCTATGGGCTAATACCATGGTAATTCCCCCTGGTATTATCTTTGTGGAGCATACAATGCATGTGACTTGGATTTTTCTTAACCACGTGTATACACAAATTCGCCTTTAAAAATCCATGTATAGAATCTTCATTATGGTTATTGCCAAATATTCTACTGGACATTACACATTTCTTCTGATGGACTCCTGAGATTCTACTGAAGACATATACTCTATATTGTACCAGAGAGTTGCCATCAAGAAAAATATATTAAGACATAGGAATCATATTGCCAACAATCTCCCCCTTTGGACTTGATGGCAACCATGATGGTGTTTGATCACTACAATATATAGATATATATAACCACTATTCAAATTCTTCAAACACCCAAAATTATCTCCCCCTTAGACATCAAGAGCAAAGGGCACTATTTTGACCATGCTCCCCCTGAGTGTATGCTGAATATTTAGATATTTTCAATGAATTATATCAATCTATAACTCAACCAAGTATGATCTTTCCTATAACCAAGGACTCATACTTATATCAATGATCCAACCAAGTGGAATTACATTTTTGACTCAACTACCCAACCAAGTGGGTTTACAAAGTAGAACAAGTCTGTACATGGCTAGATAGAAAAATTTACATCATGAGAGTCAACATCCCCTTTTCATCAAATTACAGAAATGATATGTCATTAAAAAGACCAAAATATCTCAAGGGAGAGATCATATATCAGAAACCAATTATACTACCAACAATACAACCTTTTCAGCAAGACAAGTGCCCCCCCTAAGCTGATGCATCCTGAACAACTTCAACTACCAATTTATAAAAGCATCTTCATCAGAGAATGATATAAAAATATGAATTTTGGAACAACCACAGAGATTACCCAACAACACCACAATTTTTCTGAGCACTGACCCAGGGAACTTCTATCAGCAAAACCCATACGTGGTTCTATGCATAGAAACTTGTGTATATACACGATTAGTCTTTATGAAACCAGCGTATCCAATTTAAACTTCTGAAATTAAGCATATTTGATGAGAGAGGCGGAGAAAACTCCCATCTTCTATCTGAGATATTTGAATGCTTCCCTGGGAAGAGGTTTAGTAAATATATTAGCAACTTGTTCTTTTGAGAGAACATACTCCAATTTAACATTTTGTTCAAGTACTTGTTCACATAGGAAGTGATACTTGATAGGAATGTGCTTAGTTTTGGAATGCATAACAAGATTCTTTGAGATACTAATAGCACTTGTATTATCACATAAAATGGAGATGGGAGGTGAACATTTGATTTGAATGTCTTGTAGAGTCTGCATCATCCAAAGAAGTTGTGTGCAACAAGATGCAGTAGCCACATATTCTGATTCTTCTATAGATAAGGCAATAGAACTTTGTTTCTTGCTGAACCAAGATACTAATCAGGGCCCCATATAGAATGCACCTCCACTAGTGTTTTTTCGATCATCAACATTTTCAGCTCAATCTGCATCTGTGTGAGCATGAGGAGTGAGATCAAAATTCTTTCAATAATAGAAAATGAGGAAATTAATGAATATGTGACTAAAAAAGTTAGTCAACGCAATTATTTCAGGTGAATTACTACTAAATTTGAGCAATATTAACTGACCAAACTAAAAATGACTAACTTAAATGACTGATTTAGTCTAGAGACAAAATATATGACTAGATAATAAGTGACTAAACTAAAAGTGACTAACTTAAATGACTAATTTAGTGTGGGACTAAAATATATGACTAGATAAAAAGTAACAAAATTAAAAATGATTAACGAAAATGAACACTATAGTCAAAGAATAAAAATATGACCAGCTAACTAGTGCAACAAGTATATGAATTAGTAATTTATGCTAGTCATTTTTAATTGATTCTGAGGCATCTTTAGGTCTTGACTTGATATGTATGATCCATGTCAATATGATATCTCCAATGTGTATTATTTTGATTGTGATCACTTAAGCATTGTAATATTGTAAGTCTTGATACTTTGTCTACATGTTCTAAGTTAAGTTGTTCGACCATGGCGTTTTACTCATAGAAGTGTGTCATATTGATGGTTTGGGTATATAATTGGTAATTTGAGTAGGTGCTACACATCGATCTTATTGTACCCCTTATTTCCCTTATTCAAATTTTATCCCATGTCTCTCTTAACAACACATGTGGAGGTATTCTAAACTATGGTTAGCTTCTAATAGGGTATTTTAGAGCTCTAAGTGAAGTTCCCTCAAAATAATGGACCACCTACAACTACTTGAGTATATTGCTAACATTATTCATAGATTTGAAGATATTTTCTACCTCTTTAAGAATTAGTGGATATTTCAGTTGTGTATAAATCTTATGTTCCATTTCCCTTTTTATATGAACATACTTACCTATATTCTATAATTTTTATACATTATCACTTGTAACGCTTCTTCATTAGATATAATATATATATATATATATATATATATATATGAACAAACCCCATAGAAAGAAATAAAATAACACACACAAACTTAATCAAACCTTCATCATTTAATATAATCTATATGTGAACCAATCTCATGAAAAGAAATAAAATAACAAACACAAACTTAACTTAAAAGGGACAATGTAAGTTCCCATAGCAATGGCTCATACAAATTTACTTTCTATTAAAATCTAATTTACTACAATTCAAAAATCTAAAATTGACCTATTAAAATATAATTTCCCGCAATTTCCAGCTACTTTTTTTAATTTCCCACAATTTCTAGCTACTTCACTTCCTTGACACGTTGTTGGGAGGGAGTTTGATACCCTTTCTCTGGTCATCATTTTCTTATTGTGAGACCAAGGTTTGATCAAATTTTGAGATCAAGGTTTGGACTCCAGTGGTTCTAGCCCTGATTTACCCCGATGGGTGGGAACTCAAGAAGGGGTACAAGGAGGTGTGGTGGTTGTTAGGACTCTATAATGTACCTTTTTTACCATACATTTTTCTATCATTCCACTCTTTTCCAGTCCATATTTAAAGCCTATACTATCAATTTCATCCATTCTTCCAAAGGTATATAACATTCTTCTCTTTACTATATGTTTAACTTGTTTTACATGTAATTTTACATTACTTTCATATTTAACTATTAATTGAAAATATATAGTTGATAAAACAGTTTGAAGACTGCAGTTAATTTATCATGACTGTTTGAACTGTGTTGTTGAAACCATTTGAAGACTAAATTTAATCCATCATGGCTATCTAAAGACTGCGTTGCTGAAACAGTCAGGATAGTACGCAAATCCCGTTATATTTTTAATGTAATCCAGGATTCTTCTAGTGATTGTCTGTAATAGAAAGACTGCCTTTGTTGTAACTCAAGTAGACTTAAGTTTGTTGAAGCAGGGTGTGATTAGTGTAATTCTTACTACAACATTTCATTGCTTTTGAGATTGAGCATATACAGTGTGTGATTGCCTTTGAAATAAATAGACTTCCCTGGGTTGAAAATTTATGTAGCACTTGATTGTTTAAATCAATAAGAAATTAAAGTGACAAACATTTCGGTGCTGTTTCCGGGGAAGGCAATTATAAATTTCAAAAGCATTGATGTTTTTCTTTCATATGTGCAGATTGCATGAGAGGACGCAGAGCCCCCAAGAAAACTAACTCTACAGGTGGCAAGGGCAAAGGAACGGGAGGAAGAAAGACCTTTATTGATGAGATCGTATCAAAAGTTGAATCTTCTTAGAGGCTAAGCTCTCGAAGGCCCAAGCCTCAAAATTCTCCCCAATCGAACTATGAAACAAAAGAAATTGTGAGCCCTGAAAACGTTGAAGAGCCAGTAGAAAACGATGAAGAACCAACAGAAAGCGTTGAAAATCTAGTAGAAAGTGTTGAAGAGATAGCAGAAAAAATTGAGGAACCAGCAGAAAACATTGAGGAGCCAGTAGAAAACATTGAGGATCGAGCAAGCGCAGTAGGAGATCAAGCAATGGAAGGGAATAATGATGAATTCTTCGAAGGAGGACCAGTCGATCCTGAAGGAGGAAAAGATGAGAATTCTCTCTCTACCTTGGGGTTTCCTATTGGTGATCTCCCTAGAGGAGAAACCCCCATGAAGAATATCCCACTTTCATCTTGACCTAACTTTCATAGTTTATCTTCTGAAGATCCTGATGAGTTTCTTTTCGAGTTTGATATATTATGCAGAAGTTATGATTATGTTACTAATGCTAAAAAACTGAAGCTATTTCCAGCAACATTAAAAGGAAATGCGTTAAGGTGGTTCATGAGTCTTGGAGGCCATGTAATCACAGCATGGGAACAGATGAAATAGAATTTTCTGCTTAAATATCAAGACTACTGCTGGACAAGAGAGAAAAGAGAGGAAATATTTAAGATGGTATAAAAGGAGGACAAGAATCTGGAGGACTTTTTGGAAAGACTACAATACAACCTGCAGAGATCCAATCATCCTGATGTAAGTAAGGATATTCTTAAAACAATATTATTGAAAGGGGTAAGGGATGACTGTTTAGATATGCTAAATATGCTTGGTAAAGGGGACATATCTAAAGAATCATATGATGAATTTTTTAACCTCTGCAAAAGATCTTCAAGAGGGGCTGCAAGGAATAGATCAAACAACAGGGATGCCACATATTCAAGAGTTCAAAAATCAACCAGTGGAGGAGTAACAAGAGCTGAAATAGGTAATTTACTTGAGGAATTTAAAATTGAAATGTTAAGTTCTTTTGCTTCACAGATTGACACCTTGCAGGTTAAGAAGAAACAAGCCAAAGCAGAAGCAACTTTGACTGTCTTTTGCCCCAAATGCAGAGATAAACACCCACTAAGGGAATGCCCATTAGACAAGGTGCTAATTTGCACCCTTTGTGAAAGATCATGAAACACAACAATGCCCTTCTTTACCAAGAATAAAAGTATCATTGCAACCAACCAAAGAAGAAGTTGAAGTAGTCTATCTGCTGACACAGAGAAGGCAATGGAAACCACGAGGACAAGGTATGAACTCTAATATGCCATTTACATATTCTAATCGTTGGAACAATTATCCTTCTTTTAGTCAAGCAAATTACCCTCCCTTTAACCAAATGCAATGCCCTCCCTTCAATCAAATGAATTACCCACCCATGCAACAAACAAACCCTCCCTTTGTACATCCTGCAATGTGGACTCCTTGGCCTCCACAACAACAATCTTACTTTACCTAGTGGAATTTGAATTGGAGGGGTCAAAAAATCCCTTTTCCGAATCAATTTCCTCAATTTTAGCAACCACTTCCTCTACCATCACGTGCTCCATCGAATAATCAAATGATGAGACCCTAGCTACCTGTACAACCAAATCCTAACCCTAATAATAAAGCTGTGCAAGTTATTGCTATTTAGAACCAACCTATACTTCATGTTTTCCCTATGCAATGTAATGACATTCATTTACGATCTGGGAAAATAGTTGAACCCATTATTAATGATGTTACCTCTTCCAATTCTGATAAAGAAGAAATTGAAAAATGTGATTCACATAAAGAGGTACAACCACCCTCTAATAAGGGTGCTGAAACAACAGAGCCACCATTCCCTGAGCATTTAGTTTTAACTAGAATGCCTGAGCCACCTTCTTTTAATATTCTAGGGGAATTGCAGAACCTGTATGTTAAAATTCCACTTTTACAGGCACTAAGAAATGTACCAATTTATGCCAAAACGATGAGAGATATTTGTGTTAAGAAACCCGGTAGGAAAGCTAAAGATCCCCTTACAGTCCATGTAATGGGTGATCTATCTGCATTAATGTCTAGTAAAGCTCCCCGAGTTAAATATGGTGACCTCGGCCATCCTACTATGACAGTCCAAATTGGTAAAACAATAATCCCTCAAGTTCTGGTAGATTTAGGTGCTTCTATAAACATTATGACTCTTGAAACTTCACAATTGTTACAGCTAAAGAACGTAATTAGAGATACACCAACCATTCTAGAGTTAGCTAACCACTCTACAATCAAACTAGAAGGAGTTATTGAAGACCTAGTCAGCTTAGTTGAGTCCTGGAATTACCCAGCTGATTTTGTGGTGTTACAGACCAAAACAAAGTTAGGGGGACAGCCTTTAATTCTGGGAAGGCCCTGGTTAGCTATAGTCGATGCCTTTATCAACTGCAGATTTGGTTCAATGACAATTTCCAATGGATATGAAACTAAGCAACTTACTCTTTACCCTCACGGTACACCCATGATTAATAACGAGAATTCTATATGATGGACTATGATGATCATGCTATTCAACCTATTTTGACTATCGGACAAGACTTAAGCCTTAAAGATACCACTGAGGATGAGGTAATTAATAATTTTATTTGTGAACCCTCCTCGGTGATTCCAGAAACACATAATCAGATGACTGCACTTTTGAAATCAGATACCCAGGAAAAGCTTAATTCTGAAGATCTACCTGAAACATCAACCACCATCTCTTCTAAAAGTATAACAGTAGAAATCAAACCTGGCAAAACACTGAACATAAACCCCAACCTAACAGTTGCTGAAACACAGCAATTAATGAAGTTACTGCTTGAAAATAAGGAAGAATTTGCATGGGATTAGATCGACATGAAGGGAATCTCTCCTGAATTATGTACTCACCACATCTATATCAAGGAAGGATGTCGACTAGTCTGTCAACCCCAACGACAAATGAACCCTAATTTAAGAGAAATTGTTAAAGAGGAACTTCAAAAATTGCTTAATATAGGGTTTATATATCCTATCTCTGAAAGTGAATGGGTTTCCCCATTGGTAATATTTCCTAAGAAAAATGGGAAATGGAGAGTGTGTGTAGATTATAAAGCCTTAAATAAAGCCACTCAAAAGGATCAATTTCCTTTACCATTCATTGATCGGGTGTTGGATAGTTTGTCAGGGAAGAAATTCTTCCCCTTTTTAGATGGGTTTAGTGGGTATAACCAAATCAGAATTGCACCCCAAGACCAAGATAAGACCACTTTTACTAGTCCTTGGGGAAATTTTTCCTATAGAGTTCTCCCATTTGGACTATGTAATGCACCAACAACCTTTCAAAGAGCAGGTATAGGAATCTTTTCAGATATGCTTAATGACTCTATGGAAATATTTATGGATGACTTTACCCCTTATGGTGTGTCTTTTGAAGATGCATTACAAAACCTTGAGAAAGTACTTAAACAATGTATACAAGCTCACCTCTCCTTATGCACTGAAAAATTTCATATGATGATGAGTGAAGGAGTAGTGCTTGCACATTTTATTTCATCTCAAGGAATTCAGGTGGATCCATCCAAAATACAAGTCATTCAGAACCTTCCTATTCCTAAAACATAAACAGATGTGAGAAGTTTCCTAGGAAATGCAGGATATTACAAGAGATTTATTAAAAACATTTCCAAGATGGCCTCTCCTTTGTTTGTGTTACTCATGAAAAATGTTGAATCCAAGTGGACTAATCTTTGCCAGGAGGCCTTTGTGGAACTCAAGCATCAATTATCCACAGCTCCTATTTTGAAAGGACCTGATTAGGAACTTCCCTTTCATATATCTTCTGATGCTTCGGATACTGCAATTGGAGCTGTCTTGGGACAAGAGGAAAACCATCTTCCTTATGCTATCTACTTTATTAGTAAGAATATGACTCCTGCTGAGCTTAATTATACAGTTACCAAAAAGGAATTTTTAGCAGTCATTTATGCTATTAATAAATTTCGACATTACATTATTGGTTACTCTACTTTTTTTCATACTGACCACTCAACTATCAAGTATTTAATGAGAAAATCCATCACAAATGCTCGAGTCACTAGATGGTTATTTTTATTACAAGAGTTTGATATTAAAATTGTAGATCGACCAGGTAAAGAAAATGTTGTTGTTAATTTTCTTTCTCGGTTAAAAGCTGATGATAATACTCCAGTAGATGATTCCTTTCCTGATGAATATTTATTTGCAGTTTCTGCTCACTCACCATGGTATGCAGACATTGCCAATTATCTGGTTGCAGGGAAGTTACCATCACACCTATCACATCGAGAGAAAAGAAAAATCATTCAACAAAGTGCTTGGTATAGCTGGATAAGTGGGTGTCTTTTCTATACATGACTTGATCATGAAATTCAGAGATGCATTAGAGAGGATGAGGTGTATGATATACTAAAAGCTTGTCATGATGGCCCTTGCAGAGGGAATTTTCTTGATAAAATAATGACACATAAAATTCTTAGGATGGGTTATTATTGGCCCTCACTCTTTAAGGATGCAAGGAAATATGTTCGGGCTTGTGATAGCTATCAGAGAATGGGTCAACCTAATCATAGAGATGAAATTCCATTAAACCCCCAGGTAATACTTGAACCATTTGAAAGATGGGCCTTAGACTTTATAGGACCCATTAATCCTCCATCCAACCAAAGAGTTTATATATTAATCTACACGGATTACATGACTAAATGGGTGGAGGCTAAAGCACTCCTTAGAGCTAATGAAGAAGTTGTCCTAGCTTTCCTATTTGAAGAAATATTTGTTAGATTTGGAGTTCCTAGAGAGCTAGTTACAGATGGAGGACCTCCTTTCACTTCTCATGGTTTCAAAGCCACCCTTCAAAAATATCACATTCATCATAGAATGACTACACCATACCACCCCAAATCCAATGGGCAGGTGGAGAGTGAAAACAAAGTAATAGAAGCCATTCTAATAAAAACAGTGAAGGACAACTGGAAGGATTGGTCTCAAAGGCTCCCTGAAGTGCTATGGGCTTATAGAAATACCTGGAGAAATACTACAGGATTTTCTCCCTATGAATTGGTTTATGGTAAAAGTGTTGTTTTTCCTGTGGAATTTGAAATTAAAACCCTAAGGACTGATTTAGTTGTTAACCTTGATTTGAATGATGCACAGGCAGCTAGCTTGCAGCAGCTTTATGAATTGGATAAAAAAATATTAGATGCCATTCATCAGACAACTATGATCCAACAACAAAGAACAAAGTGGCATGATAAACTCATCAATAATAAGCAGTTCCAAAAAGGTAATTGGGCTTTATTGTATGATTCTCGATTTGAAACTTTTCAGGGGAAAATACGTACAAGATGGCTGGGACCTTACAAAATAGATACTATTTTTCCCAATGGAACAGTGAGGCTCTTAACAATTGATGACTCTAAAACACCACTATTAGTAAATGGTCATCGGCTTCGTCTGTACTAGTGCCCTATTTCCAAAGAAGATTTTAAGGCCATTTGCACGTCAGATGCACATTATCTCTTTTTAGGGGAGCCTTATGCTCCTCACTGCATTTGATTTTTCTGCATTGTATTTTTAGTATTAGATTAGATTTCTTAAACTAATAATCCCTGTCAAGGGCTGGCATGTTACAATTTATTATTTTTCAGATTCTTGATTAAGGAAAGGCTTACCAAGGAAGGACAAGTTCACCACAAGTAGATCCAAGCTTCATTTTGAGAAGCACTGCTCCTCTCACTTCAATTCATTCATAGAACTTTCACTTCCCCATCTTCTAGTGACATTTCATCATTTATTCCTTTTTTTTCCCTTTTCATGTCATTTTCCCTATTTTTCACATTGCTGAAATACCATCCTTCAGCAAATAATTTCCCTACTTTTCACATTGTTGAAACACCATTCTTTAGCAAACATTTTCCCCATTTTCCCACTTTTAAAACACCACTCCTCAGCAACATTTTACTTATTTTCCCATTGCTGAAACACCACTTTTCAGCATCATTTCATCCATTTTTCCTATTGCTGAAACACCATTTATTTCTCCAAAGATATGACTATACAACGTTTTCTCTCATGAAACCATCTTCCTCAGTTCTTTCATTTTCACTTCTCCTATTCCTTATGCTAATTATGTCCTTTCACTGTCTTCTCCTATGATAAAACAGATCTCTAATATAATCTCCCTCATGTTTCAAAAAGATTCTAAAGTTCTTCCATGACTATTGAGCCATTATAAGCAACCACTATATTTTTCGAACTACAAATCAAAGGTAAACATGAGGTATGTAAATTTTATATGTAAGTACAATTAAACTATGGTTTAAAGAGAAGATTTCGTTTATTATGACCACAATGCCCACACACTTAAAGTTTTCATTCCAACCGTAGTTGGGGGTAATATCGAAATTATATGACATCATTTCACAACATGCCAATTACTGTCATATTTCTTACCCAGTACCTCACTCCTTCACCATTACTCCATGTTCTCATTTGCAAAATTTACTCTGTTCAAAGTGAAATAACTTGGCTTTTGACTGTGCATTTTACCAAAGCTGGTTAACTATGGGAGGACCTATTATTTGACACGAGCTCGACTCGACAGCTCTGCTTGAATTATACCCAGAGGTGTATCATATTTTTCAGCAGGTAGGCTGGGTAGGATATTTTCAGAGGCTTCAAGAGTTTGATCCACAACAGGTCCTTGAATTTTCACAAAATCTTCAAGAAAACCATTCTACTGTTCAGGGAGTGACATAGCACAAGTTTCAGGTCTGTCGGTCATTGGCACTCGATGGTTTAGTCAAAAGCACATCATTTTGAATGCATAACAAGATTTTATTCTGCAAGGAGAACAAGTTGAGCCAAAAGGCTGGGGTGTCCAACTTCATTCATTACTGCCTCCTTGGCTGAAAGTTGCTGAATTCGTCAAACATTACCTCACTTGTGAAGGTCGCTACCAGGTAGTATACCAGCATGATTTTGTCTTGTTGAATCATTTACGACATGGTCGACTACTAAATATTCCTTATTATTTACTTGGGTGTATTAGAAATATGTCACATTACTGCAGACAGGTAAAATTCCCACTCCTTTCCCTCACCCATCACCGCCTTGTTCAGCTACTGATTCAGAGGGGTTTTACTCAACAAAAACCTCCTCTAAACAACCCACCCCTAGACCCTGAGCAAGTTGCTGAAATTCCTCAAGAAGCTGCTAAAATTCCTCAAGAAGCTGCTGAAAAACCTCAAGAAATTCTTGAAAGTTCCCACGAGCAGCAACTAGAGAATATCCCTGACCGTTCACCAATTCCATCCATAGAACCAACTAACCTTTCTTCAAGTCCATCCCACCACTTAGCAGAATCATCTGATTCTACTGTCCATATTCCCAGTGATGACTCTCAGGTCGATACACCACCATCTTCCTCTATTCGTAAAATGAAAAGTCGAATCACAACCGCCTCCCTACCAAAAAGATAAACAAGGGCTACAATTAAAGTAGCTACCTCATCTGATAGCCCTTCTCCTCGAGAAAAACCCTCTCATAAAAGGAAAAAGAAAACTACTTCTTTTCCTGCCTTATTACCTAGGAGATGAATGAGGACGTCTACTAAAGCAGCAACCATTCCTACTACCCCCGATCCCGCAGCCATTTTGTTAAAACTCGACACATCACCACCCTTCCAAACCCTAGAATTATTACCTGTCTCACCCTGTGGCACTGGAACACAAGAGCCAGATGCCCAGGGTAATGTGACATCATTTTCTACAGAACAAGTAGCTATCACACAAGAACCAGCTACTTAGTCAGTAGCTGTCACACAAGAACTAGCTACTCAGTCAGTAGCTATCCCACAAGAACTAGCTACTCAGTCAGTAGCTGAAACACAAGAACCAGCTGCTGAAGTACAAGAATTAGACACCCAGGATGCTACTTATTTAGTAGTTGCCACAAAGGAACCAGCTCTAGCTGTCACACAAGAACCAGCTACAGCTGAAACACAGCAATCAATTCCTGAGAATGCAACTGATACACAAAGCCCAGTCACTTTGGCTTCCCTTTTAAAGGAAAATGAGTTTCTAAGGTTAGAATTGGAAACCTATAAGCAAGCATTGGCGACATCAAAGGAAGCCTATGATAGGGAGCTCAATTTTTATACCCTGACCCATACAACATCCATGGAAGATAAACATACAGGAAATTATATATATAAGGAATATATGTGTAGCCAATGTGGAAACATTTATCAGCAAGAAGGATATAAGATAGTTCAAGTCATAATGTCAGGAGCATCTACATCTTCTACAGTCAAAGAGGAACACCCTACTGTTACACAAGAACCAGTAGGGCCTTCCAAAATTTCAGAAAAATAAGTTAATTTACAAGTACCCCAGCCTAATGTAATTGTTAAATCTGAAGTTCCTGTTGTTATTTCTACTCCAACTATACCTTGGCCTACCACTTGCAATACTAGAACACAAACTGAAACATGGAATGAGCATAAAATAATGAATAAATGGAAGAAATAATATGCCATTTCGCAAGATAAAATCATGCAGTAGCAAAAACTAATATGGCAGAATCATATATATTCAAACTGAGAGATCTTGGAGCAAACACTCTAGGAATCTAGGGCTCATAAGAAGCAGAATAAATAGCTAAAAGGAAAACTACTCCTAATGTTTGAATTGGTACAAAAATTATTGGCTACTAGGAAACCATCTCTAAACTACTCTCTATTCCTCTAAGAATGCCTTGTTTACTTTCAGTTGAAAGCAACCGAAGATGGAAGACCCCATGAGGTGCTTACATCCGAGCAGTTTGTGAAAACGTTTGCAGAAGCTTCCACCAGTGATCAGCACTTACTATGTGATTTGTACCTTCACAATGAAGCCATCCCTGAAAACATAAGGTTTAATTTTAACCCTCTTGTTGGCGACATTCAGATTAGGGAATTTGCCTCTTTCCTTGCTAATAAGATTACATGGAAAACTGCTTTTCTTGCAACCAGACATAATGAAGACAACCGTCTTCTCTAGATAAGGCCAGAACCAAATAATCCCGCCATCTTTGTGGCAGAATATTATCAATTTTTGAATAATCCAGGGATGACTGAACACATACGACAATTACAGGCTTCAGTACTCCAAGACTGCCAACTATTTATTCAGACCAAAGAAACTGCTGCTTTAAAATCAAATAATATGTTTTGGCAACAATATTCTAAGGAAAAGCAGGAGTACAATCCTTTCAGTCCTACTAATCTTGAAACCGCATTCTCTAGAGTACCCAATTACATCAGATGTGTTCAACAATGTGTTGAAAAGTGGTTAGGGTACCACTTTAATTTTCCTATTTTATGGATGCCAGCAGAGGAATATCATGCTCATCATAGGTTGGCCAACAAGGATGAAGCAGCAGCTTGGAAAATATTGCAAAATTTGCAAGGGTTCAGAGCCTTAACAAAAATTACCTTCCATAGCTACTGCCTAAGTAACTTGCATGCCAAAAGCCAGTATCCAGACTCTGATTCAGATTAAAGTTGCTTGAGGACATGCAACCTTTTTAGTTGAGGGGGATGTTAGGACTATATAATGAACCTTTTTTACCATACATTTTGCTATCATTCCACTCTTTTCCAGTCCATATTTAAAGCCTATACTATCACTTTCATCCATTCTTCCAAAGGTGTATAACATTCTTCTCTTTATTATATGTTTAACTTGTTTTACATGTAATTTTACATTACTTTCATATTTAAATATTAATCAAAAATATATAGTTGTTGAAACAGTTTAAAGACTGCAATTAATCCATTTGAACCGCGTTGTTGAAACCATTTGAAGACTAAATTTAATCCATCATGACTGTCTAAAGACCGCGTTGCTGAAATAGTCAGGATAATATGCGAATCCTGTTGCTGAAACAGCCCGTGATTTGCGATTTTGAAGCAGTATTTCAGGCATGACAACAATAGGAAAGATAAGTAAGGAAGTTGTTACACTGACCGTAACAACTTCACCTTGAAGCTAGTACTATCGTAACCATTGTAACAACATTTTTCTATGGAAGAATAGAAAGGTCCTATTTCAGTATAGAAGATCAGATTGGGTTAAAAATAGGATTTCTATAATGTAATCAATTGTAACAGATGTTTTCTCTTTCAAAAGAGGAGACATCAGCATTATAGGACAATTGGAGACTATGGGAGGTTTATTCTTTTGAAACAGAGAAATAACGTGAATCCTTTGTAATATGTACTTTTGACAGATGAATAAAAGTTTGTTCTGAGCATTTCATTTTAATTCCTTCTTCTGGGGAATCGTGTGACAAGGAAAGGGCCTGCCTTCTTCACAAGATTCACCCATTTATTTCCGTAGTTTTTTAACTGTTCTTTTTCATTTATGCCTTGTTAAACTTTGTTTGCTGAAATCATTTATGCAGTATTGGAACTCTGTTATCTATTGCTGAAAATATGTTTTCGTTACTTGTTGCATTTTTTTCATACATTTCATTCCTAAGTAATTGTGGATTATTTTAATTAGTGCTGGAGATTCCGACTTGGGGAATAGGGTCCTATTCTCTGTTATAGCATAATTGGTCTTTTCTTCTTCATATTGGTTTCCTTTCCTAGATTGTTATCTTTTTAATGTAATCCAAGATTCTTCTGGTGATTTTCTGTAATAGAAAGACTGCCTTTGTTGTAACTCAAGTAGACTTTAGTTTGTTGAAGCAGGGTGTGATTAGTGTAATTATTACTACAAGATTTCATTGCTTTTGAGATTGAGCATATACAGTGTGTGATTGCCTTTGAAATAAACAAACTTCCCTGGGTTGATAATTTATGTAGCACTTGATTGTTTAAATCAATAAGAAATTAAAGTGACCAACAGCGGTGGCTCGGAAAAGAGAGAAAATGAAATGCAAGAATATGGTGCTTCATCGTGTGGTAACCACAGGGAAGTGGGTAAATAGGTGAGGAAAAATGGGAATCATTTTCATGGGTGCGTAGGAGGTTCTAGTCAGAGCTTATTTGTAGAGGGTGGAGCTTTAGCTGAGTGGTTGTCTTTGTGCACTCCAGGACATGGTAGGAGGAGCATGTTGCAGTATTTTGATATAGAGAAACCCAATGTTTCTATTCCAATATGGGGTTGAAGGCATGGGCCAAGAGTTACTCCCAAAAAAATGAATACTATATGGAAGTTAAACAAAGTTGTTGCCTATACTTATCCTGTTGAGGATGCCACAGCTATGCCTTCTCCTTTTGATTTTGGTGATGATATCAACTCCAATACAAAATGCATCTTCGGTGATTGGTCTCAGGATATTATACATTCAACCGCTAAAGTTCAAGTTACCACAACTGTCCAGTCACTGTCCTTCCGCCCTCAGAAACTCATGTTACAGTCTTTCTTAGAATCTAGTATTTACAACAAAAGCGCAGATATTGAATTAAGTGGAGAAACTGGGCCAGGATTATGATACCGTGTAGAGAAAACATTAATTAATGCAGCAAAAGTTGACCTGAATGGACCTGACATAGAACATGAAGTTGGACCAAGTTACAGAGATTAGGAAATGCCTAATGAAATGAAGAAATAGACAATTCAACAAAAAATTCAAAAACATTCCAAAAGAAAGAAGGAGAAGAATGCAGATAAACATACAGATAAACGATATATGGTGATTGGAGGTATGCACATTTATACTAATGATGTTTCAATTTCGAATGAGGAAGATAGTGGAATGTTGGAACATGACATGGAACACGACACAGAGGACAGTCTAGAAAGACATGGGAAATCTAATAATGAAATCAGTAATATATTGAAAGCTACAAGTGCAGAAATTTCTTCCACTAGCTTGTCTGAGTTATCTGACAGTTCACGAGAGGAAGAAATTATGTATTTCTCAGATATAGATGAGGAAACATCAAAAGATTATTTTGATGGAATAGGTGGCAGTTTTTATGATTTACAAGATTCTTTGTGGCTGTTGGAAAGAGATGTTGTAGAAATGTTGGACACTGATGAAGAGGACACAATGGAAGTTGTGAGGATCTTGATGATGAACAAGCTACATCTAGAATTATACCCTCAAAAATTAGTTCACAGAAAGGATGTTCTAGAAATCCTTTTAGAAATGAAGACTCTGATATTAATCTGGAGCAGCTCACAGAAGCTATCCCATTCAGTGAAGAGGCTAGCAACAGTTCAACAACAGATGCTCACGAAAATTATAAAAGGGGGTTTCAAAAAGGTCATGTAGATGGGACACAATCAACTAATAATCATGATAATGTTGAACAAGGTTTTGAGAAACTTTTTCTTTCAAACAATTTCAGAACCCCTTCAAATAAAAATAATTTTAAGTCTGCACAACTTCCTCGGGGTTGGTCAGGTAACAAATATAAGAGGATCCCAGGTAACTTTTGGATTGCTTCAAAACTTGAATGTTACTGTAATTATTACCTTTTAGCAGTTATCATATGCTATTTTGGAATTTCCATGTCTATCCAGTATCTTCTGATAAGGAAAGAGTTGTCTTACTAATAATATTGTCTTTAATAAGTTACTGGTAGACATTTCAGGGTGCTACACTCTTCTAATTTAATTGTCACCTTAAATATTGTGCTAGAAAAATCTAGAATATAATCTGATTTTCCTTTTGTTTTGTTGTCACTTATTTGTCATGAAACGTTTTTGAAGAAGAATCATAAGTTTCAAGGTTGTTTGAGTTTGCTCAGCTAAAATTCAGCAATAATCATGGGATGCCTTGAATCTAAATGTTTCACCATAAATATAATAAAGATGAAAGAAAATATGAAGGAATACTTTATTTTGTTGATACTTACAAAGAATTCAATGAATGAATAAAAACAAGGAATATTCGAGTGAAGCTAAATACTAACATCAATGTGTTCAGATTCTAACATTTTAATTTGTTAAATTAGCAAGGGTATCTAGTGAGTTAAGAAGACATGATTATCACTAAAGCTACCAAAACCAATGGTTTAAGTCGATTTTGCAAATATATTTATTGGCAAGATATTAGCCGGGGGGTGGGGGGGTGGGGTAGGTCATAAGCTTGTGTTATCGAAAATATTAACAAATATTGGTAGGCCTGAAAAATACAATGTGTATGTGTAAAGTAATAACAAATTCAAATAAGAAGATTGTTGTTATAATTTCAAATACAATTTTTAAATTATCGTGAAATTGCTAGAACTCATAGAAATATTAGGATGTTGGAAATGATTGTAATTTATTGTGATATTTTTTATTTATCGATAAATTTCACTAAATCCAACTTTATGGACCTGTTTGATTAGAAAACTAGAATAGTTATCATTTTGTTAAATTTTGATCCCTTTTTTACCAAGAAATATATTGAGATTTGAGTCAATTAGGTTTGAGTTTGTGCTTGTTTTATGAGCGAAAATTTTAGGAAACTTTCTATGGTTGCTCATACTTTTCATGAAACCAACACATACATGGAAATATTTCGCATGAAAAATATATAAATAATTTTCACAAAGAAGTAATTGGTGCAGGTGTCTTTGGTAAGGTGACTATTAATTATAACAGTCATTATGTTCCAAGGCTAAGTAACCCTTAGTGTATGCCTAGCCCATCTTATGCAGTTGGGAGTTCAACTTGATTTTTAAACTATCGAGCATGATAATAATATTTCTTCTAGGTTAATTATAGAGAAGTCATCTTATTCCAGGGTGAAGTAACCATTAACATATTGATATTCCTAATGTATCTAACAAAACATTGGGAGTTCAAACTTAATTTCTTCACTACCGAGTATGATGTTATTTCTTCTAGGTTGGAAATGCTCCATATTAGGAGGGACCATACTAGTTCTCCATTTGAATTTATTTTTCCCCAAATCAACTTTAGTGATGTATATTGAATCATTTGAAATTCTTGGCATAAACAAGAAGGCGGGATCTAAAAGTATGGTGAGCTCGCGATTTTTTATTGTCATGGCAGGAAACCAAAAAGGCAACATAGCACCATCATTTGGGTCAAGAAAAAATATTTGGGTTGAGAAAAATTATTAATTTAGACTACTTCCGCTAATATAATTACAGCTTGGCCAACACAAGTTTCAACATGCAGGAGGTAAAAATTCAACTAACCAAATGGGAAAACCCTTGTAATCTCTCCCTAATCTGCCAGCGCTAATAAAACTAGAAGGATGTCAACAACCCTCATAGACCCTTCATGTCATATTTTTCCAACAGAAGGAGCATTATAATGCAACTTATTAGTATAATTGTACCAACAATTTTGTAGGCATTATATTCAACTGATCTGGAAAAGAATTTGAGCACCTATTTATTTCAAATAGTATTACTTCGATCATTCCTCCCAAAAAGATTACAATAGACAATATCCCTGATTGAAAATGTTGCGCTAACATTGGTGTTTCCCTGTGAGTAGATTTTGGCATCTTTTGAAACAACTGAGATTGATTTCTAGGTTAGTCAAT
This sequence comes from Pinus albicaulis, assembly GCA_034641835.2. Taxonomy (NCBI): domain Eukaryota; kingdom Viridiplantae; phylum Streptophyta; class Pinopsida; order Pinales; family Pinaceae; genus Pinus; species Pinus albicaulis. Next base: position 1,132,354,037 of record CM076581.1, on the reverse strand, counting down.
CTTCCTGATTGTTAATCTATCTACCATTTATAGGACCAATTTTAGTGCTCTGTGGCTATGCATTTTTTGGATGTCATGCTAGACCTTTTCAATGTCTATTGGCTAAAGTATTTGGAATCTTAGTTGAGCCTTCCCCATGTTTGATATACTTTGCATCAACTGCTAGAGAAAGAAAATTACAACCTAACATATGTTGAAGGGATTTTGTAATAATTTTCCAAGATTTTTGAGCTTTCAAAGCATCTCAAGTCTTCCAATATCTAATCTGATTGTTATAATCCCTTGGATATTTGATCCCTTTTATGAATAATCTCTTGACTGAGAGCTAGGCTATCTCAGTGAGTAGGTTGTCATCTCTAAGAATTACTGGTGGCCACCAAATATGATTGTCATTAAATGAAATCCTTGATCAGGGTGTCACACTTACAGACTAGCTTATGTGTAATGCCCTCCCATGCATGCCTTATTCTTTTGGCAACAAAGGTCCATTTTATAATGATTGGATCAAGTGTGTTTAAAAGTGTCTATAGGGTTCGATAATTCCAAATTTTTTTCCCAAGATGGCATGAGCTTGAGTCCTAATGGTAATAATACCCATTTTCCCTTGTTCTTATGCATACAACATAAATTCCAGTTCACTCTATGGAAGCCCTTGACCCAATCAGAATTAGCCCATAATAAATTCGTGAGAAACTTTTCGAGCTTGCAGTAAGTGTGGGTGGAAGGATCCTATTAAGGATTATTAAATATGCATGGCAGCCAAACACTTAGTGTAATTTTGAAATTTAGCAGCAAGAGACATGGGTTTAAGAATTTATTTGCCAATCTTCTTTGTAGTCCCTTGCAGAACTGCTTCTCTTAACTCCTTGGGAAGGGCATGGAAAGCAAAGGGAGTCATCTGGAATTTGGAAACTTGGCCAAGTTGGATCTAGTCACAAGACAAACCACTCATGAGCTTACTGCCAGATAACTTGAAAGCATTCGGTTTTGGTCATTTTTAACCTAGGGCTTGAAGCTTCATAGAAAATTTGCAAACTTTCAAAAGTATTCACGATTATTTCTCTCATCTAAGATGTTCAAGCAGTCATCAGCAAAATGCCCATTCCCAATCTAGTCACCCTTAGGGTCAGAGAAGGGGGTGTCGATGGGGGTGCCTTTGATAAGGCCACTGGCCATTTTGTTCAGAAGTTGATAACCTAGCATTTTTTACAGCCATCACATATAGGGTATGCACTAGGGAGAGGCTTGGTGGATAGATATGAACAATACCACTCATTCTAATTTTTCTTGTTTATGGAAAGACAAGTGGTAGCTTAAATAAAAGAGTTTTCATGGCTTATATGGAAAAAGGTTGAAACACAAATCTATCAATATTGCTAGAATAAATGGCCACTCTATTGTGTCACATGCCTTTTCAAAGTCAATTCTAGTGAACTTAGCTTCTAACATAGACACCTCGCCCATTTGATGAGAACCTGAATAATGACATTGTCTAGAACATTATTTCCCCTGATGAAATTGATTTATATAGCCTTATGTTTGACACTATATGATTCACATGTAGGGATAGGACCTTGTATGAGATATTTGAACACCTTTTACTTCAGTCTTAATTATCAAATCTAATTTTCTTTATGGAAAGTCCCTTTTACATGTGATCCACGATTGTATCAACCACCTAATGAAATTGGGTTTAGGACACGAAGTAAAATGTTGATAGTACTTCTACATATTTTTATTTCCATCATTAGGAATTGGCGACACAAAATTGTGGTATGTGTTAGGAATGGGCAGTTTGAATATTTTTCAAAAACCTTTGTATATTATTATTTGTTTGATAGTTTTTTTTTCAATATTTCTGATATAATATTTCCAAAACTTTCAAAGGATATTTATTTCCTAAACCTATAATATCCCTTAAGGGAAAATTACCCTTAGGGTTGAAAAGAGAGTGTTGTTGCAAAATCTAGCAGGCCTTGGAGAGGGAAACCCTAGAAGGTATAAACTAGACCAAGAAGCAACAATGGGGTAGTGGTCCACTATCATCACAACCAAATCCCCCTACTTTTTATGGACTTTCACTGATGGGAGAAGTCTCTGTAAGAAAGGGATCACTCATAATAAGTATTCTATGGTTAAAGTATGAAATGATCTCGCTAGGAGGTCTTCTAAAAAGACACAATTTTGGTTTAGGGCTTCATAAGGAAGAAATTCACTTTCTATCAAGATTCCTAGAAAGGGAGGCACAAGACCTAGGGTTTTATTGATTTGATGAGTGTTGGAGTAATTCAAGGTCAAGGGAGGAGAAAAGGTTTCCTACAATTTTTATTAGCTAAGCCAAGGCTCATGAATCCTTCTAAAATGGGGTTTCAAAATGGTCATGTATGCCTTGCTCATGGAAAGACTCAACCTCAACCGACAATGCAAATATTTGTAGTGATGGTGGTGTTCAAGAAGCTGAAGAGAGTGCCCCCTCACCTTGGTTTGAAGTGTGGGGAGGGGTCAGATGCTCTGTCTCGTTCCCTGCAATCATCCCTTGCTATTTTTATAGACCAAGAGGTCTAAGAACTCTTCTCTCTGGTGGAGGAAGGTCACATGGAGCCTCTACAATCCTTTCAGCACCTCCACGTAATGCTTGACGCTAGGACATCACATTCTATTCAAACATTCGTTAAGGGCACTAGTTTCCTTTCTTGTCTTCTCTACAAGCACCAGTCAACACATATTTCTACCACATTTTCATTATCAAATCAACATCTTTTCCTCAAGGTAAACATAATTTGCTTCAATTTTTTTTTGGTTTGGTCTATATATATATATATATATATATATATATATATATATATATATATATATATATATATATATTGCAGTTGTGATGGTTTTGTAATTATAGATGATGAACCCTAACCCTGCACCAACTTACTATTTTCAACTCTATAATCATTTATGGTCATCATCTTATGAAAGAGTTGAAATTCCTTTATGTTTCAACTCTAAAAATTGACTATTTTAGTATTTAAATTTTGAAAAATTTATGTGTAAATAAATATATGTTTGACCTTTATGCCTATTTCATTGAACTCGTGACTACTAATTAGTGAGATTATATTTACAGGCTTGTCCGAAACCTAACCCCCTATAATTTTTCATTACTTAGTGAGTGTCTTATATGGGTTTTGGAAGCATATTTGTAATTTTTATACCTGTTTAGTCGAGCTTGTGACCACCAATTGCGATAGAGTTGATCATTCATTGGAAAGGTTGCCATAGTATTAATCTGTTCAATAGGATTCCATTCTAACCATAGTCTGACCCAACCTTTTAATAATATATTTTCAATAGTTGCATCCTTACAATCAAATCAACACTTCTAGTCCATAACTCCCTCTAAATATAGGGAAAGTGACTTGCCAAAATCATAATCATCAAGCTATCTGCAACCTACTACTTTTCTTGTCATTGTTCCTTTGATCTAGGTGCCAAAGTCATACATATAGCTCCTTATGAATTCTTGCTTCGAATGGAAATTGAAGCTTTCATCAATCTGCTCCTCATCTTTGAGATGATATGATATCAAACCAAATCACATCAATATACAGGTGAACTCTCTCACATGCTCTGAAAATTTTCAATAGCAGTATAGAACCACTTGCACCTAAGTAAGTCAAGCTCCTTTTACGATTCCAAAATGTAATAATGATGGTACATGACCAAATTTTTGTTTTATTGGATATCTGTAAATTTATGTAGATGTTCTATGCTTGATGCAACTTTAGTTTTACTACACCAATCACATAAAAAATCAAGTAAAATGCTGATAGAACATACCAGTAGATCAACAGAAGACAAACCAGAAACAGATAAGGGTGGTGTTGCGTTACGACGATCAATAGGATGCTTCAACCAGCAAAGTCTCAAAACAGTCGGCTAACTAGTAATGTCACACAACCCTCAGATTATCCAAATGGTCAGCACAAATTCAACTCCAGAAAAGTCAATGCTGCCAAAAAAAGTCATTACAGAACAAGAAAAAGAAAAAGTCAATGCAGCTCGGTCAACGTTCAACCTTTGACCTCGGTTCTTCTGCCAAAGTGTACAAACTGCAGAAATCGAAGTCTACACCAAAAATCAGCTCCTTTGGACCATGCATTGACCAATGTCAACACTAGTCAAACCTGCAGTGGAAACCCTAGCTGTAGCAGATTTATCTTCGTCCTTCTTTCCCATGTGTGAATAGAAACTACCTCTAAGGAGCTCGAACCAATCAGAAGAGGAGAAATAATGTGTGATGATGAGATGAGTGAAATTTCCTCCAATGTTGACTCTATTTATATCAATCACTGAGGGTGTGTGACAATTTTGCTGGGGTACAAAACCTTAAAGCCGACCTGCACATATTTGAATATATTAGAAAATAAATTAAAAATAAATGTTCCTCTCATCGGATCAAGACGATCTTTAGATCGATATTTCACCTCTCTGAAAGAGGAACCCAATAAAAATATGGGTATCTTCATCTGAGCATCACAACATGTATTTTGGACATAGTTTTCCAATTTCAACACTCCCTCTCAACTAGGGAGAACTCCATCCACCTGTGCAACTCAACATCATGCATCATCCTTCTGTAACTTTCTTTGTTGGCTCTTTATTTCAGAACATAGGTGGGTCAATCACAAAGACATCATTCTCGACTGACAGATTCAGCACAAAGGTCTGAAACCTCTATAGGACTCACAAAGAGTCTCATACCAACCCGAAGTTGGTTTATTTGACTTGAAGTTAGTAGGAGGTCTGAAAACTCACTAGACTTGATCCTAGATCAAGTGGTTGAATTGTGCCATACTAGATAGGGAGTACGATAGTCTCTGATGTGTCCATCAGTCTTTTCTACTAGTCTTTAGCTTTTCCCACCTCATTGGCCAAATGAGAGGTACATCCCATGAGCCCTGAACTCAATGGGTAGGATGCATATGGGGCACAGATAATAAGAGGTGAACCAACTCAATAATCACAATGGTGGGGACCAAGCACACCAAAAAGGTTCAGCAAGCCTAGTCCTGTGGTTGATTATAGCTCCGAGAAGCTATCCCCAAAGCCTCCCATAACTCCTGGAGCTCATCGTCCAACAGGACCCACATCATAGGGTCGTTCCATGACACCAATACTCTCACGAAAGGTTAGGCACTTGACCTTCCCCAGGGACTTACTGAGTATATCCACAACCTACTCATCAGTTCCTATATGATCAAGCCTTACGACACCTCGTTGTACCATATCCTAGATAAAGTGGTCCCTAATATCAATATGCTTGGATCAATCGTGGAACATGGGATTCTCAGACAAACGAATCCCACTCTCATTATCACATAGTATCATGGTGGTATCTAGCACATGCCCGAACAACTCACTGAAGAGCTTTCGCAACCAGACTGCATCACAATATGCCATACTCGCTGCAATGTATTCGGCCTCCACGGTGCTCAAAGCCAACGACTTATGCTTCTTGCTCATCCATGATATTGAAGCAGATCAAAGTGTGAAGCAACATCCTGATGTGCTTTTACGATCCACCACACTCCCTACCTAATCGACATCACTATATCCATGGAGTGTCACGCTCCCGGCAGTGTATCTCAGCCCATGCTTTATCGTGCCCCAAAGATATCTGAGAATATTCTTGGCACCAACCCAGTGAAAGTGATGAGGCTCAACCATCTGTTGACTCAAAGTGTTCATTACAAAACATATATTTGGACAGGTGTTCACTAATAACATTAGGGCCCCTACGAGTTGACGATACTCAGTAGGATTTGCTAACACGGGCCCAGCAGTGCTACCACTCAACTTCTTAAAGTTGAGCTCCATCGGTGTCGACACGTACTTGCAGTCCACCATACTAAATATTTCCAGAGGCTTCAAAATATACTTTCCTTGAGAAATGAAAATGTTGCCATGTCTCTGCCAGACCTCCAGGCCTAGGAAGTAGTGCATCAATCCTAGGTCCTTCATCTCGAACTTAGCAGTGAGCTCCCTCTTGTACTGGTGAATGAGAGGGTCAGCACCTGTCAAGAAGAGGTCTTCCACATACAACACCAGAATGAGAGGCTTCTCTCTATCAACCTTGAAGTAAAGGTTCGGATCAACATTACTACAAGTGAAGCCCAGCTTCATCAAGTAGCTATCTATCCTCTCGTACCAAGCTCTAGGTGCTTGCTTTAGCCCATAGAGGTCTTTCTTCAACCTGTAGACATGGGTGTCTAGATCCTGGACTTTGAACTCCAGAGGTTTCTCTACATACACCTCTTCCTTTATCGCACCATGCAGAAATGTGATCTTCACATCCATCTTATGAAGGCTCCATCCTTGTGTAGCAACAAGGAATATGATAGATCGAATGGTGGTATATCATGCCACAGGTGCAAATATCTCATATTAGTATATTCCTTCCTTTTGAGAGAAGCCATGGGTAACAAATCTTGCCTTGAACTTTTCAGCACTTCCATTAGATCCATGCTTGATCTTGTAGAGCCATTTCGAGGTGTCAACTGCTTTGTCCTCCGGTCTTGGAACCACATCCCAAACATCATTCTTCATTATGGACTCATACTCATTGTGTATAGCATCCTTCTAGACTTCATGCTTTACGGCTTCCTCAAAAGATCCAGGCTGGGATTGTACAATAGTACTCATGGCTGCTAGATACCCTTGGTATCTACTCGGCTTATTTCTTTCATGGAATGTCCCCTTTGGGGCCATATGTCCCTCAGCATCCTCGAGAGTGTCCCTGAGCCATGATGGTCTCTTCCCCAGTGAAGGAGGTGGATTTATTAGGTCCATTGGTCCTTCAACATCAGGCATCATCTCATCCTTCGGTTCTTCTTGATTTCCAGGCCTTGCTTCATGATCTTCCTCAGATCTCGGAAGATTGACTACTTTCTTCAGGGAAGCATATTCGTCAAAAGTGACATCGCAGCATATCTCCACTTCCCTTTAACTAGGCACATAGACTCTATAGGCCTTCAAAGTTTCACTGTAGCCCACAAAAATTCCTTTCTTCCCAGAATCATCCAGCTTGCTCCTCTTCTCTTTCAGCTCATGAAAATAGATAGGACATCCAAAAGCTCTAAAATGTGAGACGTAAGGTTTCTTACCAATGAAAATATCTTTGGGTTTTTTTGGAGTCTAGAGCGAAATGTGGGCATCGATTTTGTATGTACTCAACAATGTTGCAACTTCTCCCCATAGAAACTTTGGTAGACCCTGGTCACATAGCATGGCACAAATAGCTTCCATAATGGTCCTATTCTTTCATTCAACAATGCCATTCTGCTTAGGAGTATATATAGTTGTGGTCTCCTTGATGATGCCAAATTCTCTACAAAAGTCCTTGAACTCGTTTGTCTCATATTCAGTGCCATTATCGGTCCTCAAAATCTTGATATTCTTCCCTGTCATATTTTCCACCAAGGCTTTGAAGGTACGGAACCTCATGAAAGCCTCATCCTTCTTCTTTAAGAATTATATCTAGGTTTTGCAAGAGAAGTCATCTGTGAACGTCATATAATAAGAACATCCTCCCAAGGATGTCACGAGCATCATAACAGATAGATTAGAATGGATCAATTGCAAGACATGAGATGTCCTTGTGACACTTGAGGGGAAAGGACCCCTTGTATGCTTTCCTTCAGCAAAACCCTTACATACACCTTCATGATTATTTTCAAACTCTAGCATCCCTGTCACCACCTTCCTTGCTTTGGGAAGGGCTTTGTAGTGAAGGTGTCCAAACCTACGGTGTCATAGTTTAGTCCGTCAGATAGTATCACACGTCATTGCTCCTAGTGGACTTCCTCCAACCTCGTAGAGTATATCAACTCTAAACCCAATCGTGATAGCTTCCTTGAGGCTCTTCTTCCACATGCGCACCTTTCCATTAATGAATGCCACATTGAAACCTTTGTATTCCATGGTTGATATAGACACAAGGTTCTTCTTTAAATTTGGTACAAAGAGTACATCCTGCAAGTGGAGGACTTGTCCTTGAGACAAGTGGAGGGTCACAGTCCCTATCCCTTTTATAAGATATGTGACATTATCTCCAGGTATAATTTCCATATTGGTATCCTTCTCAACAATATCAGAAAGTGCTTCCTTGAACCCAGTGATGTGCCTTAAGGCACCACTATCTATCAACCAGACATCCATAGTGTCGGGTGGAGATGCAGAATAGAGGGCATATACAAGAATATATTCATTTCTTTTATCAACCACATTTTATTCCTCATACTTGGAGTTCCTTGACCTTTTGAAAGGTTGACCATTTCCATCAGAGGGAGCTTTCCTCTTTCCCTTGAACCTGTTGTTCCTTTGATTGCCATTCCTCCAGTTGTTGTTGTTGTCATCACCATTAGGAGAATCCTTCTTGAAAGGGAATTCTCTAGCATAGTGACCTGGCTTATGACAAATGTCACACTTTCCTTTCTTTGCTTGGGCCCCTGCTCTTCCTTTGTTCTTTGGAACACAAAATTTCTTCTTTCTAGAATGAGCAGCGTAGGCAACATTTCCTTCATTTTCATACTCCTTCATTCTTGTCTCTTCTTGAATGCATATCGACAGTACTTCATCAAAGTCAGGTATCACATTATTATTTAGAATGGTAGTGTTGAACACATGACATTCGAATGGGATCCCTCCAAGTGCGGTGAGTACCATCTCTTGAACAACTATTGTCTCCCCAATAGAAAACAGATTATTCCTAATCTCGGTCAGCTTCAGAAAGTATGATTGAACAGACTCATCCCTGCCTTTCTTGATATTATTCAATTGATTCTTGAAGAATAGTACTTGATTTTCATTTTTGGCCTTGAACATTTGGATCAATTTATCATACATATCTTTGGATTTTCCTAGCTCAGAGATGTAGGCCACCAGACTCTTATGGATACATTCCCTGATCATCAGCTTTGCTTGGATCTCCCCCTTCTTATACTTTGTTTTGGCAGCAACAATAGCAAAGAATGGAGGTTCCTGGATTTTACCCTACACATAGTCCATGACATCTTGGTCTTCTAATTTAAGATCCAATATCATCTTCCAAGCATGGAAGTCATCCTTCCCAGTCAATTTGTCATCCTCCTTGAAGCCATAGTTTGTGGAACCCATTTTCTTCTTCGGTGATTGCTAAAAATTAGGGATTGTCTTCACCTCAACTCTAAAACCATGTAAATTTATGTAGATGTTCTATGCTTGATGCAAATTTAATTTTACTACAACGATCACATAAAAAATTAATTAAAATGATGATAGAACATACCAATAGATCAACAGAAGAAAAACCAGAAAAATATAAGGGTGGTGTTGCGTTACGGTGGTCAACGGGATGCTTCAACCAACAAATTCTCAAAATGGTCAGCTAACCAGAAATGTCACACAACCCTCAGATCAGCCAAACAGTCAACACAAAGTCAACTCTAGAAAATTCAACGCAAAACAATAGCTATAAAAAGTCAAAGAAGCTCGGTCAATGGTCAACCTTTGACCTTGGTTCTTGTGCCAAAGTGTATGGATTGTAGAAATCAAATTCTACACCAAAAATCAGCTACTTTGGACCATGCATTGACTAAAGTCAATGCTGGTCAAACCTGCAGTGGAAACCCTAGCTGCAGCAGATTTATCTTTGTCCTTCTTTCCCACGTGTGAACAAAAACTGCCTCTAAGGAGCTCAAACCAATCAGAATAGGATAGAGAATGTGTGAGGATGAGATGAGTGAAATTTCCTCCAACGTTGACTCTATTTATATCAATCACTAAGGGTGTGTGACACTTTTGCTGGGGTACAAAACCTTAAAGCCAACCTGCACATATTTGAATATATTAGAAAATAAATTCAAAATAAATGTTCTGCTCATCGGATCAAGACTATATTTAGATTGATCTTGCACCTCTCTGAAAGAGGAACCCAACAAAAATATTGGTATCTTCATCTGAGCATCACAACATGGAGTTTGGACCTAGTTGTCCAATTTCAGCAATATCTTATATACTACTACAAAAATATGTTATTGCCTCTACCTGTAGATGACTTCCTTGATATGTGGATGCCCCAATATGACTTGATACTGTATCTCTGTTGATAAATTGATGCCCTGAGAATATACGATACTACTTTGTGCCTCTATCTCTAGTAATATTTCAACTTAGAAGGAGAAATGCTACAAAGCGAGATTCTTAAATGGACTTTTCAAATTTGACAGAACCGAATATTGAAGTTCTTATATTCTATAATAAAGGGGATCAAACAATACTTCAAGATTCTATAAATTCCAAAATATATGTTTTGGAAACATATTTATTGTTGCTTCAACATAACTTACAACAAAAACTTATTTGTTTGAGGTTTACAGTATATACTCAGGACTTTAACTCTAGTGTAATCTAGATTCCAAACAAACACTATATGATTGATGGCTACAAAAATTCAAAGAGAATCAACCATACCTCTGTAGGTTTGAATGACAAAATTCACTATGTGTTGTAGATTTTAGATGCCTAAAAACAACCCCTATTTGTCAACTCAGATAGAGGTCTCAAACATGTATACGAACATGTGATACGACATTGGCTTCTATCACGAGACTATATGAGTCAGTGCTTGGTCATTTGTGCACTATCAACATCTTCTTAGACTACCTTAGGAGTACTATAGTGGTCAAATAGGAATTCCCTCTCTCACTAATTCTCATTCAGTTCTATATCGATGAGATGGACTCCTTTCTTAGGAGCACATATAGGATGGTGTTGATTGTCTTCTACCCGATGTCTTGATCTCCTTTCTTTTAGTTTTCAACAACATGATCCTCTTGGCACCTCACCTAAGGGGTTGTGGAGAAAAATTGAGGCCTTCTCCAACTCTTGTTATCTTTGACAGTTGAAATTTGAACTTAGTAAGACTAAGGTTATTATCTTCAACATGTATCTGCATGCTCTCTTTGACTACCATTTTTATGTTGGAGGACATGGGATTCAGATTACTACAACCTACACATAGTTGGGGGTGAGATCTTAGGAGTCTAGCTTAGCTTGAGGCATGCTTTCTAGCTCCAAATTAATAAGGAATATGGTTTTCTTGGCTAAAGAGATAGTGCTCTAGGACATCTCTTTCAAGATGCACCTCTTTGGACATGATCATTAGAGCCATGATCCGTTATGGCTTCAAGGTCTGGGGACCTGGCTTGCTTTGGATTGATTGGGATAGGATAGAGAGATTCTAAAACCTTATATTACGATGTTTCATCCGCTTCTAACATGCAATTCCTCAATCTATCATCTAGGTGGAGTTTAGGGTATTGCCTCAATAGACCCCTCCTTGGTGTAATTGTTGTGGGTTCTTCTTGACTACTTTAGTTAGTGGCCATTCCTATCAATCAATTTTCCCTTTTTAGGTAATATTTGGACACTCTAGGTTAGCTCCTACTATCTAAATGTGACTTAACCTAGGATATTAGAGAGCATATCTACAAACTACATCCAAATCATTTGGATTTCCCTCCTTGAGGGCATTAGCTTGAATATGTCATTTTATTATTTTGAGTGATTTATGTAGCTAAGTGGCTATCTATACTAATAGACATTGGATGCACAACCTTAGGATTCCCCTTGGTTCATTCAGAGTGGGCTCCCACCAGCTTTGGTTTGAGATAGCTCACTGCATCACACACCTCAAATGGAATTTTCAGTTATGTGATTTATAAGAGATCAAGCTGGGGGAGCACATTGTCTTCAAATGTTCCATCTATTAGGAGATAGAACTGTTACATATTTATTGGATATATTATTGACTGATAACACTTGCTGTGTGGTTGTTTTGTGACGACTCACATCTTTTTCATAAATTTTAAAGTTTTGTTTGTTGCTTAGAGTTTATAGCCCAGGGATTAGGAACTAGGTCTTTCCTAGCTTTCCATTCTAAATATTAAAAGACAAAAACAATATCATTTTGAAAATATTTTTTTTTAGCATTTGAAGGATAGATCTGTAGGCTTATCATGGATTCCTCCTTTATGTTTGAGGATAGCTAGCCTTATTTGAGAAGGATGATCACCAAGGTGACAATGGGTGATGTCCTCAAGTAACTTTGGGGTTTGTAGTTGATAATTGAATCTATATTTTGAAGCAAAAATTAGAGGTAGCATTTTTTTTTAGCAAACCAACATCCCTGTGGAAGTGTTAATGGTTGATTTTTTGGATCTCTTTCTGAAGATATTATCAACCACCGCATGTTATTTATTTTGAATAAATAACATGAGAATATACATAAATAGGATAGAAATAAATAACTCTTTTATAATTTAAATGATACTATGTAAATACCAAATTATTTGTGCATCAAAGTTACTTGTTTGACAACATGCATTGTTTATGGTCTTTGGAGTAGATTTCATCTTCTTCAAGAGTTTGATGAGGAGAAGAGAAGTTGTTGAAGATGCCTAGTTATTCATAATAGGCAATGGTGGAGAAATCATCCCAATGACATTATGGTTGAGACTTGTCTGAATTATGATCATGGAAGTTACTCTTGAATTGTAAATCTGTTGAGGTTTCTAGCTCGATTACAGAGTAAATTTCTGCTCTTCTCCTTTTTTCTTCATTGAAGAAAAACAAAAATAGTGGTTTTGAGTCCTTTATGTAATCTTATTCTAAGAGTTTAATTCTTCTTTTGAATGTGTTGTGTTGGTTTTCAGAAATTTATTTTGATTGGAAATGAGTCATGCATTTATAGCTTCTTTCTAAATTGCACTTTCAATCATTTCTTGGTACTTTTGAGGGCATTCATCCAAAGAGTGGTGTTCTATGTGAGTGGGGAGGATATGAATCATGATACAGTATGACATTCATTTGGTTAAAGTTACTAAATTTAGGAAGTATTGGCCATAGTTAAGAGGTTTTGATTGGTGAAATGTTGTGAGTTAATGAGATGTTCTTAATAGGTTACACCAAAAACTTGTTTCTAAAAGATTTGAGACACCCTGAGGGGTATAGAGATTCAGAAAAGTGCTTTCAATTCTTATTTACTTGAGTAGAGGAACTGTATTTTTTTGGTAGTTCATCTTAGCATAGATGCTAAGAAACATAATATGATATTTACTAATATTTTTGTAAAGAATATATGGGTGGAAATATTTTGGCATCTTTTAGAAGCCTTTCTTTGAATCACTACTCTTGATTGGCTAGTCTGAAAGGGTTTCTAGCATCCAATTTTTTTTTTATCTCACCATATTGGGTGAAATCAACTAAGCCATAAATACGCTCTCCAATGGGAACATTATTTGTTCCAATTTCAAATGAGAATGTATCACTAATTTGAGACATATAAATCTCTAGATTCAGTGCCAACATTTTCCACTTTATCATCCCCTCACTGGAAACAAAAGAATTTTTTACAAACTAATCAAGATTAGTATTTTCAGTAGAAGACCTATCAACATGAAGACTATTATGGTGAATGCAACTATGAAGTGGCAAATACGTACAATATGATAAATATTTAGATATATCCTTAGCTCCTTCAGCATAAAATAAGTGCCCTGATCAAGCATACCTCCATGGCCCACAACCATTATTTCCCTCCAAGTCCCAATTGGTTATCAAACTAATTGTAATTTTACTTAACAGCTCAAGCATAAACAATGTAAGAACCTGGAGCTACAACTGGGGATGATTGTTCCACAGATATGCACACTCCTCTAACATAAATGAGATGCATTCCATTATTTGGTAAGATTACCATCAATGCCAAAATCAAAGGTAAAACCAAATGCCAGAGATATAAAGCCACCCATTTCAATTGATCCAGATGCAATCCAAAAGGAAGCAAAAATAAATCTTCTTCTTGTGCCTTCTCCCCCTACTGTTTCTCCTGATGCATTGAATCCATTTCTTTCTCCTTCTCCCTTACACCCTTTCTTTTCAAATTCCACTGTCCCAGTCATATCAAGGCTTTATGCTTTCGATTTTTTTAAGTAGCAACATATATAGTAAGTGGAATGGTAGTTAAGTGTTGGAGCTCACTAGCACCATACCCGGGCAATGCGATTTGTTTTCCACAACTAGAGACAATGTTTCATATCCTTATTGGGAAGTCCAAAAAAAAAATGTGTGGCTTATTTGAATACAACAGTTGAAAATTATTGATTTTTAGACGTTCAAAATATCTTGACAAGGGTGCAAATGAGATTCTTCCTTTGATTTGTTCTGCTAAACCATGAAATCTCACTGAAGGCTCTAGTCCTACTAAGAGCATAAAATAGGTTGAACAACAATTTAATGGGAGTAAACTTTGGACTGGTTGAAAAATAGTGGATCTAGTGAAAGAATGTTGCAACACTAATTATCAACCTTCCATCTCAAAATTTACAAGAATACTTTCTTTTAAGGTGCCTAGGTTATTTATTCCAAATGATGTGTGAGTGTCATCTGTTAAACAACCTATAGTGAATCATTTTGAGAGTGTTTTAACTTTTCTTTCAATCGATGGAAAGCCATATTACCTCTAAAAAATCCAAATTAGTTCTCAGATTTCTTTTCAATTGCAATGTGAATAGAGTATGTTATATATTTTTCCGAAACCCTATAAAGGTGGCAAGAAATTGTATTTTTTCAATATTGACTATTTTAGGCTAAGGCCAACCTAGTGAGCTTTCCTAGATTTTTGGCCATGTTATTAGAAACCCATTGTTGAGGTTCCTAGTGTAGTCAATGTTCTTTATCCATGTTGTGTTCACTCTTTCAAATGCAAGTGCAACCCACACACAATCCAATATACCATCATTTCGACATGAGTAGTTGATCCACATGGTAATTTTAACTAATCAATACTCATTAAATTTTTCTTTGTCAATTTTGGATCTTTGGCGATGTTATTAGACCCCATTGTCAAGGTTATTAGTGTGCTTGATGTTCAAAGTGATCAAAGGTTATAGAGATTTTGCCACTTTTAGTGGTATGTAGAAGTAATTGATTGATTTCTACTAATAAAAGTTTGTTCCAATTATGTATTGTGCGAGCTTTTAAAAGCCTGAAAAAATCTCTATCACTTTTTGGATAATATCATTGCATTGTTTACATATATAATCACAAAATGGTATGCATTTGTTGATGCATTGGTGAGAAACCAGTCCTAATTCTCTGTGTTTCAAGATTGTTCCTAGAATCCCTAGTTGTTGGTGAGACACCAATCCTCATTCTCTGCTCAACTTCTGCTACCTTCTTTGCCAGTGCATTCTTCAAGCTAGCAATTTGCAACATCAAAGATCAATAAACCTTTTACTCTTGAGTGCTCTAGAGGACAACATTCATTATCAAGATTCTTCAACTACTCATAGGTCCTCAAATAAACAGACCAAAATATCCCTTATTTTTAGTCCTTTCGATCCATGAAGAACAAATAAGACTATCATTTAGAAAGCAACATATTTTTAAAGAATCACTCTAACACAAACCTGTTTTTCTAGCTCCCTAACCTCACCACTTTCCTTGTTGAAACGTGTAGCACCAAGTTCAACAGTTGCAACCCTCTTTGAAAATTTTAGAGTGCCAATTGTATCCCCATGTGCATCTAATTTAGGACTTATGTGCACAAAAATTAGAGTTTTTACCTGTCCACCTTAAGAAAAAAGTCCAACATCGTTACCACCCAAGACTAGAGAAAAGTGGTAGTTTCCTTCCATAACTATTCATTAAGGAAAAAATTGAATTTGTTACCTAAATAATCCAGAAGCAGTTGTGTGAGCTTTCTATTTCGATAAGGAACATGGGAACTCTTTCATGCAAGAGTAGCAATCACATCTCCTAAAGATGAAAGTGATATGTTAATATGATGTGCCTCCTTTAACCTATCTCTAGTGACCATATATTTGTCAACTCTCTCACTTCTAGCAAGGTCAACAAGATGAAGACACCCTTGAAGAATTGTTCCAGAAGTAAGATCTCTGCCTTGAACATGCACTGTCAAAACACTGCAAACAAAACAATCTTTTTATTGTTTGAAGAAAGGTTTCAAGAGAGACCCGTATTATTGAAATTCTCTGAAGATTGTGTTTCAAACCTATGCGAACAACTACTCTGATCATTCAAAGCAGTTTCTCCCACAGCATGGTTCTTGTGTCCAATTTTCATTAACTCCATCATAGCAGATGTGGATGCAACAGGTATTAGATTTGCATCTGGCACATTGAGTCCATTCTGCTGTGATTTGTTGTGGATTTCCAATGTGCTATTAGTCAAGGATTATTTTATTATGAGAAACTAAAATCCAAAGATTTAAAAACAAGAAATATAACTCCATATGATCAAGAAGGATATATTTTATTGGAACTGTCTGAAACAAGAAGATCTTGGACTTGTTCATTGTATATTTCAATCATTTGAAAAACAACCTCATATATAAAGGTATCCTCTCTTTGTTTTGATATCTAGAATAAGTCATTCAAGGCTCAATAGTTCACATCCCAACTATCCTCTGTAATCACCTTAGGAGTCAGCAAGAACATCACCAACTATTGAGGGGGCTCTGAGACCAACTTTTTGAAAGGAAGACAGGGCATTAATAGATAAATAAATTCTCACTTTCAACTTTCAACTAGTTGACCCTTTGGCCTTTTAGACTTTCCTTTGGAGCCGAAGCATGAGAACCAACCTCTCAAATCTTCATCTGGCCATTTTTTCTTAATATGCTGCAAGCATTAAAAACCCTTTTATGAAAAATTTTCTGCCTGTTGAGGTGCCGAGGCAGTTTCCTTCTCTACGGGATAAAACATTTGTTAGTATGAGAAAAAATGATCACAGTTTATAAGCTAATCTTTTTTTTTTCTGTTTTACCCATAATTTTAGAATGAATTAAAAAAAACAGCTTCAACAAATTTTGCATAAATTGAAAAAAACGTTGTGTGCAAAATAAGCTCTATAGTATCCTACAAGTTGATTTTGTGAGATTTATCTGGCACAAACCTTTGGATTCTTGTGCTGCTAAGTTGTCAAATATTTGAAAATAAATGAAGTGATCTTGTGCTATTGAATTGTCAATTTTTTTTACATTTCAGGCTGGAGTGATATAATATTTTTAATCTGTGATAGCATATCTTCACTAGCAGGTATCAAATGTTCCTAGCCCAGGAAGTTAAGTAATCATAGTTGGGAATCTCTTGAAAAAATGTAAATATTCTATCTTGGTAGGGCCTACTTAGTTTTAAGAATAATTGTTGGGATAAATCTTGAATGAACAATAGAGTCTCCATCTAAGAAGAAATTTTGAAAGGAAGGCCCAATGACATATACAATGAGAATTTCAAAACTGAACGCAATACCATATACAAAACTAACTAGATGTAAAGAGGCAAGGCTTAAACTATTGCAAGTAAGAAAAATACAAATCATCAGAACTCATAGAACGTTTGTGTGAGCCGTCATTATTAGAAATACCATATTGGGGCAACAGTTAAATTATAGCCCTCATAATATTATGTTGTTGAGAAATTTTGAAGATGGAACTAAGATCATTCTATATTTTAAAGCTTTCAAATGGACCCAATAGCTTGACCATGAAATAAAATCAACATGGGATCCAAAAGAGCAATCACCCAACTATAGGAAGCATAACTCCTTTGCAGATCATTCCCTTTCAATACACTAAATTCGATAAGTACAATTGAAACTATGACTAAGGATATAATCCTAATCCCGTTTCCTACAATTGACAAGATGACTGATGTCCATATTTAGTTCAGCTCTAGAAACAAAGATCACCCCAGACAAATGTGAAGTTAGGACCAGTCTAGACAAGCAAGGCCAAAAAAATAGAGCAAAGTATTTCTAGGCAAGAATTTCTTCGGCAGTGAACTCATTCCCTTATTAGTTTTGCAAGACAATGCTTCAAACGACAATGAATAACAAGAATATGGTTTTTATTACCATTGTGTATGTCTTTCCAGAACCTGTTTTCCCATATGAAAAAATGAAAACATTGTAACCATCCAGAACAGATCTGATCAATGGCATGGTATCCAAAAACACTTACTCTAAAATTCAACATGAATAATGTTATGATTTAAGAGATTGCACCTTAAAATCATGTAAAAGGTTTTCAACACTCTAAAAAGAGAGCCAACCTTGAGTAGAATATGCACCAAATAATTTTTTGAATGTGAATTATTTACATATATCCTTTCCTTGCTTTTCAGGATTTGCAATCATAATTTGACCATCCTCCCCAATATAATTCACTATACTATGACAATTGGATTGGCTAGGCAAGAATGGTCTAACTCAGAAATACACCCTTATGCTTCCTAAGAAGAATAATAAACACAGACTCAGCATGAAGTTCTATATACAAAACAACATAAATTTGTTATCCTATCAAATGGCATCTGTTGTGCTTTCACTACCAGCTTGGTCAAGCAAGTATGCCCTGCCTTAGCTTCTAATTTTATGTTTTATAAGAAGAATAAGATAACACAACACCATGCAAGAAGAGGTGAGAGTGAAAGAAGATTACATAATTCAATATTCTCTCCCAGAATTACTAATTTTGCAGGCCCGAGGCAAGGTCGAACACTCAATTCAAACACCTCGCCCACAGTCACAAGAAGATGCAGCATAGAGAAGTTGTTCATACATCTGCACCTGTCTGGAAGAAATATTACCCAATTCATTCATCCATCTCCTACCCTATTGAACCAACCTCGTTGCTAACTTCCCAATTAGTGGGAGCACAATCTTCTTTAAATGCATAGTAAACTGCCCTTTTCTAGCATTTTTGTCCTTTTATGTTCCTACTACAAGCCATGGATATGTTCCCCCCACATCGAATTAGCTAAAACTATTCATTCGCATTGAATTGGGAATAAAGATGCAACATATTTAATATATACAATTTAAAGAGACTCCTAATTCCTACTTCGTTATAATATTTTTCAGACATGTCAGTTAAACTATAACACTATGACAGACGAACAGGAAGAACACCTTTCAAATCCTAAACTTGATTGTATAGTTGTCGATTTTCCTCTAGAACTTTGCGGTAGCCTGCTGCAGCTTGTGCTAGTCCACGCATACGATTTCTTGTGTAGAAAAGAAATACAATCAAAATTGAAGAATGCAGAAAAGCATGGTTCAAATAATAACATTTGTTTGTGCAAATCTCACCAAGATTCTACAATTGTTTATTCCATTTCATTTTCATTGACTGGACACCTTCCTTCATGTTATGTAGCATCCATTTCAATTCTTGCCAATATTATGGAAAAATCAGAACAATCCCTATGTTTCAATCACAATCTCACAAACTCTTGTAAGATTTAAATACTTACTCCAATTCCCCTTTGTTGGAGATCAAAACATGTTCGCAGATTTGGAACAATTTTTTCATCCTCATTTGCATCACCTGAGCTATTAGAGAAGAAGTCCTCATGCTATCCTCATCTAACACCATAAATTTCCTCTTTTCCCTCATCTTCACTAACATCAACCTTTAGATTGAAGTTTCAGTCTCAGATTTTAATTAAAAATAGACATCTATTACAAGTATTTAGTGATGAACACAAAAATATATATTACAGATCAAGCTCAACTCTATATTTATCAAAATCCATTTCAATAAACATCTGTAGTCAGATCCATTTCAGGCATTGAATTTTAGCTTTTCTGTAGCATAAGCGTTAACATTTTCTGTATTCACAAATAATTATATCCTAGCAACTTGAAACTAAAGTAACTTTTACATATGTTGCAGTAAGGATTCTGAGCAAACCTTGGGTGCTTCTCATCTAGTGCCTTACTTTAGGTTTGGGGAATATTATAGAATTTTACATGCGCCATATGTCACCTTCCTAGTTTAGGCACTCTTCAAGAATAACCATCTAGAAGTTTCCTTTTCCCAAAACAGCAGTAGAACTCAAGCAAAGGTGGAGCACTCCTCAAATTATGCCATAATCCTTTGTTAAAATAATGCACAGCTTCCATGTGTCTTCTATCTAGGTAGGGTGTTCCTCAAATAGAGTGGTTTAGCCTTTGACCATTCCATCTCCTTGAAAATGACCTTGGAACCTCGCTAGTTGTATCTCTCCTCTTCTTTGATGCATGTGTGCCTCAACTATGCCATGAACCCTTTCATGAATCTCCTAGGATGATGGAGGCACTTCTTAGGATGCATCTTTGACCTTTGAAGAAGGGTTGTAGATGTCATTCATCACCATATTATGAAGGACGTTCTCTAGAAATCTCATTGATTTTTAAACCATGCCAAAAGCCCACTAGGTGATGAGTCATGCCTCCAGATGTATAACTTTGCAACAGGAAGTTTTAATGCCCCAAAATTTTCTCCTCAATGGAAGAATATGCATCAAATTATGTGGAGAGAGATTCTAAAGCAACATCCATCATCAATTACACAATATCATGGTGTTCTAGCCTCTTTAGGGGGTAACACTTGACAATAATTTTTCCTATATTGTTTTATTTCTAATGTCAATGGTTGTCAGGTAGGTTCTTTTTGTGCTATTCAGATTTGGAGATTGGAACACTGCAAATTGAGGTTTAACTGATTCTGAGGGTGACTGAATTTCAAGTTATGGAAAATGGTATTAATTACATTATTTCATTGGAGGGTCAGAAGATAGGATTCTATGCAGATCAGCGTGACAATCGAATTATGGTGTGCTCACTTTCCAAAGGGAGGGCAGTTCTTGATGTCTGTTGTTACAGTGGAGGTTTTGCACTTAATGATTCTTTTGGAGGTTCATGTTACTCGTATGGACCAATTAAAACCTATGGAGGTTCACTGGTTTGTCCAAATTTTTGTGATGTCTGTGTTGAAGAGATTTCATTTTTTATTTCAAATCTTGATAGCCATGATTAAGTTCTCACGGAGTGGATGCTTCAGTAAATGTGCCAAAACATCTGTTATTTATTATGTCAAGGTCACTTTTCTTTGCTTGAGTGCTGTCTTCATCTTAAAAGAAACCATATTTTCATGTTTTCCAGATATGTTGTCCTTTCGGATGTCATAAATCATATAAGATACAAATGAGTGCACAAGTGAACGTTAGCACTATTGGTTATTGCATGTACCTTTACTTATTCTTTGATGTTGTGTATATTAGGTATTGACTCTTCATTACCTTCCTTGGAACTTGCGGAGGAAAATGCCAAAATAAACAATATCAACTCTAGTAGAATTTATTTTCTAAAGGAAGATGCAACTGTGTTTATGAAAGCAGCAATTTCAAAAGAAAAATCTTGGGATTTGGTTCTTGGATCCACCAAAGTTAGCACCAAGCTGAAAGGTTTGTAAGTTATTTAGAGTCCTACAATGGGGAAAATAATATTATGGTCTTGGTCATGCTTGATATTGTGAATAAGTCTTCCATTGGAATTTTTTTCTTTTTATATATGCAGGGAACTGACATAAATACGTTTCCATTCCTAGTCAAAATTTATTGGAATATTGCTTGTGTCACTTATAACCATAAATTCTCAAGTACAAGTCTGGAATGACATGAATCACATTTATGTCAAAGTTTATTATTTAGGTTGTATTTTACTCTAAAATAATGACAACATGGAGTTAATTTGACAATATAGATACACCCCTCATAGGAAATGTGATTGGAAAAAGAATGGGGAGATGATGCATATCACGTCTTGGATATGGTTCATTAGCTGTTAGATATCGCTTAGACACCTAAGCCATCGACTTTGGAAATATTTCTAGCAGGAATTCCTATGGTTTTTAATGTTGTGATTATTTCACCTCTCGGTTATTTTGGGCAAGCCAATGTTTTAGGAATGCCAAACATGACATCGGTGGACAGGTAAATAATTTTTTTATAATTGCAATTTCCATTCCATGATATCTTCTCTTTATTGTTTGATTGTATTTTGGACATTTCTTTTGATTTTGTTGTCTTTTAGCTATGAAATTGAAAATACTTAGTACTATATCCATTTAAACAACAACCAAAGCTTGAAGAAGAAATTAGTATTACACTATATTGATTGGAATCCTTATAGCTATTTTTTGTTAAAATATTTTCATGAATATTAGAAAAAGTTACTTTTCATGTTGTTATTTGAGTACATGTTTATATACATGACTAAGTTCATGCGTTAGAAAATGAAATGTTGATGTGAATAAAATGACAAGGATTAAATATCACACCTCAGATTATTTGTTTTCAAAAGTTATCTATGGCTTGAGCTTTTTAGCATATAGCTTAGTTGACATGATTGTTCCTAAGCTTTCCTTGAAAGTTTAATACTAAGTTACTAAGATGTTCTTTTCTATATATGGTGAAATTTTATTTGCTTTGTTTATACAGGTTATCTAGGCACATTATAGTGGAAATTATCGCCCCAATGAAGAAAATTGTTTGAGTTTCTTACTTGTATGGGGAAAAATGGCTTTGACATTGCTGATGTTAAGGTATATGTCGTATAAACTATTTATAGTATAATTTAATTTATATTCTAGTATTAATTGTCTTTCATGTTTTACACTCTACATTGCATCTTCTTTTGTTTTCAGAGAATGAATTTAGTATTGATGGCAAGAAGCATGAATTGAAAAAAGAGGGGAGCAATAACATTGGAGTGACTAATGCAAAAAGAGAGAGACGAGCTGGTCTGGTGATACTCTTAGAGCCAAAATATCGCATAAGACACACATATAAAGACTAATGGTCAAGTCTTTAGAGTTGGTGAATTCACCTGCAATGCCTTGAAAACAAAACGATAATGTTTTGAAGTGATGAAACACCATTTCATGTGTAAATTGTAGTCCAACCAATATTAAATTGGGAAATCATATTGTAATACTTTAACATTTCATATAATATAATTTATGTGGCTGAAATTATTTATAGTTGCACTTGATATTGTTTAATATTGTAATTAAAATATGTGTGTTTTCATATTAGATGAAAATGCACATTGTATGACATTTTTTAAATCATCCAAATTAATTTATGTTGATTAATAATGAACACAAAATCAATTTAAAACTACTAAATTAGTAGTTTATATTGATTAATGATGAACGCAAATAAAATGAATATACGACTAAATTAGTCATTTATAATGATTATTAATGAAAGTAAATGAAATGAATATAAACTACTAAATTAGTCGTTTATATAATGAATAAATGACTACTGCAAATGATAAATTTGTGACTACAAATGACGACTAAATTTTGCATATATATGACTATTAGTAGCTAATTTATAGTATCTTATAACCTGACTAAAATTTAGTCATATTTTTTCAGTCATTAATTGGTTTCCAATGATGACTAAAATTTGCATATATATGACTATTAGTAGCTAATTTACAGTATCTTATAACACGACCAACATTTTCGTCATATTTCTTTGGTCATTAATTGGTTTTTTCGGGTGATCATATATTAATATATTTTGTTGTGTATTTTTTCGGGTGATCATATATTAATATATTTTGTTGTGTATTTGGTCATTAATTTTGAAAATTAATGACCAAATCAAAGATTAAATCAATGACTAAATTAATGACCAAATTAATGACCAAATCAATTGCTAAATTAAGGATTAAATCAATGACTAAATTAATGACTACATCAGTGACTAAATTAATGACCAAATATACAACTAGACAAAAAAAATTAAGATAACCAATTAATGACTAAGCTAAAGATGACCAAACGTTGGTTGCGTTATAAGATACTGTAAATTAGCTACTATTGGTCACCAATCGAAAAATAGTCGTTTATATGCAAATTTTAGCCATTTTTTTAGTAACTAATTAGACATTTTGTACTAGTGTTTGGATACCATAAACCAAATTCTTGAGTCCCTTGTCCCTTGTAAATATTTGAATATTATTTTTACAACCTGAAGATGAGACTCTTTTTGATTAGATTGGAATCGTCCAATAATCCCAACTACATTCATGATATCTGGTCTTGTCCCAGTTAGATAAAGAAAACTTCTAATCATGGATCTACATTATGGTTGATTTACCGTGGGAGAATCATCATGAGAATTGAGTTTACATCCAGTTAACATTGGCGTACTCACAGGTTTGCAGTCTTCCATACCATACTTCTTCATAATTTGCTTAAGATATTTTTCTTGTGATAAAAATATGTCATCTTTTGCTTGTTGCACTTGTAAGCCAAGAAAGAATGTTAGTTCCCCAAGCAAAGACATTTCAAATTCTTGCTGCATAACAAAAGCAAATTTCTCACTCATGGACTCTTCATTACTTCCAAAAATGATGTCATCAGCATATACAAATACAATCAATAGTTTATCATTCTCTATTTTTGTATATAAGTTACTATCAACAAATTTCTTTGTAAAAACCTTGTTGATGTAGATATTTGTCAAGGAAATAGTACCATGTTGGACGAGCTTGTTTGGGACCATACAAAGCCTTTTTAATTTTGCAAACAAGCTTTTCATCATTTCCCAAAATGAATCCTTCTAGTTTTTCTATATAAACTTCTTCTTCTAGATCACCATTGAGAAAGGCAGATTTAACATCCATTTGATAAACTTTGATTTGTTGAAAACTTGAAAAAGCAAGAAATATTCTTATGGCTTCAAGTCTAGCTACAAGAGGAAATGTTTCTTCAAAGTCTATACCTTCTTGTTGAGCATACCCTTTAAAAACAACTCTACCATTGTTTCTAAAAACATCTCCATTTTAATGTAGCTTGTTTTTGAATATCCATTTTGTTCCAATCACATTTTTATCATGAGGTCTTAGAACCAATTCCCAAGTATGATTATTTTCAATCTGATCAAGTTCTTCATTCATGGCTTGAATCCAACATTCATCTTTACTAGCTTGATTGACATTCTGTGGTTCAATAGTAAATAGAAATGTCAGATAGATAGGAGGTCCTACAAGATTTCTTCTTGTTTGGACACCTGATCCCTTTTCTCCCAAAATTTGAGCTTCTGGATGATTCTTTTGTATTTACCTGGATGGAGCCTTTTCAAATAGATCTTCTTTTCATGCTTCATTTGGGTCACCTTCAATATTGTTGCTATTTGGTGCAGGAAGATATACATCATCATCATCATCATCATTTGTTGTTGTTATTTCCTTTTTAGGAGGTGAGAGAGACTCATCAATTACAACATCAATACATTCAACAATCTTTCGAAGTCTTTTATTGTAACATTTATATGCTTTACTCCTAGAAGAGTAACCAAGAAATATTCCTTCATCTACTCTAGGTTCAAACTTACCAAGTTTTTCATCATTGTTCTTGATAAAACATTTTCTTTCGGAAACTATAAAATGCTTTACGGTGGGAAGATTTCCATACCAGAGTTCATAAGGAGTTTTATCACTATTCACTTGAACATGAGCCTTGTTCAGAATATTTATTGCAGTATTTGATGCTTCTCCCCAAAAGGTATCAGGAGTTCTAGATTCATCATGCATAACCCGAGCCATTTTTTGAGCTGTTGTATTCATCCTTTTTGCCACGCCATTTTTTTGTGGGGTTCCAGCTACAAAAAGTTATCTTTTTATTCCATGATGTTCACAAAAATCAAAGAATTCATCTGATATATATTCTCCTCCTCAGTCAGATCTGAGAAATTTGATTTTTAGATCTAATTCATTTTCAACCAAAGCTTTGAAGATCTTAAAATTTTCAAATGCTTCATCTTTATGTTTCAGTAAACTGATCCAACACATTCTAGAGAAATCATTAATAAATAAAATATAGTATTGTTCTCCATGAGGTGAGTTTTTCCTTACAAGACCACATATATCAGTATGTATAAGTTCAAGAGGGTTACTTTTTTATCCTTCTTTAGCATTGAATTGCACCCTGGTTTGCTTACCAAATTGGCATGATTTGCATATGGTACTTTCAGGTAGAGTGATGCTGGGAAGATCATGAACTACTTTGAGTCTGCTGGATTTGCTTATTTGAGAGAAGCTCAAATGTCCCGAAATTCTGTGCCATAACCAATTTTATGAATATTTACCCAAGTATCATTGTTATTGGCCACCTTTCAATACATACATATTTCTTGGTGTTCTAGTTCCTTCTATTACCATTTTTCATGTGTCAAGTTCACATACTACACATTCTTTTGAACTAAAGAAAAATTCATTTCCTTGATCACACATTTGACTCACACTTAACAAGTTGTGCTTTAATCCATACACATACATAACATTGTTAGCTTTCACCTTTTCTTTTATAAAAACATATCCTTTTCCTTTAATGACAGTAGAAGAGTCATTTCCAAAAGTAACATTCTTTTCTTTCTCTAGAGCATTGTATGAAAGGAGTTTATTTCTATCACTTGTCATGTGTTTTGAGCATCCACTATCAATGTACCATTGATTTTCTTCCCCTTCTACAAATAATGGTATGCTAAAAATTTCAACCTGTAAGTCCTTCTTTTTCTAAACCTTGGAATTCGAAGGTATGTGCTCTTTTGGCTAAAGTTTTCTCCTTCATTCAGATTCCTAATGACCAAAGTTATTGCAATAAGCACATTCAATTTCATTTTGAAGAGGAGAAAAGTTTTTATAAGAATTCTTCTTTATTCCAGTCTCATTTCTTTGCTTTCTTCCTACTCTAGTCATGATGGTTTTATACGCAACACATTGAGTAGCCTTATGACCAAAATTATGACATGAGAAACATTTTCCATTAAAGAAGATATTTTTACGATCATGAAACCTTCTATTTGTGTTTACCTGCTGATTGATATTTCTGTTATTGTTCTTCCTTGTATTAAAGTGATCATGCTTTACCCGTGTAGTTTCTTTGTTCATTTGCTGAGAGACAGAATGTTGCAGGATAGCTTTAGCTGCATTTAGATAGCTTGGTGATGAAGACTAAGATGATTCTCCAATATATCCAAGACCTGTCTTTATAAGAGGAGAGTGTTGTGCCTTCGTAATTTCATCTAAGGTTTCAGATCCTTTAGAAAATCTAAGATTTAAATTTTTCACTTTCTCAATTTCCTTTCTTAGACTTACTATTTCACATGCTAATTTTTCATTGTGCTTCTCCTTTTCTATAAGCTTATTTTTTAGAGTATCTATATCAATTTTTTTTTCTTCCAAACATATTTTGAGATGACTTATTTCTTCAAGAAAGTCATTTTCTTCTAATGCATCCATAAAAGTATCACTAGAGTCCTTTTCAAAAGCCATTAGTATTCTAATATCTCAATCAGATTATCCTTCTTCAATATTTGATAGACCATCACTATCTTCATCAGTATAATAGATTTTAGAATTAATAAACCGTTTCTTATTTCCTTTAGCCACTTCCTTTCCCTTTTCATGACTATATTTATGGGGACATTTAGAAGCATAATGACCAACTCTTCCACAAGAAAAAATTTTAAAGGGAAGCTTACCTTTGAACCTTCTAGTGCCAAATTGTAGCTTCTTTACAAAATTTATCTCATATTCTTCTGAAACATACCCTGGTCCTTCTTGTTCTTCTACCTCCTTTCCTTTTACAGTAGCTCTGAAGAAAAATTATTTGACTTCGAATGGACTTCCTTTTCTCATTTCACAAGCAGTCAGAATCCCATGAATTTGAACAACAGTAAGAGTTTGTAGATCGTGTTTCTCTTCAATAGTAGACACTTTTGACTCAAATTTCGGAGTTAGAGATCTTAAAACCTTTTCTACCAGAGTAGTGTCAAATATAGTTTCACCCAGATTTCTCATATGATTTACAATATCATCTAGACATAAAAAGAAACTGGCAATTCTTTCTTCACTGTGCACTCTAAGTTTTTCATATTGAATTCTAAGAGTTTGGAGTTTAGAACTTTTTACCTTGGCATCACCTTCATAGCTTAGAATGATTTTTTCCCATATCTCCTTTGGTGTATTTAACTGCATGACTTTGAAAAATTCTGATTTAGTCAAACTTCCCAATAATTCATTCACTGCTTTTGCTTTGGTTTCATAGTTCTTTCTTTCTGCTGCATCTGTTGGAACGAAATTTGGATATTGATAACCTCCTTCAACTATAGCTCATACATCTGCTCCAAGAGACTGAAGATAGGATATTGTCCTTGTCTTCCAGAAGATTAAGTTGTTTCCATTGAAGATAGGAGGCCTGATAGATGCTATCCCATATTGATTGCCCATCTTGGTTGATCTTCCTTCTAGGGATTAAGCTTCTTCAGAAGGACTTGCTTTGATACCAATTGTTGGGAAAAATACTGAGGGGGGGTGAATCAGTATTTAGAGCTTACTGATAATTTTACCTTTTTATTTACTGAATTCCATACGTGGCTTTGATGAACCCAACTCGCGTATATATGCACATATACCAAAATAAAATAGTGTATACTAATAGAATTTTATTGTTATAATTTTTTTTCAAAAACAATATTTAACTCAGTTTATCAGTCATGCATCTGTTAGTTAATCAGTAAATATGTGCATTAACAGCAGAATAAATAATTACACAAGAGCAACACACATGAACAACCAATATTTAAGGTGGAAGCCCAATTCAGGAGAAAACCACCACTATCGTCATCTCTGTCTTCAATATTTATTATATGAAAAAATGCTTACAATA
Source organism: Pinus albicaulis (assembly GCA_034641835.2). Classification (NCBI taxonomy): domain Eukaryota; kingdom Viridiplantae; phylum Streptophyta; class Pinopsida; order Pinales; family Pinaceae; genus Pinus; species Pinus albicaulis. Next base: position 1,132,325,407 of record CM076581.1, on the reverse strand, counting down.
TTGTACTAATGCAGACTCATATCAGTACGCAGGCATCTACCTGTAGAAGGCTACAACCTTCTCTCATTTTCTAGCTTCAACTGAAAGGGAGCTATAACCCCCTGATCTCGTTTACCAGCCACTACTAGAAGGGAGCTTCAACCCTCTGATCATAACACCATCTTCTACTGCTAGGAAGCTTCGACTTCCCTCAGAATCACTACAGACCACATTTTATCAATTTTCATACTAGATCACACAGCTTCAACACAACCCTTCACAAATATCAACAATAATAAACTTCACCCAATACATCAAACCGAACAGTGAGATCATTATAATCAGAACACTGTAACAACCAAATTTCAGAATTATTATGCAAAATCAAATTCAACCCTGAACATTCATTATCTCAAAAAGCATACGCTACTTTGCTTCACTGAACTTGCGTGTATACACGATTTCCTTAACACCAACCTGTGTATAGATCTATGAATACTGTTTTTCAGAGTATGATCTGTCTCAGATCTAGATCTGAGTCATTCAATCAGATATCTTTTCAAAATTGTAGAACCCTAGAAACGTTAGTCATTATAACCCATATTTTCTCATTCATTGATCAGATTTGTACATAATCATCTTAGCAGCATATACAACAATCAAGCAACCTAGATCTACATGAAGAATTCATTGGCAGACAGCAAAAAAATAACAACAATAACATAAAACCCTCTGTAATAAGCTACAGAGAACCCTAACTTCCATATGCACCTTTTCTGAAGCAAACTCGCGTATATATGCGCTTTTACTGAGATGAACTAGTGTATAGATCTATAAATATTATTTTAGTAGAATGTTTCAAATCTGTAAAACTTACCTAGATTTCTTCAATTCACTTCAAAAAATATGCATCATGTCTCAGATCTAATCATATCTTCAATAGATCATGCAAGAACATAGTCATTTCAAGTCTAGAGATCTTGATCCATCAATCTATCCAAAGGTGCATCATAAATTTAGATTTATCAATAAAATAGAGTTCATCCAATTCAGATATACTTTGGAGAGAAGTATTTAGTGATAGTCCTTCCACATGCACACCTTTGCACTATGATCTTCTTCTCCTTATATAGCTTTATCCTTTATCAATACCATGATTCAAAACCATATCATTGCCAATGGTATCCTTGGACGAAATCAAATAGATGACATGGCGCTCAATCCTATGGGATAATACCATGGTAATTCCCCCTGGTATTATATTTTTGGAACACAAAAGTCATACAGGACTTAGATCGTTCTTATTCGCGTGTATACGTGACTTCGCCTTTACAAATCCGCGTATAGAATACTCAATATGAATATTGCCAAAAATTCTACTGGACATTACACATTTCTTCTGATGGACTCCTGAGCTTCTACTGAAGACATATGCTCCATATTTTACCGGATATTTTCCATCAAGGACAACATATTAAGACATAGGAATCATATTGCCATCATTTTGTTCCATGGTTAACTTCATCATGTCTCCTTTCTGAGTATGGGATCCTTCAATGTCTTTAGTGAGAGGATCTTCACTTGCTGGAAACTTCTGTTGTTTTCTCAATGCTGCAATTTCATCATTATTTTTCTTTATCAACTCCTTTGCATATTTCATGTTCTATGGATAATAGCCCATCTTCACAGCCAAATCTTCCAAATATTCTATCTTGGTACCTTTTCCTAGAGAAGAAATATTCTCCATCTTCAACTAAGACTGAATGTTGGAAAGTGAAACCTGCAATTTAGAAACATTCATAGTCATATTCGTTAGAGTGGAACATATCATCTAGCCAGTTTGTTTGTGCATCTCCATTTGGTCAATGGGATGTAAATATTTAGTGTCAAACTCAAAATTTATCTTCTTATAATCTGTTTTTTATTTAGGATGTGGAATTTGAACCGCAAGGAAGGCCATCTAAATCCTCCCTTTCTCTAAATAAAAATATGAAAGGAGTCTACTCTATGAGTTGGAAGTCTTCTTCCAAAACTGAGTGTAACTATTGTTCTTAAGAATTTATTTCTTAAGCTTAATTTCTATGTATCTGTAAAAAATGCTCTTTTCTTTCTCTCCTTGAGCAACCTCTAAGGTCTGGATTGTGTCTTGTTGACCATGAGATACTAATGATACTGTTGGAGATGCAGAAAATTTGTTGCCTGCTTGAGAGCAATATGGTGTTTCTTTGACTATCATAGCAACTTATTGTTCTAGATTCTTCTCTGAATCTACTTTTGGATTCAATTTAGTCCTCTTTATGTACATGATTTTGAACTCCTTCCATGCACTATTTGTCACTGAAGGTGACTCTTCTTCTCTCTGTCTCTTGGCTGCTTTCTCCCGAGGAACAAGAGTTTGTGAAGTAGAAGTAGAAACAAGTTTCTCTTCATCTTCCTGCAAAATTTTTTCTACCCAAGTCAATTGATTCACATATCTTTCAATTTCAGGTCTCTGGGTATGAGTATAGAGAGTAGTTTTTTTTTCCACTCTCAATTTAGAAATTATACCCTGAGGGTCATAGGACCATGTGAAACTTAAGATGAACTTCATTTCTTTGAGAAGCTTATTGAATTCTTCTCCTACTGACCCGCTATTACATACAAAAGAACCAATCTCTATTTTAATTCTAAACTGTGATTTCTTTTTGGTTGAAAAAAAGTGTCTTTCATCTGAATTTAGCATTTTTCTAATATATTCTAATGAAGATATTCTCATGGGGGGGTATTTTGGCAATTTGTATGGTTCCAACTCACACCCATACACTCTGATTTCAGTGTAGTTCTGGTACAAGTACCAGTCTCCAGTCTTTGCTTTCTCTCTTAGGTGTAAAATTATTTTTATCTCCTCACTGATCCTTAGCTATGTTGATCTGTTTAGCATACTCATTGTTGGATGTATAAATTTCACAATGTACTGAATGTAGGTGAATTCTTTTTGTTCTTTCATCACTACAGAAGTCCAGAATGTCACAGACTATTGATTCCCTTCTTCATCTAAATTTTGCATAGAAAATTTAAATATGTCTTCTTGATATTAGATAAACATGTAAACCATAATGGAAGTATACATGAACACTCCCTCATTTGGTAACTTCAGGAATTGTTCATGAATACTATCAGTGAGAAATTGACTAAAATTGAAAATAATTGAAGGCTTATTATCTCTGGAAAATATGGGCTCGAAACCTAATTGGGTTCATATACCCATTGTTATAATAATATGCCAAAATGTAGGATATCAAATATATAATTTTTTTGGCTTGATCAGGGAAAATTGAGGAAGGATAAGGTGGATTCTTTCTTGGTAATTGGGTGTTTTCAAGTAAGAAAAGGTAAAAAAACTAGGCTCTTTTATCAAAATCAAGCTTTTGGTACAATTTTGCCAAGGCTTCTATTAAAAATGGGGTATTTTTTTCTACAAAGGGGGCTTCCATCGTTTGATCTATGGTTTTAGCAGTAATGATGAAGATAATTTCACGAGTAGGGGTTATAATTTCTCTTTGGTTTGGGACATAGCAGGCTTGGCATTTTCTTATGAATTCAAGGGAGTGGAAGGTCTGGGGAAAAATGTAATGCAGGGGATTGGACTCCCAGAGTCCAATTTCATCAGTTTTGTCCAAAAAATTATCCTCAAGCCAGCAATAGAGTTTGAAGTGTTCGAACTCACACTGCGTCTCGAATATTTTATAATATCGATTGGCTAAGGAGAATGGTACAAATCCATAGGGGGGTGGATCAAGGGATTTACAGAATCCTCCTGGTTTTTCTTCTTGGGAGGCATCTTATTAATGGAGAATTTTATAGAATCAGGGGGGGGGGGGAATGAAAAATTACTAAGAATGTTTCAGGTCTATCGTAGATGAGAAGTGAAATTGGGACGCTAGGTACTCAATCAAATGTTTGATCCCCTGGAAGAATAGTTGTGGCACGTGAAACCCTAAAAAATGAAAAGGAATAGAGAAATTTTACAGCAAAAAGGAAGAAGTGGCGATGCAATAAGGTTTTTAAATATTTCAGGGGTTTTTCTTTGCAGGCGCAGGTCCGTTGGATTTCAAACAGTTAACTGGGAGAAATTAATTGAATTGACAGTAATTTCCCGGGAAACTTATTTATTGGTTTAACAAATACTGCCACGTGGCAGGAAATGAATGGAAGGGGGAGCATGGGTAGGGACAGTAGGAAAGGGATGAGGTTTGGTGGTCTTTGGAGGGGGCTGAGTGGGGTAAGTGGTATGAGGCGGGTGGGGGCGTGAAAAACTGAGGGTGCGCCACGTTGCGTGGGACCCGATGAGGGAAAGTTGTCTTTTCGAACCCCCCCCCCCCCCCCCCCGCCCCCACGACGGTGAAGGCATGATAGAAAGGTGGGGGCAAAAAGGAACCCGAGCCATTGATCTAGCACTATGGTCAATCATGCGGATGAAATATGTGCCCTCTTTAATTGCAACCAAAAAATAATTTGTCGTCTAGTGACCTTATAATATGGAAAAAATTTGGGTTTTTAATGCACTCCAACATTAGCCTTATGCGCATTTACATAATATTTTCAATCTTTAGGCTCAAATGAAAAAATGGTCTTTTGAAATAAAATTATTCCCCTTTACCCTTTTAACCTCAAATTTTCACCTACTCCTAAAACTAATCATTTTATTCATTTCTTCCTAAGGTGAATTTAGACTTTCCAACCCTTATTTTACTTCTTATGAAAAACAAAACCTATTATATCCTAGTCCCTTTTTCCCCCACTGATTCAACTTAAACAGTTGAATCAATATCATTTTCTACCTAACTAGCATTAGCCAAGATTGAACAGCTTGGCTAAACTTATTCTCTAGTCTAATTAATAGAAATTTAAACTTGTTTAACCATGATTAAAATGTATGATCAAACAAATGACTAATGATTGTGGGATTTGGAACAACCTGCACACAACCTTCATTTTATTTAATAGAATAAAACTATCTATTCAGTAGTTGCATTTAGATTTGCAATGATTTCAGTATTACTTATTTTTTGTTTTTCTCTTGTGGGGTTCTCATATTTATTTATTTTAAAATTCTTTTTCACTAGTTTTATTTTCTTTGCTTTTCTTTTTATTCTATTTTTTAAATACCCTCTTTTCATTTTCTTTTATATATTATTTTTGGAAATCATTTGCAAATTGAAATATATTTACAATTTTATATAACTAAGATAAAATATCCAATCACCTTGAGATCCTATAAATGATAGGACCCTAACACAAAGTATATGTGCAACTTGGAAATCCATGGATCGTTTGGTTCATTGGTCTTGGCACGGCAGGAAGGAAAGATGGAACTTAACTTGTCAACCCATCTGGAGTTGGAGGGTGTAGGGTCAATGTGATGCTGATATACCACATTTTTAAGCTCAAAAATTGAGTTGGAGGGTGTGGCGTCAATGTGATTCTGATACATCCCATTTTCAATATCGAAAAGTGAGTTGAAATGAAATTTTATTTTGGGAGGACATTTGGGATTTCACTTTGCACTCGTGAAGGGACTAGTGTGTTCTTGCTTACGAGTTTGTTTTGATGGCCTTAAATCCCTTGTCAATTATGGAGTTGATGAAGGCCAAGTTATTGAAGATGAATCTTGGGATGCCAGATATATCGTAGAAGAACTATTTGAGCACCCTCTTGAGAATTATGACACTTAGAGATTTTACTCACTCTTTCACCATCATCATTTTTTGTCACTTGTACTGAATGTGAGATGAATATTTAATTATATAAAGGAGAGATGGGTAAAAATACTTTGGATTATTTGGTCCATCTAGATTTATTATAAGCTATAAGTTTCTTCCTAGCTAGTGATGTACCCAAGGATTCCATTCAAGGCATGTTTGATCAAAAGTGTTTTTTCGGATGGAATTTTCCCAGTATGTGGTTGGTTGGAGACTCTTAAGCATATCTTCTAGGACTGTTGGTTTTCCCAATTGTCATAAATTTTGGCAGAATCTGCATTGAGAGCTTCGTCAAGGACACATTCATTGGAGGGCCACTTTATTTGAATATTGTTGATGTCTTATCCATTATTCCTTTTCAAGGATCAAGAATTGATTAGGATTTCTTATTTATCACTGGATGATCCATTGAAAATATGTTTTTGAGAATCAAGTTAGTTCATCGTCTGACTTATGTCCCTCATGTTGCAATGAGATATGCCATCAACATTTACATAAGCGCACTTTTTTGTTCAAATAAATTGAGGATTTTAAGCCCACAACATACTTTGGTTTCATTTATATTATATTTTCTCTATGGAAGAAGATATGATCTTCATTGTATATACCCTTCCTCTTTTGGTTCTTCTATTTTTAAATACTTCTATAGATTATAAGACATCTTTTTAAAAAAAAAAAACAACATAGAGCTATCTTAACCCATGATGTTCTAAGAAACAAGAAAATTAACTCTTTGTTTCCTTTGATCCCTCTTATGGAATGTTGGTGAGAGAGGAAGAAGGGAGACATACAACACTTTTCTATGTCATTTAAAATATAAGGAATATAATGTATCCCTCTTGTCTCTCTACACATATTTTTCCCATGTGTATGTACATTTTGTTTAAGCGATGACATTAATATAAAGGAAAACAAATTTTGAAGTGATGGGAAAGGGAGGAGAGAGGCAGAATCTCTCTCTCGTAATATTTTTTTCTCTATCAACTTTCCCTCCCACCGTAAGCGTTATTTTCCTTGGCATGTATCGTAATCAGTTTGAGGCAAAGGTGAGCCTTTTCCTTCAGTTGTGAAAGCATCTCTTACCCTTTAGAAAGAATCTTGATGGGTTGTTAAAGCTATAGTCTTTCGATAACTTTCTCCTTTTAATGGATGGTACTTCCTATGATTTTTCATATTTTCATTGGTTGTTGGCTTCCAAAGGAAGAGCGTAGTTAACCTTGTGTCCATTTATACGTTTGGGTTGGTTGAGGTGGGTATTGTTGGCAAGGAGAATCTACATATGAATAGGCTTCATCCACTGAAATTGAGCTTTTCTTAATTCCTAATTCTTAATTTCTTTCTAATAGATTATAAGATTTAGAGTTGTATGACCACAACTCTCTAGGTGTGGTAAGGCCTAAATATAAGGGTAATACCATTATACATTGCCAATTAATTTACCACTATGCTCATGAAGTTATTATTCATATAAGGCATCTCATACACAAATAAATACAGTAGAAAATGAGTCCAATAATACCCAACAAATTTTTTTGCACTGTTGCAATTCATATCTAGCATTTTCTATAGTGACTCAGAGGGTATAACTAATAAAATATTAGCTAATGTTTTCAATTTTGAAACAAATAGGCTTCAAATTTTTTCCTCCAGAATCTTCAAAAATATGTTTGTTTGTCCCAACTGGGATACACTTGTCATTCTCTTTTTGGATGTAGGCATACAATCTCACAAATGCTGCTAGATATTTTAATTAAGACCAGTGATCCGTGCTCGCTTTGGCCTCCTGTGATGATGGATTTACCTATAACATGTTGTGGAACACTTTGTGGGTGTCAACGAGAATCCCTTTCTTCTCATAACACATCTTGGATAAATAAAAAACTTTGGAATTCTATGCATTTAACCCAACAATGGCCTTGAAGTTGTCTAGGGAGACCTCCAGGCCATGATGCTTGGAATTGGAGGTTCTTAAGTTTGAGGCCATGACACTTGGAATTGGAGGTTTGCAGTTCTAGCTCCATTCATTTGACGAGAGAATGGAACTTCTCACGGGTAGAGAGGCTCTTTCTCACGGTGGTCATGAGGGCAGCATCTAGGCAGCCAATGGTGACTGTCAAATGGAAACTCTTGTGAGAAGCAAAATAATGTATTCTATAAAAAAAAACACCAGATTTTTCTCAAGATTGAATTCTGAATGGTATTAAAACTGCGATGTGCACATTAAAACCTTAAAAGGGCACTACAACTAACAAAAAACTATGAGCTAGATCTAACAATTTCTTATACTTGTCATTAAGCAGAAATAATATATCAATAATAAAGTTAAAAGAAAATTTTATCTTCTACATTAGTTTATCATTTTGAGGGTACATGACTTTTAAATTCATTGGATTAATAATGTGCATTGATTTAAGTACAAAAAATTATTGACAATGTATGATGTTTATTATTGGTAATTGACTCTGTTATCACACATAAATTTTTAATTTTTGATTGACAGGGTCACTCATCTAGGTTTCATTCTGTCTCATAAGGTTGGTCCATGAAATTAATGAACAATGCATGAAACAGTCTTTATCCTAAGTCCAAAACACTTCATTAGTCATGTTATCTCAGTCATATCTATCAAATCCACCTTAGGTTCACATACATTGGGTTAAAATTCGTTTTTAGCCACATATCTTATTTTTCATGATTTCACAACGAATTATATGCAAACCAGGTGATTTTTGCTACGAAATCACGTGATAATTTCATATAGAATTTGCTAACTTTCTAACTGAATTCTCTACGAAATTCTGTTTTTTGCAAAAGGTTCAGAGTTTGATATTTTTCATCTTATGAGAGAGTAAGGTCAAGTTGCCATCACATTTTTACCTATTTTAAATCATTATTAAATGTGTGTCATGCATGGTCATCACTTTAACTTTTTCCTTTTTCATAATTTAAATTCTATGCATTCTAGCTTAATCACTTACCTTTTCAATCCCTATTCGCTGCTTCTACCACCTTTTACCTTTTATACCTCTAGCTGCTCTCATAAGTTAGATTCCACCATGTGTCAATAAGGAGCTTGTTGTTCAAATTGGTTTCTTTACAAGTGTCACTTTTTCAAGGAAGGCTCCTGTGTGAGATATGAACCCATGGATCTTAAGATACTCATGGGAGACCCTAGTGTTGTAGATGATTTCATCAAAGCTGGTTTGAAAGAGTTACTCTAGTTTTCTAGTGGAGCAGCCATCAGTACCAATTTAGAGATAACAAACTACATTCTTATTATTCACATTTTCTATCATTCAACACTATTACATTGTCACTTGGCATTCAAAAATTTTATTTCATCAATTTTCATCATTAAAGTTATTTTACAATATTTATCCTCTCAACAAACTAAGGTAAGATACATGAAAATTGATCTATATATCCTAAGAAAATTTAAAATTAAAATTAAGGTAAGCTATATATCCTCAGATAATTTAAAATTAAAATTAAAATTAATCTAAAACTAAGGTAAGCTATATATCCTAAGCAAATTTAAAATTAAAATTAAAATTAATGTAAACTAATAGATTATACATATCAAAATTATTATGCTATAAGATAATTAATAATTATTAGATTTAAAATTAAATTCAACACATAATTTTTAAGGATAGAAATTTATTTTAAAATGGATTTTTCTTTTGTTTTGTGATACTTTTAATAGTATAGAATTACAAAATTTTAATGATATAGATTTAACTGCTAATAGTTCCCTATTTTTAAGGACCATGGTTGTTTTCTTATCCATGTCAAATGGATTAGTAGCTTATAGATGCTTAGGATATATATTATATTTTAATATTGTACAGAAGAACATATTTGAATTCCCAAGATAAAATCTCTATGTTAATGCATGTTTCCAATTGTATCTTTTATGATTAATTAAGAAAGTATTTGCAACAATTAATTGTATAGGGTTGACACAAATAATGTTATGGTCAAAAATATGTTTCAATGTGGGTCATATTTATATAGAAATTGGAAGTAAAAAAAATATTATGGTTAAAATGTTTCAATGCTTTAGTTAGGAGGGAAATGTGTGATATGTTCTATATCGAACTAGGAATTGACATGTAAAATGTTGTAATATATTTGTCTATGTTTAGAACTAGTATAGATCTAGTTTAACACTAAATATGTATGTGTTGAATGAGATTCAATTTCAGGAAAATGGAAAATGTTTTTTTTTTTTAAATCTTCAATCAAGGTTTTCTTAAGATGAATATAAACTTGTTATTAATATATTTTTGTTAATGTAGCTTTCAATTTTGCATTGAGGATATTAGGAATTACACATCTCCCCCAACACTAAAAAGTGTCAGTAAAGTCCATCAATACTATAATACTATAATTATAGCTAAGAAATTATATGACTACACTTAGAGATTGTATATGATCTAGTATATGGTGATGTTGTCATATTAGATAATATATATTAAACAAAATAAAATAAAATATCTTTTGGATTTAGTTAAAGTGGTTGAGAGAAATATTTTATTTAATTTATGTATGTGATATTTTATTTTATAATGAGTGTCTAAGTGTAATTTTTGAAGTGATATTTTAGATAACAACCTCACACAATTAATATAATATTTTAAAGGAAATTATTTACTCATAGAAAAATGCAAAAAAAATATTACAAATTTTCTGTTTTGTTCTTAAATTATCTATATTTTATGGTGTAAATTGTGAAGTGATATTTTATTTTAAAAGAAATTATATGCTTATAAAAAAATGCAAAACAATTATTCAAAAATTTATATTTTGTTCCTAAATTATCTATTTTATAATAAAATAAAATTAAAAAAAAATATTAAAAATCTAAAATTCATATATATATATATATATATATATATATATATATATATATATATATATATATATATATATATATATATATATATATATATATTAAAAATATAAAATTCAAATGCAATTAGTTAAAAAAATTTAAATTCTAAAATTGTTAATCTTTATCTAAATATTCAAATTATTTTCTTTATACTTTAAAAATATAATTAAAAAAAAACATATATAAAACATAAATTAATATATAATAATCACAAAATTTTCAACTTCCTAAAATTTATAACTATAGTCTCTACTGAAACAAATAAATATATATAAAATATAAAAACAATAATTGTAAAATGTAATTGCTAACGATTCAATATATTTAAGTATCTAAAACTTTCACATACATTGGGTTACAACTTTCACATACAAATAAATATATATAAAATATAAAAACAATAATTGTAAAATGTAATTGCTAACGATTCAATATATTTAAGTATCTAAAACTTTCACATACATTGGGTTAAAATTCGTTTTTAGCCGCATTTTTATCTAAAACGATTCAATTCGTTTTTTGCTAACGAGTGTGTGTTAAATTATGTTTTTATCAAATTAATGAAAATTAAATAGTATGTTAAAGTATGACTAAAAACCAATAATTTTTTTTTTTATGAAAAATTAGTCAAATAAAACGAGTCAAATCAGTTTTGGTCGCTAAAATGATATGTAGTGGTGCTAAAAATAATATTGAACAACATCTTAATACAGTATCCAAGATAATACAAGTTTTGGAAAGTTTGTAAATGTATTTTAATGTAGTTCAAAGTGTATTGGGTGGTAGAAATGTAAGTATGATGGCTAACTTAATAAATCCAAGGAGTGTGTCACTATCAAAAATACATCAAAACACTAAAGTTTATTCGTTTCATTTAAACCAGATAGAAGTAAGTTTAAGAGATCAGATCTGTGTGGTGGTAAAATTGATAAAAAAAAAAAAAAAAACATGTCGAAAAGCTTTTGTGTTTTCAAAGGATAAAAGTTCAATCCCTAAATATATATAAAAAAGAAATTCATATAATCTCATATCTAAAATGTTAGAAACAAATTGCCAATGGGAAACAAATACAGTATTCCCTTCAATTTTACTCAAACAATATCAACAATGTGGAATAATCTTGAGATTATTATTATAGAACTTTAATCAACAGCACTCAAGTTCTATATTATTTGCGGAAGAAACAATCGTAGGGGAACTCCCACAACAAACTTATGAAACTCAACCTCAACGAAAAGACAAGACAAGGTTTGACTGAGTTAGAAGTCTTATTTTGCTGACATGAATAGAAAACTAGTTGAACTGAATGTTAGTGAAGAAGGTTTGGCCGAATCCCCAGTTAGCAGGAACTGCATCGTTGAAAGTAAGAGTTTGTCCATCGCCAATAGTTACCATGAAGGAGAGTGCCTTCCCTCCGAGGTTGCCAACAGTGCTTAGCCAATTGGCTCCCCAGTTCCTCTGCATCGGTTGCCAATCAGGAAAGTCACCTGATTTCACCCACACGCCTCTCAAGTCCCCGCTCCCACCAACGTTTGTGATGACCACCAGATTGAAGTAGGAGTTCCCTTTCATTGTAAACCTCACTCCTCCATTCCTTAGGCATGGCACCCTTTTGTAAAACACAGGAACAATTCCCGCTTTGTACTGCGCAATGGTGAGGTATGCAGGCATCGACAGGTCAAAGTGATGCCTAGGAGGGTTGCACCATCCAGCTCCATAGGGAGGACACAGGTTCGTAGCAGTGACTGTAATTCTCCTTCTACCTGGAAGACACCAAGCTGGATCAGATTTCGCATCGCACACCAACTGATAGCAAGACCCGCAGGCCTCCCCTCCTTTGAAAAGGGCACCGCTCAGTGCTGTGTTGCTTATGCCGTACCCACCTGCATACATATTGTCGTACCCACAAGCTCCTCCTGCAATGCCACGCCATCCATGTTAGCAATCAAATCATCAAAAAATGGATTATGATCCATGAATTATACTTAGAATGTCAACCCACCAGATCCAAAAAAAACAGAACCCATCAACCCACCAGATCCAAAAAAAACAGAACCCATCAGATTCGAGAAGTATGCAAATTTAATCAAAGTATTAAAGATGGAAAAATCTTTACAAACTATATGGAAAAAATTAGTCTACCCATATCAGTTGATGTTCCATATGCCTCTCCATAGAATGTTGCATGGGCTGGGATCCATCCGCTTCCGTTGCCTGCATTTATCAATTTGAATTGTTTCAAGAAGTTGGAAATTATTACCATCTGGATGATCAAACTGATCATATGATTCTTTGCCATCTTGTTGTGTACCTGCGTTTTTTTATTGAGAGCGCCTATGTCACTCCATCTAAATCTAAAGCTTATACCGTTCTGAACTTTAGATTGCCGTGTTCTTCCCCTTACCATAACTGGGTTCTATATATAGTTAGATTTGTGGTAGAATACTACCATTTTCCTTCAAGCTGTAAAGTCGGCCCCGTAAATATAATACATCAACTTAATTGTTTATCTGTCGAACAACTAACTGGCCCAAGTTTCTATTGTCTTGGTGGGAATGCTATCAACCAAAAACTATGCACTTTTATGAATGTGTTATTCAAACGTCAAGTTTGACCAGTTCAAAGCCATAATCATACATCTTTCTTTTTTTTCTTTTAATAACCACTGAATGAAATATTAACTATAAATATTATTTTACATATAATTATTTCATAAATATCACAAATTGACATTTATACAGTTAAAAAACTAATTCTTTACCAAAATACTTTTAACTACCAATCATATTTAAATTTAACACTTGAAAAGATTAATATAAAAAGTTGTTTTTCATCATGGTCACCTATATAGAAAGTTCAATCTGTTAATCACCTATATAAAAAGTTCAATCCGTTAAAGTTTATGCAATTGAACAAATAAATTTTTTACCGAAGTACCTTTTAACTCTTAAAAAAAATAATGTAGCGAGTTTGTTTTTCATCGTAGTAGTTCCATATATTAATGTTAAATTTAATACATTGATTGTCAAAAAGATTACTATAAAAAAAAATCGATTATAATCACCCAAAAAGTCAATTATAATCGCCCATATAGAAGGTTTAATCTAAAATAATTATGCATGTCCAAGTAATTAATATATATTTATATTTAAATTAAAATTCAAAATTAATTTAAGTGTAATAAATTTTTCATATATAATAAAATTATTAAAAAATATATATTAAATATTATAAATTTATTTTTAAAATAAATTTAAATTAGTTTAAAATATATAGACTAAAAATTGATTTCAGTGAATGTTAATGATCACCACCATCATCATTAAATATTATAAATTCAATTTTATTTAATAAATTTAAATTAGTTTAAAATATATATATTAAATATTATAAATTTAATTTTTAAATAAATTTTAATTAGTTTGATTTTTTAAAAATATATAAAATTATTTATTTTTTTAAATGTTAAATTATTTAATTAATCTAAATTTAAATTTTTAAATATTATGTATTTTCTTTTTATAATAAATTCCAAATAAGTTTAATTCAAATTTAAAAATTAATAATTTAATATTATAATAACATTACTAAGTTTAATATTATAATATTTTATAGCAAAATCTTTCAAAATAACACTTAAAACAAGATGATTTAGTTGGAACTTAGCTATTAGGCTACGTCAATAAAATGAAATAGTATTTTTTTAACTCGAAAATAGTTGTACAACTGGATGTACTATGAAAAGTATGTTGAAACCCTTATATTAAATATTATAAATTTATTTTTTAAATTTAATAAATTCAAATTAGTTTTATATATATATATATATATATAAATTAAAATTAAAATTAGTTTGATTTTTTTTAAATATATAAAGTTATTTATTTTTTCAAATGTCCAATTATTTTATATAAATTATTTAATTAATCTAAATTTAAATTTTTTAATATTAAACATTTTCATTTTATAATAAATTCCAAATAAGTTTAATTCAAACTTAAAAATTAATACTTTAATATTAGAATAATATTATTAAGTTTAATATTATAATATTTTATGGCAAAATCTTTCCAAATAACACTTAAAACAAGATGATTAGTTGGAAGTTAGCTATTAGCCTAAGTCATTAAAACAAAATAGTCTTTTTTTTAACTCGGAAACAGTTATACAACTAGATATACTAGGAAGAGTATGATGAAGCTCTTATGTAGTCTGTAATAAGATTAATAACAACTCAATCGTAAAGGATTAAATGTATGTCTTTTTTTAGCTGTAGTAATTGAAGGATTGAATGTATGTCATTTTTTTTAGTTATAGTAATTGATATTATTTCAAACTCCAAGGAGTGAGGATCAGAAAAAATACCATAAACAAAAAACAAATATCATGCATCTGCTAGCCAGAGGCTACAATAGAACAAAAATCACATGATAATTTAACCCAATGCCATATATGTAATAGCTAGAGGTTATAGAAAAGTCAACAGTGACATGCCACAAACTAAGGACACAATCAATTTTCACCATCTATAAACAACTTCTCCAACAAAACAAAAGAGTCAACCCCAAAACCAAAATTAAAGGTCCATGTAGCGCATATAGAAAACACAGAGCTATAGAACAACACATAAAGTGAAATGAGTGATAAGTCCTTATTCATACCCAAAAAAGCCTAAAACAAGGAGGGCCACAAATACAACCAAATATCTCCACAATTCCATGTAGTTCAAAGAAAGCCGACTAGTGTTTCTCACTCAAACAATAGTCAATTTTATTCTGATAGAATCTATTGTTCCTGAACATACACTTGATGCCTTCTAGTCTAGAGAAAAAATTGTAATTTTCAACTTGTTTGTATTTAAAAATGAGACATAACTGACTCTCTATTTGTTGATGCAAGTACAAAGAGTGCAAGAAGTGAAGTTGTCGCTTTCAGAATCTACCCAAATTTGGAACCCATTTCATACTGGCAATCTTTGAATCAAAATAATAGGGGCAAGCTCCTAATTCTTTCCTCACCTCAAGAGCAGCATCATCGAAAAATATAACCATTGAGTCGTAGGAAAAAGGTGGAATTCCTTTGAATCTGAAAGTACCTACACCACCTCTTATGCTCACCATTCTCCGTGAGGAGGAATAATGACAAAAAAAAAGGCACAGTGAGGAAAACCACTTAGAGCACCACGATTGAAATAACAAGCAAGTAAACAAACCATCGCCCCTTTAGTGCGAGACTAAAAGGCAATCAAATTGTCTCCCACTTTCCACACCAAGGGTCTAAATTCAAGTATAGATTGAAAATCACCACAACTAAAAAACATGAGAAACCTAAAATTATAACGTCGAACCACTCCCAACACCAGAATAAAATGATAACATAAACAAGGTGATACCCAATCTAAAGAGACAAAAAGTTTTCTTAATTAATTGAATGATTTCTCGTTTCACAAACCTACATAACTTCATAGACATAAACCATAAAGGACCGAGTAAAACCCTAAAGAAATTCAAAAACTTGACAAACACAACTAACATATGCTCTGCTTCAGTACCAAATGGAAATATGACCAAAATACCAACACTCAAACATAAGAACTGGACAAGCATAATAAATACCTATGAATTCACTATCTAGGTTGGGCAAAATGGAGTGGATGACCACCATTTCAAACACATGCCCAAGCTCTATAGCATGCAAATAAAGAATGAAGAACATTGACCCCGCCTACTAACCAAGATGAACAAGATCAAAAATAGGACTACGACCTCATAAGCAAGCCCAAGCTCTATGACATGCAGAAAAAAGACTAAGGAATGAGACCAAGTGAAGGAGGTTGAGGATTGATCCAAACCTCCACTCCCTCACGGAATGTACCTATGCCACCCACCTACATTTACCATGCATTCATAATGATAGGATGTATCGAGTGAGAACTAACTCTCGTTACTTGTAAGCTTCCATGCCATGTCCAGAATGGGACAAATTTTATTACTGCACATCTTCCAAATATTAGTCATTCCCTTCACTGTTCACACCCCCCTTCAGGTGAAAAATTAGATGCCATGTGAATCATGTATGTGTTGTTAAATTTGGAATGCTATTAGTTTACATCAATAATAACTTTATGACTTTTGGCATTTTTTATATATTGTTGAAAAAAAAAATTATACCTATAAAAGAATATTAAATGTTGTACATATAATTATGTATATATATATTGTTAAACATAAATTTCTATATTGATTGGGATTGTATCTATTTTAATTTTCAAATAAAAGAACATGTGTAAAACTTTACTTTATAATATAATATTTGTTTATGACTCTTGCCAACCTGTATATATTTTTGAATCTATGCTAAAATATTAAATTTTTTGTATAATTATATATATATTCTTAAATCTAAAATTATATATTGCTTGGGATTGTGCATATTTTCATTTTCAAATATAATAAACATATATACAACCTTAATGTATATTAGAATATATTTACTCATTGTAATAAAAGGAATTTAAAAAAATTAATAAAATAGTTTGATATAATTTTGTATTAGTTTAATTGATTTATTTTTTTATTTTTTATATTTTATTTTCATAATTTAATAAAAATAATTTAGTTTACTTATAGAATAATCATGAATGTATATTATTATGATATATTTTTACATAGTGGTTAATTCTTTGAAATATGGTGGGTTTCTCACTTTCCCAACCATCAACTAAAGTTATAGTGGCACTTGTGGGAATTTTTCCCATGTCTTGAAGTTTGCATAGTTGCTAATTCTTATAGTCACAAAAAAAATTATATTAATAACAATTTAAATATAAAACGTTTACACTAAGAATAATTAGAGGCATTAAAATCTATCATGTGGATATGTTGTTATGTATGCACATACCATAACATTAGATTACAAAATAAACTATTTAAATAAAAAATAAATAACTATATGAGTATGCATATTTTCACAATTGGGATTGGAATTTCAGTTTTGTTAATCTTTCTTCTTGAAACAATGTGCATCATATAAAAAATGATAAGTTTCAGGTGGATGTTTCACTCATCATTTAGGACACAAACTCTTTTTGACATTTTAGTTCTTTTCTATTTTCTCTTTTGAGACAATCCTCATAGAAATTCATGTTTTGTCAATATTTTTTCTAGAAAAATTGTGTATCATATATTTTTTCTAGAAACATTGTGTATAATATACTGAATGAATGAAGTATCAAATGCATGGTCCACTCATTATCATAACAAACAATTTTAAGTATAATTTATGATGAGTAAAGTGTCCACACCAAATTTTAGTTATTTCATATATAATACACAATATTTCTAGAAAGAAAACTAGCCAATAAAAATAAAGATATATATATATATATATATATATTAAAATTTTAAATAATTTAGATTTATGGAATTATGGCTAATAACAATTAATTTTTTTATAATATTTTAATAATTTCATATAAAAAAATAATACATAACTAGTGATTAAATTAAATATTAAAAATTTGAAATTAAGTTTTACATATATATATTCCAATTTTACCACCATAATTAATTATCCATAGAGAACTCCAATTTTACTATCATAATTAAATTTTACTATCCATACTTTATAACTTGGAAATTTTACCTAAAAAATAAATTAATAAAGGGGTTTATTATATTCTTAAGTGCAATGTGAGAGATGTGTAATTTTTATTTTAAATGAAGAGTTTACACATCTTTTAAAAATGAAAGTAAAATTAGCATAGATTTATATTAACCAAGACTCTAATATATTAAAATGTTTTATTCATAGTTTATATTAAATATTTTATTCTATACAGCATTAAAATATTTTCTTTATATAAATATATCACATGTTAAAAAAAATTGATTTTTTTTACTTCTAAT
This sequence comes from Pinus albicaulis, assembly GCA_034641835.2. Classification (NCBI taxonomy): domain Eukaryota; kingdom Viridiplantae; phylum Streptophyta; class Pinopsida; order Pinales; family Pinaceae; genus Pinus; species Pinus albicaulis. The sequence goes on along the minus strand of CM076581.1, from coordinate 1,132,306,883 downwards.
TAGTTTACATGAAATTATATTAGGGTATATAGGCAACTAATTAAATATGCATAGCATATTTTTTTTCTTTTTTATTACAGCTCATATTTCTTTTTTATTTAGAGAATATCTTATTTTTATTTTAAGACTCAGTGACATACTTACACATTGTCTTCACATTGAGTTGTAGAATGAGCCTCTCAACTCAATAATCAATTAATAAAAAAATTATATATATAATTAATTAATTTTAATTATTAAATAATTTAGGATGAGGATGATGTCTGATTCCATAAATTAATTATGTATATATTATATGAAGCAATTAAAAACCATAATTTTTTTATGTTAAAATATTTTTAAATATTTTCAATATTCTTATTATTTTACAATTATTTTTTTCTATAATAAAATTGTCATATTATTTTTATAATATAAAATTAAAAAATAAAATTTATTTCAATAACAAATTAAATATTACATAGTTCTATATCATTATCATACACATAAAATACTTCAAAAAATAAATAAATTATAATGTATACTTATTTGAATATCTATGTTAAGTTATATATTTCAATATTATGTTAACATATATTTTTATAAAAAGAAAGGAAAATAATGTAAATATATTGTAACATCCACTTCTCATTTGACATCTTCCATGCTAGCTATAGTAGTCGAACAATATTTTGAATTATACCCATCAATACACATACCATACGACATTGTTTTCCTTTTTAATGGTTATGTCCAAACATTGATATAACTTCAACTCACGATAGGGTTATGATAAGTCTCGTATGTTATTTATTATATAAGCTTGTCGTCTTCGCTAATGGTTAGATGGCTTGTGGGTTAACGATCAAACTATAGTGATAATCTTGGAATTATCTGGAAGGTTGTCTCACATAATAGTCCCTATACTTCATTGGCATCTTACACTTGGTAAGATTTTCACTATTGGGTGATTAGGGTTCTCATCCAACGGTCCTCGTGCAAATGGTGTGCTTAAGGTGTAACCACATCCTTCTACCCTTTTCTTACCATTGTCATTCTCATTCTTACATTTTTTTTTAATGGAGCTCTGAAACAACCCTAGGTTTTTTCTTGGCTAGCAGTGCCTACCAAATGTAACTAGGTATGGAGAATAGCTTACTTTTTGTTCCACACCTTGCTCATCGATTTACAAAATTTTGGTTAACTCTCTTGCAGTAATTTTCCTCAAGTCAATGGCTAGGTTGGAGGATTACAATGTTCATCTTACGGAGTTCAGTATTAATTTACCTCAAGTCAATGGCTAGGTTGGAGGATTGTAATGTTCATCTTACAGAGTTCAGTATTAATTTACCACGTCAGACTTTGTGATTTTTTCTTTAGACTTTGTGATTTTTTCTTTATTTCTCGTCACCCTACTATTTCTCGACTCAGGGTTTAATTTATAATAGGGCAGTGGCTACAAGATTGCAAGGGTTATTCATTAGGTAAGAAATTCTCCCTCAACAATGAACTTTCCTTATTTCTAAAGCCTAGATTTTTTCTTAACCTAAATTTTGTAATGACAGTTGGTTTAAATGCCAAATTATTTGTTATGTTATTCTTTATAAGAAACTAAGACATTTATTTATTTATTATAAATTACTTAACAAACATAAATTAATTGTGTTTTGAATTAAAGGTAAATAAAAATATAGTTATGGAAGTGGTTCCATAAAAGAGGAAAAGTGAAAAAAGACTGATGGTAAAGGTATTCCAAGAACTGAGAAGTGGTTGAACAGAAACAGTTCAGTTAGTTACCCTTCCTTTGAGGATAAAGGTACATCCTAGTGAGGAAGTGGGTTTCTGATCTGTTGGTGGCTAAGAGAAGGAAAATAGGAGAGAGTGTGAATTTCCCGAGCTGGTGGTGACCAGTGGAAGTACTCTCAACAATCCTGAATTCCTTCAAAAGAATATTGGACTTGAGGTCTTGAGATCTCTTCCAGATTCTTTGTCAACCTACTCGTCTCAGGTGTGGAGCACGGGGGGAGATGAGGATGTAATCACCTCATCCATGGTAGGGAGGACAACATCAGTCAATTTCAGATAAGTGAATTTGCTGAGTTTTGCTAACCAGAGAGAAGTGTATTTTGATACAATTTCTTAATATATTTTAAGTCACCTATGAGTTAATATATTTTTTATGTTTAATATTTCTAATGGTAACTACTTATTGTAGAATTTCTATTCTGCTGAGTAAATTTTAGTTACATTATATTTCTCTAAGAGTCGTAGTGTTAACCTCGAATACCTTTCTTTCTTGAAATAAATGCATACTGTTATAGCTAAGTTTCTTAACTCGATGTTTGAAACAATGATGATAAATCTAGGAAGTGAGGTTTGCATTTCCTATTCCTGAGGGTTGTGAATATAAAGTTAACTTTTTTTTATTTATACAGTAGAACATAAATGGTTAAGACTGGACTGATAAAGAAGCCATAAAGAAATAAAATTACAGCCAATTCCTAGACAGATAGGCAACCAAGATATTATTACATAAATAAGAATAAGCCAAGAACCTGTAAGTAATAGAGTAGGAAATCCTCCACCCAGTTTCCAGAGTTGAAAACTCTGAATTCGGGGTTGGGTTGTTCCTACCATTCTATGCTATACATGGACAGGATTTGGGTTTGGTCCAGACAACCCTTAACTCAACAAACTTACAAGAAAATTAAGCAGTAATTGTTATTCATAATAAGGAGACGAGAGTCACAGTTGAAAGCCAAGAACTAAATTATTTTATATACTATAAACGTAACAACTTGAAGGATTATTTGATAACATGCCATTGAAGAACATAAGTTACATCATTACCCAGATAATGAACAAGAATTGGAGGCACAAATGGACAGAGTGACCAATCATCAATTATCTCAAACAATAAATGTAAACTTAATAGAATAGCTGGAGTGTCTAGAGCATGGTCATCCGAAATTTTCTATCAAAACAGAAAAATTTAAATAAGCCATAAATGTAATAGAGTCCTTACCGTAAGTGAGGCAGTCTCGGTTCTAGATAAACAAACCATTCCTCTAATATCCAAACTATAGCTTTTAAAACTACAGTAAAGGTTTAACATTTCATCATTAAGAAGCATAAGGGCTATCAAACAAATGTTGTCACTCTAGCTCTTAGAGGAGTTCTATGGGCAACCAGGTACCTGTATAATAAAGCACGAAGGTGGAGTGAGACCCTTATATTCCATAAGAGGAAGAGACAGAGAAACGAACAAAATCACCTAAAACGCCAAAGCATCATACCTGCACAAGCACGAACCAACAAGAATGTTAAGTTACATAGAATACAAGATGCAAAAGAAAAATGGAAATGATTAATTAGAGATAGGGAATAAAAAGCCTTGGCATACCTGTATTAAACAAACCTCGAATAGAATGTGAGCTCTCTTTGGAAAAGACAAGAGGGAGGATAAGAAAATATACCCCCCAAGAGCGGGAGAAAGGAGAAAATGATTCCTGAGTAGAGGAGTCTGCTAAGACAACTTATCTACAACGAAAAACGCCAACCAGTATGTCGTCGGAGGAGGCATGGTGCATCGCACAAATCTGGGATAACCCAGCTAACCGTTGGATAAAAAAAGCGAGAAATATCTAAAAGAGGAAGTTATAAAACAAAGCAGCGCAACCGCCTGAAGCACGACCATGTTACATTGAACGGATTTGGAAAATGGTAACCCCAAACTAAAGCAAACAACTGCATGACGGTGAAAAAACTCAGGCATAGGATCAATAATGAAAATCATAACATTGAAATACTAGAGCTTACCCATTGTAAACACCACGAAAAGATGGAAATGAGGCTGAAAACTTGGAGTTGCTACCATGTTGCAGAGTAGCAATGTCACAGAGCTCCATCCAAATGAACAAAGAGCTTAGGGTTTGGCAGGGTCAATACCCTAACCCACCAAGCAGCATTTCAAGCAGTAGATCTCTCCCATTAGATCCGATGGTAACCAAATAGACAAGTGTTAATCACTTAAATAAAAATAAATGCGAGGGTACAACTAAACCACACGAAATTCATTATTGAAAACCAAATTGCAAATCCCAACATGCGAAAAATATCAAGTCTAAGATTTCTTTTAAAATCATTTAAGTTTCCTCTGGAGTTTAAAAGTAGATGGTACCGTGCACCACAATGAAGTGAACCTTTTCGAAACCTTAGAAAAATTAACATGTAACCATGTATTACAATATCATAAAGGTAGTCAACACTGGTGTAGTTTAAATACTTTAGCAATAAAGTCTGAGAACTTATGTGTAAATACAAGTTATGTGTGGTTAAAACAATAGTATTTACCTTATGTGAAGTATATCCCATTAAATGAGGTAACAAATAATTTTATTTTTATGTTGATATATGTTAGATGTTACAAGTGGTATCAGAGCAGCGTTCACACGCTGGGACCATAAGGGTCACCTAATATGACAAATTGTGTGTAATGATGCACAGAGAGAGAAAATAAGTATCACAGTAGGAGGTGCTATGAGGAGGGGGTCAACGTAGCAAATACCCAAGCACATGGGGGAACCTACACCCCAACCACAGTCGAAAATGAATCCTGAGATGTGGATTCCGCTGAGTGTAGACCAACACCTACAAACTAGTAGACTGCTAGAGGAACAACAACACCAAACCAATATTCTGCTAAGCATAGTGCAAAAGCTATAAGAGTAAATGGTCCGAGTCAGAACTGACAATGAGCACTTAATGCAAGAGCAAGAAAGGATACATAAGAGTCTTTCAGACAAACAGAATCAGGGAGTGATACAACCCACTCGTGATAGAGACATGCAGGAGGAAGATGAACGACAAATAAGAGCTCAAACCATCAACAGAATGGAAAGAAGCCATTCACAGTAAAGTAACAAAAATAGAAACTACAATGAGGCCGAGTCTAGTAATGTGTTAGAACATCAAGAAATTAAGAAATATAAAGTGGAACTGCAAGGTGAGTTCTCAAAGATAAAACCACCCACGTTTGATGGAGAGGCAGAGGAGGTGGATGAAGCATGGCTGATAAATATGAATAAGTACTTTCAATTTTACGAATATAAAAACAATCTTAAGGCTAGGCTAGCCATCTATTAGTTGAGAGAGAATGCCACTCTATGGTGGGAGGAAGTTAAGAATGTCCATAGTATAGAAGACAAAGACGTGACATGGGATGCATTTCAACAATATTTTAAGGAAAATTACCTAACTGAATGCTTTTATGACGAGAAGTCCAGAGAATTTCATGATTTAAGATTAGGTCAAATGACGATGGATGAATACAAAACCAAGTTCACCTCCTTACTCAGGTATGTTCCTTATCTAAGGGACAAAAAGGCTAAGGTGCAACGATTCCTAAGTAGTTTGCTGACCCACATGAAAGAAAGAATTGAGTTCATGAATCCAAAGACCATGGATGAGGAAATTTGAAAGGCAATAATGTGTTACCAACAATCCAAGGAAAAAGGAGAGTTTGGGAAAAATTGGCAGCCCAAAAAAGGGCAGAGAAGCAACTCAAACTTCAAAAATGGTAAAACCAACATTTTTAAGACTTCTGCAAGAAGTTCAGTAAGTAAATATCTTGGAAGGAACCACCAAAGAACCCAGTGCCCTGCAGAAGATAAGCCCACATAGGCTTCTAGCAAGCTTGAGCAAAGACAAAATTCGAAACCACCCCTACAGTGTTGCGGGTGTGGTGAGGCTCACTATTATAGAAATTTTCCACAGCGGGGAAGAAGCGAAACAATTTCTAATCTACAAGAAGCTTCTAATGTGGGAGATGTAGCTTGAAACATATCTAGAATTAATACAACATTGGAAGATCATCAGGAAGATTACCAACCAACAATGATAGAGTTGGAAGGTAAGCTACTTTTGCGACTTGTTTCTATTTTGGTTGACCCAGGTGCAAGTTTAAGTTATGTAAATCCAAAATTAGTAGAAATATGTAAATTACAAAGTCAAAAATTCAAAAATCCATGGCTGTTACAGCTAACCACTAAAGAAAAGAGGAAATTTTGTGCCAAAATTATGAAGTGTACAATGAAAATTGGCAAACAATAGTTAACTGTAGATCTAAATGTATTTCCTTCGAGATTTTATGATGTGCTATTGGGAATGGATTGGTTGGAGAAGAATTGGAAATTGGTGGATTGTAAAGAGAAGATTGTATATTACAGAATTCACGATGGAACACGTAAGGAGATACAAGAAATCAAGAAGTCTTTACATCTGCGTCCTATTACAACTTCTTAAATGAGTAAATGTATGAGGAAGGGATGTCAGTTATACGCCATTCAAGTGAGATTTACTAATTCCAAGGAAAAGACTCCGATGATGGAAAACATAGCAACAGTGCAAGATTTCATGGACATGTTCCCAGAATATGTACGAGTTTTACCACTAAGAAGGGGCATTGATTTTACTATTGATTTGATGCCAGGAGCATCACCAATTTCAAGGGCACCTTACCAAATGAGTGTACCAGAATCGACTGAACTAAAGATGCAGTTACAGGAACTGTTGGATAAGGGGTATATTCGACCAAGTGTGTCCCCTTAGGTAGCACGAGTGTTGTTCGTGAAAAAAAAAGATGGAACCATGCGAATGTGCATGGACTATCGACAGCTCAATAAATTGACCATCAAAAATAAATACCCACTACCTCGGATTGATAACCTGTTTGATAAGGTAAAGGGGGCCACTATATTTTCAAAGATAGACTTAAGATCAAGATATCAACAAATCTGGATAAAGGACGAAGATATACACAAAACTTCTTTCCGTACTAGGTATGGGCATTATGAATTTGTGGTGCTACCATTTGTATTGACTAATGCACCAACAATATTTATGAGGCTGATGCATGGTATATTTCACCCCTTTTTGGATAGTTTTGTGGTAATATTTATTGATGATATCTTAATCTATTTGAATAATGTGGAAGTGCATAAGGAACGCTTGGGAATAGTGCTGGAGATGTTACAGAAACATCAGTTGTATGCTAAGATCAACAAATGTGACTTTTTCAAGGAAGAAATCCAGTACCTAGGCCATGTTATTTCAGCTGAGGTAATAGCAATTGATCCAAAGAAAATTAAGACAATTATGGAATGAGGAGTACCCCAAAATGTGGCAGACATTCGATCCTTTATGGGATTGGCTGGATATTACTGACGTTTCATTGAAGGATTCTCAAATATTTCTTTTCCAATTACCTCCTTACAGAGGAAGGTAAAAGTATTTAGAAGGACTAATGAGTGTCAAAAAAGTTTTGAAAAGTTAAAACTTTTGTTGACCACTGCCCCAGTGTTGAGGGTAGCTGATCCCAATAAAGAATTCAAAGTTTGTACGGATGCATGTAAGGAAGGAGTTGGGGAAATCCAATCCCAAGAAGGAAGAGTGGTTGCATATGAATCGTGAAAGTTAAAAGAGTATGAACAACAATACTCAGCTTATGATATAGAGATAACAACGGTAGTGCATGCGCTCCGAGTATGGAGGCACTACTTGCTTGGAAAGAGATTTGTATTAAAAAACCGACCATATTAGCCTAACTAGCTAATTTAAGCAAGATGATCTCAACTCTTTCTAGGCAAGATGGAATGCCTTTCTAAGCAAGTTTGACATTGATATGCAGCATGTGAGAGGTAAGGAAAACATAGTGGTAGATGCTTTGAGTATAAAGTTGCATGGAGTTTATGAGCTTTACTACAACTAGAGTGAAAGCAAGTTCTTGGACCAAATAAAAGTAGAAGCCAAGAAGGATCCAGAATACGAATTTATATGGCAGCAAGTAGAGGAGGCCAGAAGGCAAGGAAAACCTTTCGATTATGGAATTAGCAAGGATCATTTTTTTTTTATTTTTTTTTTGAATAAGTCTAAATCTATTAAGAAAAAACATATGGTACAATCAGAGCTTTGCCAACAAGTAAAGTAAAGAAGCATGGGAGACGAAAATGATAGATTATCAACCTCGGTCCCAAAAAGAAACATAGGACAAGCAATTTGTAACAAGGATAACTAAAAAGCATAGAGTCAGATAGGGGGATCTACCCAGAGTGGGTAGAAACCTCCAAACGACATTTTTTCACTTTCTTTTTCCTGACTTTGACCCAGCCATTGTGAGTTGGCTGGATAGGAACCAATTTTTGATCATTCTATTCTGAAGGAGGAGCCTCCTTATCTGAATCAAAGGAAGAGGGCGCATGCGTGCGTTTCTGCGAGATCTGAGGTGCTGAAGGATCCACAAGGCAGGCCAAGGGGGAGTCCTTCGCAGGCTTATCATTTTCTTCATCCGCTTCTTTTTCCTCCTCATTCAAGCTGAAGGAATCAATGTCATCCATGCGTGGTGGATCACATGGTTCTAGCTCTTCGATTTGGACTTACATTTTTTTTCTTTGCTTTATCGAGGAACGTGGGACATGAGTTTTGGAGATGCCCCGTCTGATGGCAATGACGACACTGGAAGGCAGTGTTCTCATAGTTCAAGGTTTGAGTCCAATGGAAGTCCCCAATTTTGAGATTGATCTGATCAGGTAGCCCATTGCTGATGTCTATTTCTGCACAGATTCTGCCAAATGTGTATATTACTTTCTCCCCCCTTGAGGTGTCCATGGCCAAGTAGCAGCCTAGGGTGTTCCCAATCCCTTGGAAGACTACGAAGTGCTAGAGGTGTGCAGGGAGGTTTGGAAGTCTGACCCAAATGGGAAGCCTGGTGATGACAGCTATAGAAGGGTCGAATTCTGGAAACCATGGAGTGAGGAAGAGCCCCGCTGATCCCCAGAACCAGGGGCCTTCCGTGAGTGATTTCTGATAATATTCATTGAAGGCAAAGGCCAAAATGAAGAAGCCTTTCGAGCAAAATAAGACCTTGCAATTTTTGGTCTAGTTTGAATGAATCCACTAGTAGAGATCTACAGATTGAGGCCATAGTCCATTAAACCTGCAAATGATGGCCTTTTCTACAAATGTATGAAATTGATCTTCCAATGTTGGATGAGATATTTCAATGGAGGTAGTTTCCTCCCTTTTTTCCACCAGGAAAGGCTTAGGAGCCTCAACTGGTTGAGCAGCTCTCTTAGGGGGCTGTGAATGAACCACATCCTTGTAGGAGAAGGTAGGAGCTGAGGAGGTTTTCCCAGAGGCTCCTCCTCTCAAGCCTAGGGAGAGAATATCTGAAGCATATTTTTTGATATTGTAATAAGACAGGGGTAGAGGGTCCTTGAGTTGTTTACATCTGTAAAATAGTCTTAGGAGATCTGAGGAGATCCCCAATCTGAGTTCAATATCTCGTAGAATATCTTGCACCAGATCCGTGGCTCGCACCCAAAGCATATTTGTTCCACCAGACAGAAGAGATATCTGGATCTGATAAGAGAAGGGTGAATGATATAAAAACCTCTGCTCTCTGCTTTGAACCAGCTTCTGATCTGTGCAAACTCCTTGATTCCCCCGATCCAGAGAGCTTTTGGCCTGGAGAATAGCTGGATGGGGAACAGCGGCGACAAACCCAAACAAGGTCGAGGAACCAATAGCGTTAGTGGCCAAGCAGGGGTTGGGGGCATTGCGCTGCAAGTTTTGGCTCTTTTTTCTGAGAATGGTGGCACCTTGCTGCAAGTGGATGACACGTTGTTGTAGATTTGTGTGAGTTGCGGCTGCAACGACGGCTGCAGCAGAGAAGACAGATTGGCTTTCATAACTTTGGGAGGAGGCATCTCGCGGCAGGAATGGTCTCTCCTGATGATGACAGACGACGTCTTGAAACCAAATGCTAGGAGTTGCTGCAGCAACAGCCTCAGTAGCGGAGAACACAGAGGCGGCGGAGGCCTTTGTGCTGGAAACCCTAACCTTTGCCATCGTCTTAGAGATATTGCCGTAAAGGATATCAACAAGGATCAATTATTAACCTTTAAGGAAATATATATATATTCCAAATCAAATGGATTTGAAGGAGCTGATTTTGAACAAATACCACTAAAGAAATTATTCAGGACACCTAAGGTATCAGAAATTGCTAACAACAATAAGAAATAATTATTTCTGGTCTGATATGTGAAAGGACATTGTAGAATATTTAAACATGTGTCTGGAGTGTTAGCAGGTTAAGGTGGAACATCAACATCCAGTGGGACTGTTGTAGCCCACACCGGTATCGAAGTAGATGTGGGAAGTTATATCTCTATACTTCATCACGGGTTTACCAAAATCAAAGAAGCACAATAACTCCATTATGGTGGTGGTTAATTGATTAAGAAAGGTAGCACATTTTATACCGGTACAGTCCACCTACAAAATAGTGCAGATTGCAGACATCTTTATGAGAGAAATCTTTCGCCTGCATGGCATTCAAAAGACTGTCATATTAGACAGAGATGTGAAGTTTACTTCAGCATTATAGAAAACCTTGTTTATAGGTCCGGGAACTTAAAATAATTTCATCACTGCCTATCATCCCCAAATGAATGGACAAACTGAATGGGTGAATCAAATCTTGGAGGATATGTTATGCATGTACGTAATGCAACAACCAACAAGATGGGAAAAATATCTACATTTGGTAGACTTTGCTTACAACAATGGTTATCAGGAATCTCTGAAGATGATTCCCTTAGAAGCCTTGTATGGATGAAAATGTCGTACACCTATCAATTGGAGTAGCCCCGAAACCAAGTTGATTTTTGGACAGGAAATGTTAGCTGAAATGGAATCAGAAGTAAGAAATATCAGGCAAAATTTGAAGGTAGCTCAAGATCGGCAGAAAGTATATGCAGATAAAAAAAGGACTTATCGTGAATTTGGAGTGGGCGATCATGTGTATGTAAGAATAAAACCAAAGAATAGCACACAAGTATGGGCCTCTTGTGCCACGTTCGCCCCTCAGTTCTTTGGGCCCTTCCAGATATTGGAAAGGGTGGGACCAGTGGCATACCGATTAGCCTTACCCAGCCATATTCGGGTGCATAATGTGTTCCATGTATCTCTACTAAGGTGATATATACATGACTCAAAACATTTAATCCACTATAAAAGTATTCATGTCGAGCCGGACGACAATTTTCTGGTCGAAACTCAACGTATACTCGATCAGAGAGAAATCATGCTCCGAAGGTGAGCCATCACCCAGGTTAAAGTGCAATGGAAGTACTTCAACTCAGATGAGGCTACCTAGGAAGATGAAGGATTTTTTTGGGAGGCATGCCTAGAAATATTTTCTGAGATGGAGCAAAACACCAAGGACAGTGTTTACTTCTGGAGAGGAGTTGTGACAGCTGGTTTAAATGCCAAATTATTTTTTATGTTATTTTTTTAAGAAACTAAGACATTTATTTCTTTACTATAAATTACTTAACAAACATAAATTAATTGTGTTTTGAATTAAAGGTAAATAAAAATTTAGTTACGCAAGTGGTTCCATAAAAGAGGAAAAGTGAAAAAAGACTGATGGTAAAAGTATTCCAAGAATTGAGAAGTGGTTGAATAGAAATAGTTCAATTAGTTACCCCTTCCTCTAAGGATAAAGGTACATCCCATTCGGGAAGAGGGGTTCTGATCTGTTGGTGGCTAAGAGAAGGAAAAGAGGAGAGAGTGTGAATTTCGCGAGCTGGTGGTGACCAGTGGAAATACTCTCAGCAATCCTGAATTCCCTGGAAATAAGATTGGAGAGGGGGTCCCAAGATCTCTTCGGATTTTTTGTCAACCTACTTGTCTCAGGTGTGGAGCACGAGGAGAGATGAGGATGTAATCGCCTCATCCATGGTAGGGAGGACAACATCAGTCAATTTTAGATAAGTGAATTTGTTGAGTTCTGCTAACTATACAAAGGTGTATTTTGATACAGTTTATTAAGATATTTTAAGTCACCTATCAGTTAATATCTTTGTTATTTTTAGTATTTCTAATGGTAATTGCTTATAGTAGAATTTTTATTATGCTGAGTAAATTTCAGTTACATTATATTTCTCTAAGAGACGCAGTGTGAACCTCAAATATCCTTCTTTCTTGAAATAAATGCATACTTTTATAGTTGAGTTTCTTAACTCGATGGCTGAAACAATGATGATAAATTTTGGAAGTGAGGTATGAAATTCCTATTCCTAAGGGTTGTGAATATAAAGTTAACATTGTTTTATTTATAAAGTAGAACAGAAATGGTTAAGAATGGACTAATAAATAAGCCATAAAGAAATAAAATGATAGCCAATTATTAGAGAGATAGGAAACCAAGATATTATTACATAAATAAGAATAAGCCAAGAACCTGTAAGTAATAGAGTAGGAAATACTCCACCCAGGTTCCAAGGCTGAAAACTCAGAATCATGGGCTTGGGTTGTTTTTATCATTTTATGCTATACACGGACAGGATTTGGGTTTAGTCCGAACAACCCTTAACTCAACAAACTTACAAGAAAATTAAGCAGTAATTATTATTCATAATAAGGAGATGAGAGTCACAATCGAAAGCCAAGAATTGAATTCTTTTATATACTGTAAACATAACAACTTGAAGGATTCTTTCATAACGTGCCATTGAAGAATAGAAGTTACATCATTACCCAGATAATGAACAAGAAGTGAAGGAGCAAATGGAAAAAGCGACCAATCATCAATTATCTCAAACAATAAATATAAACTTAATAGAATAGTCGGAGTGTCCAGAGCATAGTCATCCGGAATTTTCTATCAGAATAGAAGAATTTAAATAATCCATAAATGTAACAGAGTCCTTCCTATAAGTGAGGCAATCTTGGCTCTAGATAAACAAACCATTCCTCTAACATCCAAACTATAGCTTTTTAAAAAACAATAAAGGTTTAACATTTCATCACTAAGAAGCATAAGGGATATCAAACAAACGTCATCGCTCTAGCTCTTAGAGGAGTTTTGTGGGTAACTCAGTACATGTAGAATAAATCACGAAGGTGGATTGAGACCCTTATGTTCGATAAGAGGCAGAGACAGAGAAAAAAAAAAAAGCACCTAAAACCCCGAAGCATCATACCTGCACAAGCACAAACCAACGAGAACATTAAGTTACATAAAATATAAGTTGCAAAAGAAAAAGGGAAATGATTAATTAGAGATAGGGAATAGAAAGCCTTGGCATACCTGTGTTAAGAAAACCTCGAAAATAATATGAGCTCTCTGTGGAAAAGATAGGAGGGAGGATAAGAAAATATACCCCTCGAGTGCAGTAGAAAGGAGAAACTGATTCCTGAGTAGAGGAATCTACTAAGAAAACTTACTGGTAATGAAAAATGCCAACTAAGGAGGCATGGTGCATCGCACAACTTGGGGATAACCCAACCGACCGTTGCATAACAAAAGCAATAAATATCTCAAAGAAGAAATTATAAAAAAAGCATAGCAATGTCTTGAAGGACGACCCTGTTACGTTCAATGGGAAAGGAAAAAGGTCACCCAAAACTGAAGTAAACAGTGCCATGACAGTGAAAAAACTCAGGCACAGGATCGATAATGAAAATCATAACAGTGGAAGACTACAACTTACCCATCGTAAACGCCATGAAAATATGGAAATGAGGCTAAAGACCTGGAGCTGCTACTGGGTTGCAGAGTAGCAATGCCGCAGAGCTCCTTCCAAATGAACAAAGAAGCTAGGGTTCGATAGGGTCAATACCCTAAGCCACCAAGGAGCATTTATATCCATAGATCTCTCCCATTACATCCGACGGTAACAAAATAAACAAGTGTTCATCGCTTTAATCAAAATCAATGCAAGGATACAACTAAACCGCACAAAATTCATTATTGAAGACCAAATTACAAATCCCAACATGCAAAAAATATCAAGTCTAATATTTGTTTTAAAATCATTTAAGTACCCTGGGAGTTTAAAAGTAGACGGTACTATGCACCATAATGAAGTGCATCTTTTCCAAACCTTATAACAATTAACATGTAACCATGTATTGCGATATCATAAAGGTAGTCAAAAATTTTGTAGTTTAAATACTTTATCAATAAAGTCTGAGAACTAATGCGTGAATACAAGTTATGTGTGGTTAAAATAGTAGTATTTACCTTATGTGAAGTATATCCCATTAAAAGAGGTAAGAAATAATTTTTTTTATGTTGATATATGTTAGATGTTACAAGTGGTATCAGAGCAGCGTTCACACACTGGGACCCTAAGGGTCACCTAATATGATAAATTGTGTGTAATGATGCACAGAGAGAGAAAATAAATAGCACAGTAGGAGCCGATATGAGGAGGGGTTAAACGCAGCAAATACCCCAGCACATGGGGGAACCTACACCCCAACCATAGTCAGAGATGAATCCTCAGATGTGGATTCAGCTGAGTGTATACCAACACCAGAAAACTAGTAGAATGTTGGAGGAACATCAGCACCAGACCAATATTCTGCTAAGAACAGTGCATAAGCTACAAGAGTAAATGGTCTGGGTCAGAAATGACAACGAGCGCTTAATACAAGAGAAAGGAAGGATACATAAGAGTCTTTCACACAAACAGAATCAGGTAGTGATAAAACCCAGTCGTGATAGAGACATGCAAGAGGAAAATGAATGGAAAACAAGAGCCCAAACAACCCACGAAATGGAAATAATCCATTCATAGTGAAGTAAGAAAAATAGAAACTACAATGAGGTTGAGTCTGGTAATGTGTTGGAACAACAAGAAATTAAGAAACATAAAGTGGAACTGCAAGGTGATTTCTCAAAGATAAAGCCACCCACATTTGATGGAGAGGCGGAGGAGGTGGCTAAAGCATGGCTGATAAATATGAATGAGTAATTTCAATTTTATGAATATAACAACAATATTAAGGCTAGGATAGCCATTTATCAGTTGAGAGAGAAGGCCACTATGTGGTGGGAGGAAGTTAAGAATGGCTGCAGTATAGAAGATCAGGACGTGATATGGGATGCATTTCAACAATATTTTAAGGACAAGAACTCAATGCTTTTATGACGATAAGTCCAAATAATTTCATAATTAAAGATTGGGTCAAATGACGATGGATGAATACATAACCAAGTTCACCTCCTTACTCAGGTGCGTTACTTATCTAAGGGATGCAAAGGCTAAGGTGCAGCGATTCCTAAGTAATTTTCTGACCCACATGAAAGAATGAATTGAATTCATGAATCCAAAGACCATGGGTGAGGAAATTTGAAAGGAAAGAGTGTGTTACTAGAAATCCAAGGAAAAAGGAGAGATGGATAAAAATTGGCAGCCCAAAAAAGGGCAGAGAAGCACCTCAAACTACAAAAATGGTAAAACCAACATTTTTAAGACTTCTGCAAGAAGTTCAGTAAGTAAACAGTTTGGAAGGAACCATCAAAGAAACCAGTGGCCTATGGAAGACAAGCCCACAGAGGCTTCCAGCAAGCTTGAGAAAGGACAAAACTTGAAACCACCCCTATAGTGTTGGGGGTGTGGTGAGGCTCACTATTATAGAAATTGTCCGAAACGGGGAAGAAGATGAAACAATTCATAATCTACAAGAAGCTTCTATTGTGGGAGATGTAGCCCGAAACATACCCAGAATTAATGCAGCATTGGAAGATCTTCAGGTAGATTACCAACCAACAATGATAGAGTTGGAAGGTAAGCTACTTTCACAACCAGTTTCTATTTTGGTTGGCCCAAGTGCAAGTTTAAGTTATGTAAACCCCAAATTAGTAAAAATATGTAAATTACAAATTTAGAAAATTCAAAAATCCATGGCTGGTACAACTAACCACTTGAGCAAAGAGGAAATTTTGTGCCAAAATTCTGAACTGTACAATGGAAATTGGAAAACAACATTTAGCTGTAGATCTGAGTGTATTTCCTTTGGGATCTTACGATGTGCTATTGGGAATGGATTGGTTGGAGAAGCATTGGACATCGGTGGATTGTAAATAGAAGATTATATATTATAGAATTCACGATGGAACACGTAAGGAGATACAAGGAATCAAGAAGTCTTTACATCTGCGTCCTATTACAACTTTTGAAATGAGTAAATGTATGAGGAAGGGATGTCAGTTATACGCCATTCAAGTGGGCTATCCTAATTCCAAGGAAAAGACTTCGATGATGGAAAACATACAAATAGTGCAAGATTTTATGGACGTGTTTCCAGAATATGTACCAGGTTTACCACCAAAAAGGGGAATTGATTTTACTATTGAGTTGATGCCAGGAGCATCACCAATTTCAAGGGCACCTTACCAAATGAGTGTACCAGAATTGACCGAACTAAAGATGCAGTTACAAGAATTGTTGGATAAGGGGTATATCCTACCAAGTGTGTGCCCTTGGGTAGCACAAGTGCTATTCGTGAAGAAAAAATATGAAACCATGTGAATGTGCATGGACTATCGATAGCTCAATAAATTGACTGTCAAAAATAAATACCACTACCTCAGATTGATGACTTGTTTGATAAGGTAAAGGGGGCCACTATATTTTCAAAGATAGAATCAAGATCAAGATATCACCATATCTAGATAAAGGTTGAAGATATCCACAAAACTGCTTTCCATACCAGGTACGGGCATTATGAATTCAGGGTGCTACCATTTGTATTAACTAATGCACCAACAACATTTATGAGGTTGATGCATGGTATATTTCACCCCTTTTTGGATAGTTTTTGGTAATATTTATTGATGAGATCTTAATCTATTCTAAGAATGTGGAAGAGCATAAGGAAAACTTGAGAATAGTGTTGGAGATGTTACGAAAATGCTAGTTGTATGCTAAGTTCAGCAAATGTGACTTTTTCAAGGAAGAACTCCATTACCTAGGCCATGTTATTTCGGCTGAGGTAATAGCAGTTGATCCAGAGAAAATTAAGACAATTATGGAATGACGAGTACCCCAAAACGTGGAAGACATCTGATCCTTTATGGGATTGGGTGGATATTAATGAGTTTCATTGAAGGATTCTCAAATATTTCTTTTCTAATTACCTCCTTACAGAGGAAGGGAAAAGTATTTAAATGGAGTAATGAGTGTCAAAATAGTTTTGAAAAGTTAAAACACTTGTTAACCACTGCCCCGGTGTTGTGGGTAGCTGATTCCAATAAAGAATTTGAATTTTGTACGGATGCATGTAAGGAAGGAGTTGGGGCAATCATGTCCCAAGAAGGAAGAGTGGTTTCATATGAATCGTGAAAGTTAAAAGAGCATGAAAAACGATACTCAACTTATGATATAGAAATAACAGTGATAGTGCATGCACTCCGAGTATGGAGGCACTACTTGCTTGGAAAGAGATTTGTATTAAAAACTGACCATAGTAGCATAACTAGCTACTTTAAGCAAGATGATCTCAACTCTTGCCGGGAAATATGGAATGCCTTTCTAAGCGAGTTTCATATTGATATGCAACATCTGAAAGGTAAGGAAAGAAGGGTGGTAGATTCTTTGAGTAGAAAGTTGCATGGATTTTATGAACTTTACTACAACCATATTGAAAGAAAGTTCTTAGACCAAATAAAAGCAGAAGCCAAGAAGGTTCCCGAATACCAATTTATATGGCAACATGCAGAGGAGGCAAGAAGGCAAGAAAAGACTTTCGATTATGGAATTAGAAAGGATCAATTATAACCTTTAAGGAAAATATATATATTCCAAATCAAATCGATTCGAAGGAGATGATTTTGAACAAATACCACTGAAGAAATTATTTAGGACACCCAGGGTATTATAAAATGCTAACAACAATGATAAAGAATCATTTTTGGCCCGATATGCGAATGGACATTGTAGAATATTTGAACAAGTCTCTGGAGTGTCAGCAGGTTAAGGTGGAACATCAACATCCAGCGGGACTATTGCAACCCATACCGGTACCAAAGTGGATGTGGAAAGTTATATCTGGAGACTTCATCACGTGTTTACCAAAATCAAAGAAGCACAATGACTCCATTATGGTGGTGGTTGATTGATTGAGCAAGGCAACACATTTTATACCAGTACAGTCCACCTAAAAAACAGTGCAGATTGCAGACATATTTATGAGATAAATATTTCGACTGCATGGAATTGCAAAGACTGCCATATCTGACAAAGATGTGAAGTTTACTTCAGCATTATGGAAAACCTTGTTTACAGGTCTGGGAACTCAAATTAATTTCAGCACTGCCTATCATCCCCAAACGAATGGAAAAAATGAGAGGGTGAATAAAATACTGGAGTATATGTTACGCATGTACGTAATGCAACAGCCAAAAATATGGAAAGAATATCTACATTTGGTAGAGATTACTTACAACAATGGTTATCAGGAATCTTTGAAGATGAGTCCCTTTGAAGCCTTGTTGGATGAAAATTTCGTACACCTATCAATTGGAGTAACCCCGAACCCAATTTGATGCTTGGACCCGAAATGTTAGCTGAAATGGAATTAGAAGTAAGAAATATCAGGCAAAATTTGAAGGCAACTTAAGATTAGCAGAAAGTATATGCAGATAAAAAAAGGACTTATCGTGAATTTGGAGTGGGCGACCATGTGTATGTAAGAATAAAACCAAAGAAGAGCACACAAAGATGGGCCTCTTGTGCTAATTTGGCCCCTCGGTTCTATGGACCCTTCCAAATATTCGAAAGGGTGGGACCGGCGGCATACCGATTGGCCTTACCCAGCCATATTCGGGTGCACAATGTGTTCCATGTATCTCTACTAAGGTGATATGTACATGACTCAAAGCATGTAATCCACTAGAACATTATTCAGGTCGAGCGGGACAGCAAGTTTCGCGTCGAACCTCAGCGTATACTCGATCGAAGATAAATCATGCTCTGGAGGCGAGCCATCATCCAGGTTAAAGTGTAGTGGAAGCACTTCAGCTCAGATGAGGCCACCTGGGAAGATGAAGGATTTGTTCGGGAGGCATGCCTAGAACTATTTGCTGAGATGGAGCAAAACACCGAGGACGATGTTTAATTCCAGGGGGGGAAGTTGTGACAGCTGGTTTAAATGCCAAATTATGTGTTATGTTATTTTTTTAAGAAACTAAGACGTTTATTTATTTATTAGAAATTACTCAACAAACATAAATTAATTTTTTTTTAAATTAAAGGTAAATAAAAATTTAGTTATGGAAGTGGTTCCATAAAAGAGGAAAAGTGAAAAAAGACTGATGGTAAAAGTATTCTAAGAACTGAGAAGTGGTTGAAGAGAAACAATTTAGTTATTTACCCCTTCCTCTGAGGATAAAGTTACATCCCATTGAGGAAGAGGGGTTTTGATCTGTTGGTAGCTAAGAGAAGGAAAAGCGGAGAGAGTGTGAATTTCACAAGTTGGTGGTGACCAGTGGAAATATTCTTAGAAATCTTGAATTCCTTGGAAAGAATATTGGACATGGGGTCCCGAGATCTCTTCCGGATTCTTTTTCAACTTACTTGTCTCGGGTGTGGAGCATGGGGGGAGATGAGGATGTAATCGCCTCATCCAGGGCAGGGAGGACAACATCATTTAATTTTAGATAAGTGAATTTGTTGAGTTCTGCTAACTAGATAGAGGTGTATTTTGATACAATTTCTTCAGATATTTTAAGTCACCTATCAGTTAATATCTTTGTTATGTTTAGTATTTATAATAGTAATTACTTATAGTATAATTTCTATTCTGTTGAGTAAATTTCAGTTACATTATATTTCTCTAAGAGACACAGTGTTAACTTCAAATACCTTTCTTTATTGAAATAAATGCATACTTTTAAAGTTTATTTTCTTAACTCGATGGTTGAAACAATGATGATAACTTTAGAAAGTGAGGTGTGCAGTTCCTATTACTGAGGCTTGTGAATATAAATTTAACATTGTTTTATTTATACAGTAGAACAGAAATGGTTAAGACTGGACTGATAAATAAGCCATAAAGAAATAAAATGAAAACCAATTCTTAGAGAGATAGGAAACCAAGATATTATTACATAAATAAGAATAAGCCAAGAACCTATAAGTAATAGAGTAGGAAATCCTCCACCCAGATTCCAAGGTTGAAAACTTTGAATCCTGAGTTTGGGTTGTTCCTATAATTCTATGCTATACACGGACAGGATTTGGGTTTGGTCCAGACAACCCTTAACTCAACAAACTTACTAGAAAATTAAGCAGTAATTTTTATTCATAATAAGGAGACGAGAGTCACAGTCGAAAGCCAAGTTCTGAATTCTTTTATATACTGTAAACATAGCAACTTGAAGGATTCTTTCATAATGTGCCATTGAAGAAAAGAAGTTACATCATTACCCAGATAATGAATAAGAAGTGGAGGCGCAAATGTACAGAGAGAACAATCATCAATTATCTCAAACAATAAATGTAAACTTAATAGAATAGTCGAAGTTTCTAGAGCACAGTCATTCGAAATTTTCTATCATAACAGAAGAATTTAAATAAGCCATAAATGTAATAGAGTCCTTCCCGTAAGTGAGGCAGTCTCGGCTATGGATAAACAAACCATTCCTCTAACATCCAAACTATATCTTGTTAAAAAATAGTAAAGGTTTAACATTTCATCACTAAGAAGCATAAGGGCTATCAAAAAAGCATCACCGCTCTAGCTCTTAAAGGAGTCTTGTGGGAAACCCAGTACTTATAGAATAAAGCACGAAGGCGGAGTGAGACCCTTATCTTTGATAAGAGGCAGAGACAGAGTAGCGAACAAAAGCACCTAAAACCCTGAAGCATCATACCTACACAAGCACAAACCAACGAGAATGTTAAGTTACATAGAATATAAGTTGAAAAAGAAAAAGGGAAATGATTAATTAGAGACAGGGAACAGAAATCCTTGGAATACCTGTGTTAAGAAAACCTTGAATAGAATGTGATCTCTCTGTAGAAAAGACAGGAGGGAGGATAAGCAAATATACCCCCCAAGACCAAGAGAAAGTAGAAACTTATTCATGAGCAGAGGAGTCTGCTAAGACAACTTACCTACAATGAAAAATTCCAACCAATATGCCATCAGAGGAGGCATGGTGCATCACACAACTCCGAGATAACCCAGACAGCCATTGCATAACAAAAGCAAGAAATATCTCAAAGAAGAAATTATAAAACAAAGCAGAGCAACCGCCTGAAGGATGATCCTGTTACGTTGAACGGGAAAGGAAAATGGTAACCCCAAACTAAAGTAAACAACAGCATGATAGTGAAAAAACTCAGGCAGAGGATCGATAATGAAAATCACAACAATGGAAGACTGCAACTTACCCATCATAAACGCGACAAAAAGATGGAAATGAGGCTGAAGACCTGGAGCTGCTACCAGGTTGCAGAGTAGCAACGCCGTAGAGCTTTGTCCAAATGAACAAAGCGGTTAGGGTTAGATAGGGTAAATACCTTAAGCTACCAAGCAACATTTCTAGTTGTAGATCTCTCCCATTAGATCTGACGGTAACCAA
Source organism: Pinus albicaulis (assembly GCA_034641835.2). Classification (NCBI taxonomy): domain Eukaryota; kingdom Viridiplantae; phylum Streptophyta; class Pinopsida; order Pinales; family Pinaceae; genus Pinus; species Pinus albicaulis. The sequence goes on along the minus strand of CM076581.1, from coordinate 1,132,285,459 downwards.
ATAGACAAGTGTTCATCACTTTAATCAAAATCAATGCGAGCATACAACTAAACTGCATGAAATTCATTATTGAAAACCAAATTACAAATCCCAACATGCGAAAAATATCAAGTCTGAGGTTTGTTTTAAAATCATTTAAGTACCCTCGGGAGTTTAAAAGTAGATGGTACCATGCACCATAATGAAGTGAATCTTTTCGAAAACTTAGAACAATTAACATGTAACCATGTATTGCGATATCATAAAGGTAGTCAACAATGGTGTAGTTTAAATACTTTAGCAATAAAGTCTGAGAACTGATGTGTGAATACAAGTTATGTGTGGTTAAAACAGTAGTATTTACCTTATGTGAAGTATATCCCATTAAAAGAGGTAAGTAATATATATATATATATATATATATATATATATATATTATGTTGATATATGTTAGAAGTTACATGTGTTTTATGAATGTATGTCAGAATCATCATCGTTAAATTAATACTTGGTGTGTGCAAGTTGAGGTTTTCCAAGATTATAGTGGTTTAAAAATTGGATTTTGATGTGGTTTCACATGAACATGTTTATCAATCATGTTTACCCTTTGTTGGCCAAATCGCTTCTTAAAGTTTGACTTATGTAGTTAAGAGCCACAGGCTCCTTATAGAATTAGCAAATTGTTAAAAGAGTTTTCATTTCCACAGACTGCATGTAGCGAATTGACTCACATTGTTTGGTTATTGTATAAATATTCCTTTTAAGAGTATATTTTTTCCTCAAAAATGGTTGTCAAATATTACATATTCCAGTGTTAAATTGTATATTTCTATCATTTCCGTAATTTATGTTTCATGTTTTTTTTTTTAATTATATAATTATACTTTTGTTGGTTGGTAACATTGCTTCCACATGGTTTCTCTCTAATTTCCTTGCTTTTTATTTCACATGCAAGTATTTGATTAATACCCCAAACCCTAGGGTTTGACTGGAATTATTCTTAGGTTCAATTCATTGTATTGCATTTATTTTTTTGGCATAATTCCTCTTAGTTTAGTTACCATTATTAATTTGGTTCACGTTGCACCAACAATTGATTTAAAAGTATTAGGTGCTAAATTTCTGTTTCCTCCAGGCTAAAATTTCTTTGTTGAACAGAATGCATTCTTGTTGGTCCATCAAGAGCATTTTTTTTTATGTTACCATTAAGTTACTACTGTTCTTTAAGTATCGTGCCCACAAATTGTGACTAGATATTGCAGTGAATTAAATTACCTAGAAATTGTTTCCACCTTTATACTTGGTGTTTGTTTTTCCTGTTTGGTCTTTATACAACACAATTCCAATTTTATTTTTTTTAGTTACTTTACAATTAAATTTTGATTTAATATGGAAGCATGCATAGGGTTATTTTTGGGGACGTTTCTTATCTTAAGAATTACTTCATGTATGCTATTTGATGTATTCCCTATACATATCTTTATTTAGTCTTATATAATTGTACTTCTTGAAGTTTATTTCTTTCAACAATGACTATCAGTGTTATAAAGAGTAGGTGGGACCTAAATTCTTATGTGGCCTACCAACTATTCTTTGAAGCATTTAGGTAATAGATTACATGGTCTCATATTGTTCTTCTTATGGGATTTATCATGTTGGATTGGGACTAACTAGTTCCCCACCTTCCTTATATTATTAATATCATTGATATTTTTACAACCTTGATTTCTCAACAAGGTTTCCCTCTATTTAACCAACCCTCCTTCTTAACATTAGTTATAGGAATACATACTTATTCATATTCAGATATGATAGATATCTAAGGATAACTCATTGTACAGTAAACAATATTTCTTTTATGTTCGAAAGTAAAATAAAATTTACAGAGACCTTTTCTATACAAGAAACACAAACCTTTCCTTATATACAAGTACCATAAATATTTACAGAAACTCAATGTTTCATGCATTTATTATATAATACAAAATTGTATTTATTAGAGAAACATTTGTTCATATAATTACATATATATATCATTACATTCACTGTCCATCTGCATATCTAATAAATCTTCAAGAAAGTACACATCCCATAACATTTAGAGAGATACTATAAGTCCCGGGAATTGGAGATACTTATATGCATAGGTTTAGATAGACGGGGAATTCAACCAAGAGAAATACCACTCCTCTCAGCCAATGAGATGGGTCACCACAACCAATTCTCCCCCTGATCCTTTTCAACTCCATAATAGCAGATGAACGGTGACCTAGCCAGATCTGCTCTCAAGCATAAAGGTTGCACCAATCCAACCTACAACTTACACACTCACAATTTTGTCTTATGGTTTCCATTGGCTCTCAGTCTAGATCAAGAATAAATCAACTAGTAAGGGCAAGCCTTACCTTGATAATGTCATGTTCAAGGTAATAGTTTTCTTCTTCTTCCTTCAAAATGCCTCCAGTTTTTATCCCTTTACTTCCTTAGATTTTTTTCCCATTGAGATGTTTTATCTCTAGGGAGAGAGGAAGTTGTTGTCCTCTATCTCTAGGGAGAGAGTAAGTTATTGTCCTCTAACTTTATGGTAAAATAAATTGTTCATTTAGGGTCTTTTCCTTAAATTCCATGGCTTTCCATAACCAAATTTTAAATAAAATTAAAGTACATTAACATTTAAATTTCTCACTGACTTTCCACATGGCCTATGGTTTACCAAGTTACTACAGTAATAGTAAATTAAATATTTACTTTTAACTTAGGGTTATTACATATAATAACTATAAAAAAAAAATTAATTCAATTATATATATATTACATAAAAGAATTGAAAATTCCAAAAAAAAAATGGCTAAAATGTTTTATTGCTGTAATTTTTTGAGAATGAAATAGATGTGTGTTTCCTTGCATGTTCAACAAGGTGGAATTGATACATGGAGTGTATTTATAGAGAGAAGAAGATAGAAGCCAAGATCTAGGACAGATCTCAAGTCTTTTGACATGAAAATATAAGATTTTTATCTCTCTAAGCACTTTATAATTACAAGGTTAATGTGGAATTATACTAAGTTTGAATAGTCAAACATATTAAAATATATATAAAATGAAACTATTATTTAACTTAAATGATAAATTAATAAAATTAATTATCTCTATATATTTATAAGATAAATTAATATAAATGTGTGTGTTGATTTAAATATATAATTTTAATTATTTTCAGGTTTTGAATAAATTCAAAATAAGATATTTTTTGTTTTCAAAGATGTATTCTAGAACTTAGTATGAGGGAGATGTGTACTTCCTTTCTTGCATAACCTAGAATTGAAACATATCCCTTCAAAATAAAAATAAAATAATTAATAGATAAAAATACAATTTCAACTATAATAAATATAAATATACATATGCAATTTTAATATCTCTATTTATCTTTACATATTGTTGAAATATTACTAAGGAATATGTGGATGATTACACTACCAGTCATAATAGAGTCTCATTTTTATATGGGAAATATTATTTGTTTGTTCGTGTTACAAAATCAGTTAGGCTTCCTCCAAGAAACAAATACAGAACCGTTGGGTAACTGTACTGCTCATGGAAGTGTTTGATTCCATGTCCCATAGCATGGGAGGAAGGTGGTCACTCTGACCACATTCGAAATATATTTAAATAAAATTTTCAATTGGAAAGAAGGGATAAGAGGAAGTAAAGGGGATGATCACAATATTTCATATGTCATAATTTGTAGGTGTTTCTCTCTCATTATGATGAGAGGTCGATGGAAGATGACTGATATCAAAAGATCTTGGTACCATTTTTACTTTCCTTCTTTTTTCCTCTATTTATTATGTTTTTCCATTCAGACTGTCGAAGCATAGATGACAAAGTTTAGAAATTAGTAATAACCTTCCACTATAATCATCTAATAGTGTAGTTGTCCCCTTATTGTTTAGGCCTCTTTCATGAGATAAATTGGATGCATTGACGTGTCTGGAACATACTCGGGTGATGGAAGTGCAACACTATCACCCTATGGCTCTATAGAATCAATGAAAATATTTTTGAGGGTGATAAGCCATACAGAGAACCCATTCGCATGAATTTCTATAAATAAATGAGAGTTATAGAACAGATTTAATGTAGGATGGATGCGGCCAAGAGAGGATTAATAAGCACAAATATGGGATTAACAAGGTCAACATCTCTCATTATGATAGTGAGAGTTTGCAGTTGGATAATTATTGGGTGAGGTTTTTTTTACAATTATTACTCCATGGTTGAGTACTTCAATGTCACGGGGAGACCACTATTGACTTCGACATGCACCGGTGGCAAAAAATCACTATGTTAAATACTATGTCTAGAGAAGAAGTTGCACTGAAAAGAAGAAGTTGCAATGAAAAGATAAATTCTATGGTAATTTATTAAAAATAATAGGTGTTTATTTTTTTATTTCTTCGACAAAAAATAAGATGTGTTTATATATTCAATGGTAACATCTATTTTGCTGGAAAAGAATGTGTTTATGCGCAAAAATAATAGGTATTGTGTTAGATTGAAAATTAATATGCGATTACATGCACAAAAAAGTAATAAGTGCTTATGCACAAAAAAAAAGTAATGACTATTACATTAGTTTTCATGGAGGATAATATGTGTTTTTATACACAGAAATAATAACTATTATATTAGTTTTCCTTGACAAGAGTAAGTGTTGTATACATGTATAGAAATAATAGCTATTACATTAGTTTATTTCGAAGAAGAGTAGGTGTTATAGTATACATACAAATAAATAATAGTTATTATATTAGTTTTTTTTTGGAAAAAAAAATATGTGAATATCTATGTGCATGTACTGGAAAGATAACCATTGTGTTATATTTCTTAAGAAGAATATGTGCTTGTATGTGCAATCAATAATAGCTATTGTGTTAATATTCTTGAAAATAATGTATACCTACATGCACAAAGGTAATAGCTAATGTGTTAGTTTCCTTTTTAAAACAATATGGGTAGTTGTGGTGGTCTTTCTTCTTAGAATGAGTGTGTCTTTCTACAAAGAAATAATGGTAGTTGTGGTGATTGTCTTTGGAAATATTTGCCTCTTTTTCATGAAGTGATGAGTGGTAACTATGATGATAATTTTAAAGTATTATCATGCATGTGAAGTGTAGATATATTAGCATGACTTAGTAATATTTATGCATTTCACTTTATGCGTGTGAAATTTAGATGAATATACATGTGTCATAGCATACACATGCATAGATAAATAGACATTTTTTGGTGGTTATGTGCTTTTAATTCATGCATATGTGGTTTCAATAAAAGATTAAATGTCTCGATACTTTTTATACATTATATTTATGTACATGAAAAGGTGTTTGAAGCATAACTAGTAAAGATTTATTAATGGTTTGAGAAATATTGTTTGTAACAATGATGTCAAATTTTGTTGGCAACAGTAACTGCAGAAAAAATACTATGGATTATGTGAAGGATGGATTAGATTTAACATTATCGTATGCAATGAACTAATCGTACATGAATATTGAGGGATTATGAAACACATGATAATCTACTGTATGGAACAACAGGCCACAAAGATATAGTTTTCGAGAAATTGTGGAAAAAAATACATCATGATGAGTGTAATAACTTCTAGCTAGATATGTTGAATTTAAGATGATATTTCTCTGTAATATTTTCAACAACAGTCAAGGGATGGGCTCCCTTACATCCATTGAGTGAGAAGTGAACACCCTCACAAAACATTTAATAAAATAAAAAATTGTTGGTTTTTCCCTTTGAGGTTTCTAAGGTATATTGGTTTCCACTAATTTGTTTGCCTATTGTGTCATTCTAAATATGTTTCTTCCTTGCACCACATTGACAGTTACATCATCAAATATGTCATTAAATAGCGTAATGAGATTAACAATGAAAATTATGTAAGGTTACACCATGGATATTTATGTTCATATGTTGCATCAATGGTTATTATGTCATGTGATTTGTTATTCCATTTCTAAAGTTACTCTATGTAATCATTGGAGATGATTTTATCTAATGGTTGGTTAACGAATATGGAATAAGTTATCCAGAATGTTAAATGCTAGAAAATTTCATAAAAAAATTATAATTTTGTGTATTCCTACATGAGATTTTCTAGGAGATGTTACAAATGGTATCAGACAAAAAGGTTGTAGCATTGTTTCCTTTTGGTAATCTATAATAAGAAAATAAGTAGAAGCATGACGGTAACCGATATAATTCCAGGTATGACTATAACAATATTATATGATGATATTTGAAGTATATTTCATTTTATATGAGATGCATGATGGTATTAATAATTTCATTAAAGAATGATAAGTTTTAATGTCTCCTTTAGAAAATAATTGTTCTCATGACATTTGAATCTTTAAATGGATAAATGACAATAAAAAAATTATGCTGCATTGTCTGTAACTAAATCATGAACAATTTTGAATAATCACACTATAATTGGTGATAGTGTGAATTAAATACCAAAATTTCCATGTATACTCTTATGATAATTTTTAATGGTTCATTTAAAGGAAAGTGGTTAGAGTTATAATGAATTTCTTATAAGAAAAGAGTAAATGCATGTATAATTTTTTGTGAGAGTAAAAAAAGTAGAAAGGCAGGGGTTATCCTTGAAGAGGACAATAGAATGTTTCAAAAGACATTGGAAAGACCTCTAACAAAGTTACTAATCAAATGAGAACTCTTACCTCAAAACAAGAACTCTAGCCCAAAACAAATCCAGAAACATGAAAAAATACTCCAAAAATGAAAACTGTGTATTCTAGAATGCACTTTGTTTTTAGGGTAAAATCTCAACATCTTTTTAAAACCCAAATTTTTTCTTGAAAAAATGTTGGAAAAAAAACCCTTGAAACAAAAGTGTTGATGCTCGAATAACAAAAAAAAAAAAAAAAATGGGTCACAATTTTGACACTTTTTAACAATGGAATTAAAGATAAAACATTAGGACTTTGAAAACTTATAAAACTCCAACAATTTTGATACATGATGTTAAAGATGAAAATATAATGTCACAAAGCCTTATAATTTCCAACAATTTTCATCCATCTTGTTAAAGAAAAAATATCTTGACTCTAAAAAACCCTAAAGTTGTAATTATTTGCAACCATAGCATTAAAGATAAAATATCATAGCTCAGAAAAAACCTTAATATTTTGACAAATTTTCAACCATGGTTTTAAAAATCTTAAGTTTTTAACATATTTGAACCATGAAATTATGGACAAATTATTTGACTAAAACAATTTTTAAAAATGAACAAGTAAATGAAATATTTATTATTCCAAGAGTAATTTTTATTTTAAAGGATAAAAGTATATCTCTTTTCAAATATTAGCCTAAGACAACTTATCTAATTGCAATCAAAGCCTAAAAATCAACCATCAAAATGAAGTTTCTCCTTTCAATGAGGCATTAAATTTTCAAAAAATTTAAAATTACCTTATACCAAATGTTAACAATAAATATTATGATGGCAATATCAATGTATAATTTAAAATTTCAACATTAATTTATAATATTTTTTTACTTTTAATCAAAATATCAACAAATGATAACAATAAATAATATCATGGAAATATTACTGCATAATTTTAAAATTCAACATTAATTTATAATATTTTTTTGCTTTTAATCAAAATATCAACTTTGGTATATTGAATATAACATAAATTATTTTTGTAATTCATTGTTGCATTGTGGATGTTCTAAATACATGAATTCTTCCTAATTAAAATATATATTCCAACAAACATATAAATGACTCACAACTTCATGTAAGATCATATGGAAGTCAAAATATTTATTTCAAGTTACCATGCAAACATCAATTGCATAAAATGTCTTAGACATTTATTCAAAATAATTCATATAGGTTTTGGCACACAATCAAAACCTACATATTCAGATGAATGACTGGATACAAATGAATATGATCCATATTATTATCTTTCATCAACTAGTGCTCCATTTGAGTCAAAATGCATGCCGACCATTTCAGGTTTCAAAAGTATTCTAGATCTACGACTAGATTCAGCAAGATATCATCTCAACACTATTTCTTATGGTAGTAATTTCTTCAAAATATTTATGTCTTCAAGTGAAGAGCTCCTCTATTTTTTAAATTGAAGTCATACACAATTATGTCATCATCCTCCAATTTTAAGTGGTCTGTGTGGCGACAATTTATATTTTTTCCCTTTCTTTTTCTATTTCTGCCAATTTTTTATTAACTACCACCTTTGGCTTGTGCACAACATTGAATGGGTGGGTATTTGTGGCATACCAATGTACTTCAATAGATGTAATATCTTCATTTTATTTAATGAACTTTATAACCTTGGAAACCCAGAATGGATATCCAAGTGGATCTCCATATGCTAATACTGCTATCACGCAACACTCCTTAACATCCTATAGAGAACCCCTATAAAGGATTTCCATGGTTTCACATTGTGCATGTGATCTTCTGGAACCAATATAGATTTCTCTTTCCTCTACCTATGGAGAATTAATAATACCTTGAGACTTTTTTTGTTCAAAAATGTGTCCTTCCTCATGTTCATTTGGCATATTTTGTTGCCAAATAAATGGAGTCTTCAAAATCTTATCCTCGTTTATTGATATTTAAATCATATCACTTTGACTTCTTGAAATCCCGTAACCACTTTACTAAAATCTTGATCAATATGTTGTTCACTATCATGTTCTATGTCTGGGAAATTGAAACAATGAGGAATATCTGCAATAACTAGGTTATATTCCCTTTTAGGTATGATTTTTGCAATGTCTTCACAACCATTTGGTATTATTTAATATTTGATATCTTTGAGCCCATTCCAAATGAAACTATTAATAATAGGATCAAGTTCAACATTCATAAGACGTTGCTTTCTCATCTTTCCCAACTTAATTTTTTCAATAAATCTTTTGAAAGTATTTCATACTCCATTTTCATCCTTCTTCAACATGTTTAATGTCATAAAACATATATATGTATAAGTAATAAAATAAAAATATTTTACATATGAATAAAATGAATGTATAAATCAACATACCGTATCAAATGCAAGATAAAAAAATTGAAGTGTTGTTGTAAAACATGATTATGGGAAGTTGTGCACAACATCATCCCAGTTGTCTTCATTCAAAATTTTAACCATATGTTATGGTATTTTCATATAAATATTCTAAATTAATAAATAAAGTAAGAATTGTTAATATAGTGATATGTATAACAAATTCTACCAACAACAATATGTTATATTTAAAATAAAATTAGAACCAAAGAAAAAGTAAAAATATTTCAACAAGCTTACTTTTGAAGTTATGTACACATCTCATCCATTCATAATTCACCTGACTTCACACGACATAATATTGATTTCACTCTTTTCTCATCCTTCACTCCTTGCATTTTTCTCCAAGGTGTGATAATCATATCATTTGGAAGTTTCTTCATTTGAGGACCTGTCTTATTGTTGGTACATTTATGGGTTTACACCTTTTAACCTTCTGATTTTTTAGGGAAATAACTCCCACTGCTCAAAAATATCATCGATCAATTCCCATATCTCCCCATTCCTAAATTCAAAAAATGTTATCCATGCCTTTGAATATATTTGAATGTGCTTTGCCACCTTTTGAATTGATTTTATCCTCAATTTAATAACTTGTTTCCATTAAAAAATCCTTTTGAAAAATTAGAATGACTTTTGTCTTATCCCCACCACATTTTTCTACAAATTCATTATGAATAAATATGAACCTTTGAATGAAACTCATAGACATTTTGTACTCATTATTTGCATTATGATCCCATGCCAATAAATTTTCTTATGTTTTTGTTAATCCGGCATAAATTATGGATTTCACTGTTTCAAAAAGAGAGTTATTGAGATATTCATAAATCAATTGTATTTTAGCCTCTGTCGAATGGTTCCCTCCAATTACATAATATTTATATTCAAAAAATCATGTCTTTTCAAATTCTCGTTTATTGGGAACCTGATTTGGATCAACAAGAACCACATAATCCACCACATTCGCATATGGACTGAACCTGAATAATGTTTTCAGATTATGTACATGTAGGTGATGTGCCTTTCTAATTTGATATTGATATTTTCCTTCATCTGGTCTATAGAATTTTTTGACATTAAGCTCGTATTTTTTATCACCATGAACTAATTTATTCTTCCTCAACTAATATCGAATGGAATTTTGTTTTGTTTTAATAATGTTATCCTCTAACTCAACACCTAGTGTTATGGTTTCTCTTACGCCTTTGGAGCTTTCAATTTGTTATTCACTATTGCCATGACTTTCATAGGTTGACCAACATTTGATTTCTTCTTCTTACCAGTTAACATATCCTCTTTTTGATAAACAAGTTCTTCATCATCAGCTAGAAGAGAGACATATTTGGCAATTTTTCTTTCTGGTTTTTTATTTTTATTTTCCTTTTCAACATTATTTCTAATATCTTCCTCACTAATGCTAACATATAAATTTGAGCTTCATCTCCCACGTCTTCAAAATAAAAATGTTTTGCTTTACTAGATTGACCCACCTTAATGAGTCTTTGTTGATCGCCTCTTTGTACTATTGCAGTGTCACGAGTTATTGATCTTTGCATCCTTCTCCTTTCTTCTTCTATGTCTGTGTGGAAAGTGTTGATCATGGTCATAAATTTGGCTCCATATAATAAATACCCCCCAACATGATTGAACGACTCTCAGCAAAATCCTATGAAACAAAATACAATATGTCAATGATCAATAATTTACAAAAATTTGAATGATCCTTATAATAATACATAACACATAAATATAAATAGGCACACTTATAATTTTATTCGAAATGTTTCTTGTGATTTTTGCACGCAAGTGTGTACATTCTTCATATGTTTCATATTGGACTTTTGAGAGACGATATATAACATTTTCACGTGTATTGGCCATTCTTGCAATAACATAAACAATGCTTGTATTCGGTACCAAACATATGTCGTGTACTCTGTCCATCACCTCATATGATTCACCAAAGTTAATCATACCACAATACATATAGATATGTATGCCATCATCACTTTCATTTTCTTGAAGATGCCATGAAAAGAAAATATTTATTTCCTGTGCATTCTTCCATTCTAAAAAAATAATGAATGTAATTAATGGGCCACTTGCTTGACTTGTATTATGTTTCTCAATTTTTTTTGTGTTCAACAGTATTCATAGTGTGTCCAGCAGTATCCATAGTGTGCCCAACAATATCCATAGTGAGTCTGGTTACAACTTTAGATTTGGAATTTCCGCCCTTGGTCCAGACACATTCAAAAAGATCTTCTTTGATGCCATCTTCCTGATATATATATATATATATATAATAGATAATTTTAAAATTAATAAAATATAAAAATTAATTTATGTAATTTTTTTTAAAAACTATTTCAAATTTTAGTATTTATTTTAATAAAATAAAAATAAAAATAAACTATAGTGGAGGAGTCGGAGTGGATTAGCCCCATGAAGGGATCAATTTGACTACTAATTGCTTCTCTGGCCGCGATGGTTGGTGAAATTCGATTCCGAAACTTAAAAAAAAACTTTGATTAAAAAATTTAAGAAAAAAAATAAATAAATAAATAAATATATATATATATATATATATATATATATATATATATATATATATATATATATATATATATATATATATATATATATATCAATTTTAAAAAAATACCTATAATTTTGAGACAATATAATTCTTTTTTGAAATTCTAAAATTTTTATATTATTTCTTTTTGCATTTTTGAGAAAAAATAAAATAAAATAACTATAACTATTTTTTTATGTGAAAGGTTTTTTTTTTTTTTTTTTTTTGGAGGAACCCAACATCCCTAAAAATAGTTTTTTTTTCTTATTTCTGGTCCTAAAAAACCTACAAATATGAGTGGTTTTTCCATCTTCTTCGTTATAAAAGTAACAAAAAAAAATAAAGTTTTTTATGTGGTTTTCCCCATAATATATGATATTGTAAAACAAAATTTAAAGAAAAAAGGAAAAAAAAAAACTTTTGGAACGTAAAAACCATTAAAAGAACAGGTTCTCCCCAAGCTTATCTTTAAATGGTCAAAATAGAAGGAAAACTAACATTTCAAATGCGAAAATTTCTCATTCAATGTTTATCGATGCCAATGCAACACCTCCACAAAATTGTTTCAAACGTTTTAACAAAATCGAGAAGACTTGATGTGATGTGAGGAATAGAAAAAACGATTGTTATGATATAGTGAAGATTGTGCGATTGCTTTAGCATTTCACAAATGTGAGATTAAAATTAAAATTATGAAAATTAATATGTAGTTAATATTATAGGTTTATATTAACTTTTATTCAATGTTGGCTAAAAAATAAAACATAAATTATAAAAAATAATTTAGTTACATAGTCAATGTTAAATAATTTAAATAAAGAAAATTATTTTAGTTTAGAAGGAATGCATGAAAGGAATATTTTTGTGGACATTTTGAATATAAAATAGGGTGAAATATTTTGATACCAACAATTTAGTAATTCTTTTTCAAATTCATTTTATACAAAAAATTTGGAGAGAAAATTTTTAACAAAAATTTTTGGGGGCAAACTTTGGAGGAAAACTTGTGGCTAAATTTTTTGGGGGGAATTTTGGATGGAAATTTTCAATATTTAAGCTATATATTGTCATTGGGAGAGAGTGCAATTGTATCGTTCAACATCTTCTTGTTAAGAGTCATGGATTCTTATGATAGTGAAGTTTTTCTTTTTGCAACATCAGCATCTTCATCACACAACAACTCTATTCAGATTGATGAATATAACAAGAGTTTTTTCACTATGAATAGAGAGACAAATTTTTTACATGGCCATAATCCTAAGGATAATGAGAGAATAATTGATGAAGGGAAGCAAAAATATTTTTTTGTAAATAAAGAGTCAGTTATTCCACTTAGTCTTAATCCTAAGGATTATGAGAGCCCTAGTGATGAACAACATGATGAAGAATTTTGAGAGTAAAAATTTATACTTCATCCTAATCCTAAGGATTATGAGAGAGCCATTGGTGAAGGGGGGGATGAATAATTTCTAGAGTAAAAATTTCCACTTCGTCCTAATTCTAAGGATTATGAGAGCACCACTAATGAAGGGGGGGATGAATGATTTCCAGAGTCAAAGTTTCCACTTCGTTCTAATCCTAAGGATTATGAGAGCACCACTGATGAAGGGGGGATATATAATTTCCAGAGTCAAATTTTCCACTACATATTAATCCTAAGGATTATGAGAGCACCCTGATGAAGGGGGAGGAGTGAATATTTCCCACAAATATAGATTCAAAGCATCCACTTATTCATAATCCTAAGGATTATGAGAGCACCAGTGAGGAAAGGGAGGGGGGATGAAGAATTTCTAGTGAATAGAGATTCAAAGCTTCAATTTAGGCCTAATCCTAAGGATTATGAGAGCACCACTAAGGAAGATGAGGATGAATAATTTCCATTAAATAGATATTCAATGTTTCCACATATTCCTAATCCTAAGGATTATGAGACCACCGCTGATTAATTTGAGGATGAATAATTTCTTGAAAATGATAATTTGACTATAAATAGAGAGGCATTTTTTCAATAATTCCTAATCCTAAGGATTATGAGAGCACCAACTATGAAGGGGAGGATGAAGATTTTATTGCAAATAATAATTTTTGAGGCACAAATCTGAATAATTCATATTCTAAGTGAGTGTTTCAAAGGCACACATGGTGATGATGAATTGAATCCTCCTATGGAAGATTTCAAAAGCATGGATGAAGATGGTGGAGATTTCGCCCAAGTCAAGGTTTTAAAAACAAAAATGATGGTAGTGAAAAAATTTCTTCAAGTGAGGATGGTAAATAATATTTTCCAAGCAATGATGATGATGAATTTCTTAACTATGCTCAGAATTATCATAGTGAGGATAATGTTCCTCCTAATGGTGATGAAAATGCTTCTACAAAGGATAATGGTATGATGAATCCCTTGCAAGAAAATATTGTAACTAGGAGTAGGAGTAGATCTTTTCATCTTAATCCAAAATATTCCCACTATACAAGGCTTAGGACAACATATCTCACAAGCAGAAGTTCTACTGTTGATATGATTTCAGGTGAATGTTATCGAAAGGATTTCTTGAAACGTATGGATTTCAATTTTATTTTGGAGAAAAGAAAAGATATTTGTCAATAATTAAACCATGCAAAATTTATATTTAGTAGGTTCATACAATCTACACTAGAAAGTTATGATTATCATATTGGGAATATATTTCTCTGCAGAAAGGCTTTCAAAATGTTCCATTCAATTGGTAATTTTTGTTTGTCAAGAATCCAAGAAATACTGGAAAATGTTCATAGATATTATTCAGAAGTATGTTATAAATGGGAGGTTGGGCCATTAGCAAACACTGTTATGCCATGGATGAAAGAATTCTTTTCAAAGCATGAAGAGTGCATGCCAAATAAATACACAATACATATTCCAGATAATTTCTCGATACGAGAAATATACAACTTATACAAAGAGTATGTAGAAGGCATTGAAGGCGTTGGTAATTTTATTACATATTCATATTTTACAAGGATATGGAAGAACGAATTCAACAATGTTTGTATTCCTAAGAAGACAAGAATGGGGGTTTGCAGTACATGTGCTTCTCTTAAAGCAAAAAGGGATAAATGTCAAGGGGAATAAATAGGTATGCATTCATAACATTATTTTTTAAAAATTGGATAGTTATCAACTATGAAAATATATTTATTAATAGGTTTCTTTTATTTTATGTGAAGATTTCGTTGTCAAAGCACTTCAAGAGCATCACAATTAGAAAACAAGTGAAAACACTTATGCTACATTTTTTCCACACAAAAAAAAATTTACACGAAGAAAATTTTATCTAGTTTCACATGGTTGGTTGTATGGTATTTAATTGGAAGATGTTGCCAAGGGTTTACTTCATAGCTCCAAATATTCATAATGAAGAAAATATGAGCATAACTATAATCCATGATGAGGTTACTCATTGACAAGGTATTCTTCCTAAATTTATGTATGTACAATTAGACAACACAAGCCATTAAAACAAAAATCAAGTTATTTTTGGGTATCTAACCATGCTCATTGAATTGGGATATTTTAAAAAGGTAAAGGTTGGTTTCCTTCTTGTTAGGCATACTCATGACCATATTGATCAGATTTTCATTCGTTTTCCAGTAACATTAAGGAGGGAATATGTTGGGATCCTTCCATAATTAATTGAATGTATTTAGAAATCATACATTCTGGAGCCTATTTTTCATGTGTTGGAAGAAACTATTGACATGCGAAGGTTTATTCTGGGATCGCATTTTGAGGAGAAATGCATTGAACAACTTTATGACATTAGCTTACAACATCAATTTCATATCAAAATAATTGATGGGATAACACTTATACGGAGAAAGAAGTATTCAATTGTTACAGAATGATGGTTCTCGTCAGGTTTATAATGTTTTAAGTTCATTCCAGAGCGTCCAATATTTACATCAAATATATTGTTATTACAATCAGTTGTTGAACTCCATAATGCATGAAGGCATAAGAGAGATATAAATTATTCTGAATGCGTATTAAAAGATGTATTAGAGATACATATAAGTACTTTGATGTTGTTGATTCAATTTGGTGGGAATCCTTTTTCAATAATAAAAGTGATATGATTTCAAAATCAAAAAATGAGGATACGCTTTTGAAGACTCCATTTATTTGGCCACAAAATATGCCAAATGAACATGAGGAAAGACACATTGTTGAGAAACAACAGTCTCAAGGTATTATTAATTCTCCACAGGTAGAGGAAAGAGAAATTTATATTAGTTCTAGAAGATCACATGCACAACATGAAGCCATGGAAGACATTTACAGGGGTTATGTGCAGGATTTTAAGGAGGGTTGCATGATAGCAGTGTTAGTAGATGGAGATCCAGTTGGCTATCCATTCTGGGTTTCCAAGGTTATAAAGGTTATTAAAAAAAATGAATATATTACAACTATGGAAGTACATTGGTATGCCACAAATACCGACCCATTCAATGGTGTGTACCAGCTAGAGACGGTAATTGATAAAAAAATAGTAGAAAGAGAAAAGGAAAGGGAACAAATATAAATCGTCGTTACACATACCTCTTAAAATTGGAGGATGTTGACATACTTGTGAATGACTTCAATTTGAAAAATAGAGCAACTCTTTGCTTGAATACCATAAATATTTTGAAGAAATCTCTACCAAAAGAAATAGTGTTTAGATGCGAGTCCATTGAATATAGTCATAGATCTAGAAGACTTTTGAAACCTGAAATGATGGGCATGCATGTTGACTCATATGGAGCACTAGTTGATGAAAGAGAAGAATATGCATCATCTTCATCTGCATCCATTCATTCATCTAAAGTTGTAGGTTTTGATGGTGTGCCAGATTCTATGATTGATTTTGAATAAATTTCTAAGACATTTTATGTAAATGACGTGTGCACAAATAAATATTTTTACTTCCATATGATCTTACATGAAGTTATGAGTTATTTCTATGTTTGTTGTATTATATGTTTTAATTATGAATAATTCATCTCTTTATAATATCCACAATGCAAAAATGAATTGTAAAAATAATTTATGCTATATTCAATATACCAAAAGTTGATATTTTGATTAAAGTGAAAAATATAAGAAATTAATGTTGAATTTTTAAATTATGCAGTGATGTTACCATGATATTATTTATTGTTACCATTTGTTGATATTTTGATTAAAAGTAAAATGTATTAGAAATTAATGTTGAATTTTTAAATTCTACATTGATATTGCCATGATATTATTTATTGTTAACATTTGGTATAAGATACTTTTAAAATTTTTGAGAATTCAATGCCTCTTTGAAAGGGGACACTTCTTTTTTATAATTAATTTTTAGTTTTTGGTTGAAATTAGAGAAGTTGTCTTAGGCTAATATTTTAAAATAGATATACTTTTAGCCTTTAAAATAAAAGTTACTCTTCAAATAATAAATCTTTCATTTACTTGTTCATTTTTTAAAATTGTTTTAGTCATATAATTTTTTCATAATTTCATGGTTCAAATATGTTAAAAACTTAAGATTTTTAAAAGAATGGTTGAAAACCTTTCAAAATATTAAGGATTTCTGAGCTATGATATTTTATCTTTAATGCTATGGTTGAAAAAAATTACA
Organism: Pinus albicaulis; assembly: GCA_034641835.2. Classification (NCBI taxonomy): domain Eukaryota; kingdom Viridiplantae; phylum Streptophyta; class Pinopsida; order Pinales; family Pinaceae; genus Pinus; species Pinus albicaulis. The sequence goes on along the minus strand of CM076581.1, from coordinate 1,132,268,099 downwards.
ATTTTAGGGTTTTTTAGAGTCAAGATATTTTATCTTTAACAAGATGGATGAAAATTGTTGGAAATTATAAGGCTTTGAGACATGATATTTGTATATTTAACATCATGTCTCAAAATTATTGGAATTTTAAGACTTTTCAAAGTCATAATATTTTGTCTTTAATTCCATTATTAAAAAGTTCCAAAATCGTGACATGGTTTTTTTTATTTATTCCAACATCAACACTTTTTTCTTCGAGGGTGTTTCTTTCAATCCTTTTTTCAAGAAAATTTTTGGTTTTTAAAACAATGTTGAAATTTTACCCTAAAAAAAAGTGTTCTCGAATACATACATTTTGTTTTTGGGGTGCTTTTTCATGTTTTTTGGGTTTTTTTGGGCTAGAGTTCTCGTTTTGAGGTAATAGTTCTTGTTCAATCGATAACTTTATTTTCCTACAAAATGTAACCAGGTATGGAGAATGGATTAACTTTTTTTTCCACGTATTTATCATCGGTTTACAACATGTTGGTTAACTCTCTTGCAGTAATTGTCAACAAGTTGATGGCTAGGTTGGTGGATTGCAATGTTCATTTTACAGAGTTCCTCATTAATTTACTAGGTGATAATTTGTGATTTTTTCTTTATTTCATATTACCCTACTAGTTCCCAATTCATGGTTTTATTTATAGCAAGGAGGTGGCTACAAGATTGCAAGGGTTTATTCCTTAGGTAAGAAATTCTCCGTCAATGGTGATCTTTCCTTATTTCTAAAACCTTGGTTTTTTGTTAACTTAATTGTGTTTGATAAACACACGTCAGAGTCTTCATACTTAAATTAATACTTGGTGTCTACAAGTTGAGGTTTTCCAATATTGCAGTGGTTTAACAACTGGATTTTGATGTGATTTTACATGAATAGGTTCTATCAACCATGTTTACCCTTTGTTGGCCAAATATCCTCTTAAAGTTGTACCTATGTAGTTAAGAGCCACAGACTCCCTGTAGAATTAGTAAATTATTAAAGCGTTTTCAATTCCAAGGCCTACAAGTAGTGAATTGACTCACATTGTTTGGTTATTGTAAAAATATTCCTTTAAAGAGTATATGATTTCCTCAAACGGGATTGTCAAATGTTACATCTTTCAGTGTTAAATTGTATATTTCTATCATCGCCTTAATTTATGTCTCATTCGTTTTTTTACCATACAAATATATAATTTTACTTTTTTTAGTTCGTAACATTTTTTTTGCATGGCTTTTGTCTAATTTCCTTACTTTTTTTTCCCATGCAAGTATATTTTAATACCACAAACCCTAGGTTTTGACTGGCATTATCCTTAGGTTCAACTCATATTTTGCATTTTTTTTGGAGTAATTCCTTTTAATTTAGTTACCATTATTAATCCGGTTCATGTTGCACCAGTAATTGATTTAAAATTATTGGGTATTCAATTTTTGTTTCCTCCGGGCTAAAATTCCTTTCTTCACCAGAATGCATTCTTGTTGGTCCATTGAGCTTGTTTTTATGTTACCATTAAGTTATTATTGTTATTTTAGTGTTTTAGACGCTTTGCATGTATATATATATACAATATGCAGACCAATTGTGACTAGATATTAGACCAAATTATATTATCTTGGACCTGTTTCCATCTTTATGCTTGGTGTTTTTTTTCCTGTTTGACCTTTATACAACACAATTCCAATTTTTCTTTTCTTGAGTTACTCTAGGTGAATTTCCATATTTATTCGAAAGAGGGTTTGGATATTTATGGTGTATTTAAAAAATATTAAAGTGGTTGATATCATTGTTCTAGAACTCCATTGTTTTACAATTATCTCTTTTGATTTAATATCGAAGCGTGCATAGGGTTATTCTTAGGGGGGTTTCTTATCTTAAGAATTAATTCATGTATGTTATTTGATTTATTGCCTATACATATCTTGATTTAGTTTTATATAACTCTATTTATGACAACATATTTTAGAAAATTTTGTATTTCTTTAAGTTTCTTTCTTTCAACAATGAATATCAATGTTATGGAGAGTAGGTGGGACCTAAATTATTATGGGACCTGCCAACTATTCTTTAGAGAATTTAGGTAATAGATTACAAGGTCTCAGACTGTTCTTTTAATGGGATTCATCATGTAGGATTGAGACTAACCGGTTCCCCACCTTCCTTATATTATTTATATCATTGATATTTTGACAACCTTGAATTCTCAACAAGGTTTGCCTCTATTTAACCAACCCTCCTTAAAATTAGTTATAGGAATACAATACTTTTTCATATTCAAATATCATACATACCTAAGGATACTCTCATTGTACAGAAGAAAAATCTTTATTTGAAGTTCAAAATTCAAAGGAAAATTATAGATACATTTTCTCTACAAAAAATACAATCCTTTCCTTATATACAAGTATCATAAATATTTACACAAACTCAATGTTTCCTACATTTATTAGATAATACAAACTTTTATTTTGTAGAGAAACATTTATTATTATAATTATAGATATTTCATTCAATTCATTGTCCATCTGCATATCTAATAATCTTCAAGAAAGTACATAACCCATAACATTTATAGAGATACTATAATTTCTTGGAATTGGAGATACTTATTTTCATAGGTTTAGATAGCCAAGGAATTCAACCAAGAGAAATACCACTCCTCTCAAATAATGATATTAGTCGCCACAACCAATTATCCCCCTTATCCTTTTCAATTCTAGAATAGCATATGGATAGTGACCTAGCAAGCTTTATTCTCAAGCATCAAGACTGGACCAATCCAACCTAACAAGTTAAGTTTTACTCACAAGTTTGTCTTATGGTTTCCACTGGCTCTCAGTCTAGCTCAAGGATATCTTAACTAGCACTGGGAATGCCTTACCTTAACAGTGTCATGTTCAAGGTAATGTTTTTCTTCTTCTTCCTTCAAAATGCCTCTAGTTTTTCTCTCTTACCTTCCTTGGATTTTTTTCCCACTGAGATGTTTTATCTATAAGGAGATAGGAAGTAATTTTCCTCTAATTGTCTGGTAAATGAAAATTTTCATTTAAGGCCTTTTCCTTTTAAATTGCATGGCTTTCCATAACCAACTTTTAAATCAAATTAAAATACTTTAACATTTAAATTTCTCTTTAGGATTTCCACATGGCCTATGGTTTACCAAGTTACTGCAACAATAGTAAATTAAATATGGTGAAAATTTTTTATTGGTGTAATTTTTTTCAAAAATGAAGTAGATCGGTATTTCCTTGCATTTTCAACAAGCTGGAATTCATACGTTGAGTGCATTTATAGAGATAGAAAAATCTAGAAACCAAGAGCTAGGATGGATCAAATCTTTTGACATGCAAATATAATATTTTGATCCCTCTATGTAATTGATAAATACAAATTTAAGGTGGAATTACACTAGTTTAAACAAGGAAACATGTTAAAAGATATATAAAATGAAACTATCATTTAACTTAAATTATAAATTAATAAATGATTTCTTTCTCTATATTTATAAGATAAATTAATAAAAGTATGTATGTGTGTGTGTTGATATATATATATATATATATATATATATATATATATATGTATATATATATATATATATATATATATATATATATATATGTATATATATATATATATATATATATATATATATATATATATATATAATTTAATGTTTTTAAGGTTTTGAATAAACTTAAAATAAGATATTTTTTGTTTTTAGAGAAGCATTCTAGAACCTAGTATGAGGGATAAAAAAATTAATAAATAAAAATACAATTTCAACTATAATAAATATAAATATACATATGTAATTTTAATATCTTTATCTATATTTACATATTGTTGAAATATTACTAAGGAATATGTGAATGATTCCATTGCCAATCAAAATAGAGTCTCATTTTTATATGGGAAATATTTTTTGTTTGTACGAGCTGCAAAATCAGTTAGGTTACCTCCAAGAAACAGATACAGAACTATTGGGTAATCGTACTTCTCATGGAAGAATTGGATTGCTAGTCCCATAGCATGGGAGGAAGGTGGTCACTCTGACCACATACCAAATTTATTTAAATGTATTTTTCAATTGGAAAGAAGGGATAAGAGGAATTAAAGGGGATGATCACAATATTTCGTATGCCATTGAATCCAACTCATATAGGTAAACACGAGTTTCAAGTTTCATATATATAATTTTCACATGTCTCTCTCTCTCATTATGATGAGAGGTCGATGGAAGACAACTTATATCAAAAGCTCTTAGTATCATTTTTATTTTTCTCCTTTTGTCCTTTCTTTATTATGTTTTTCCATTCCTATTGTTTAAGCATAAATGACGAAGTTCATCAATCAGCAGTAACCTTCCACTATCACCATCTACTAATGCAGTTGTTCCCTTACTATTTAGGCCTCTTTCATGAGATAACTTGGATGCATTAACGTGTGTAGAATGTACTCAGGTGATGCCAGTGCAACACTATCACCTATGGCTCCAGATAATCAATGAAAATATGTATGAGGGTGATAATCCATACAGAGAACCCATTTGAATGCCTTTCTCTAAATAAATGGGAGTTATAAAATAGATTTATCGCAAGACTAATGTAGATAGGAGAGAATTAATAAGCATAGACCTAATATGGGAACTTGTTGTAAGATCAGGTCAACATTTGTGAGGTCAACATTTGTCATTGTGATAGAGAGAGTTTTCATGCATGAAAAAAACAACCATATCAATGTATAGTGAAAACATGTAAGAATAAACAATATGTAGCTAATCATACACTCATGACAACACATTCCATAATGACACCATCACCTTCACATGGAGACATCACTACAACCATGACCAACACCATGTGGATGCAGAAACCACATAGAAAACAAGCATGAGTAACACATGTGCAACCAGCTCTGATACCACCTTGTAACACCCTCTTCCCACATTTATCGAAGCTACCCGGTTCACTGGGGTCAACATGCGATGACAGAAGAATATGATATGATTCAACCTCCTAGGTCAACTTAAGGAAGTGGAACCGACACCACACAACTACAAAGACCTTTTGCACTTGCTATAAGACACCCAGGAGTCATCTAAACCTTCCATGTGGTTAGCCTTTAAGACAAACTATCATTTTTATGCATCAATCCCCTAATCGCTCCCTTGATATGGGAAATACTATGATTGGGACCCTCCAGTCACTCCCACAGCATGTGCCTCCATGCAACTAGGATCTTTTCTAGGTAGTTATGAGCATATGAACTCAATTTTTGTGCCACTTTTTCAGGACCAAGGATTAGGTCATTGCCCATAAATCCATGACACTTCCAAAACTGAAAGATAACAATGAAATGATGAAATAAATGCAATCACTTGAACAAGGAATTAACTGGACCCATACTATCCATGACATGCTTTTCTTCAAACATGTCACAAATATGTAATCTACGGGTTTTAACAACACACCTGAGCATAGGGGTCTCATAATTATTTGAGATTTGCTAAGAAGCATTGTTCCCTTATCATATTAGCTCCATTATCATCTATTAGGTCATATATTCATTTTTCATTCAATTTCAGGCCAAAACATGATGAGAGCCATACATCATCACTATCCAAATGCATGTTCATAACCTAAAAGAAATAGAAATACCAAGGATACAACAGCCATAGAATCCACATACAAACCAATATATTAATCATGAGAGAACAAGGAGAAAGAACCTCTTATTCAATGTATGCAAAGTCTAACCAGGTTCGGCACTTCCAAATTCCACCTTGTTATCACTCCAAAATTTCCAAAGGTTGTTCTAAGCATTAAAAATAAATATCAGAGGTAACTACAAACCACTTTTGGAGCTTAGGATCTAGCCTTCTTAAACTCAGAGAGGGCTCTCTCTATATAATTTAACTTTTTTGATTTAATAGAGTTTAGGCTAGTTATATATGCTTAATTTGGATTGATTTTGATTGGTTGGTGGAATTAATGATTTAGATGAATAGGTGCTTTCCGATTTTCCATTGGGCTATGGAGTCAATACGCTTTGAAAACAGAACAAAATAAAATTATAAATAAAGTGTTACACATTCATCATGCAATCTAATCTTGACCATTCGTGCCTCTAAATTTGATGTTATAATAGTTAGTGAATAAATATCTCACCAAACCATTTAATCTTGGCAGATCAGTAGTTAGCTAGAGAATAAAAATGAGCTCATAAGTTTAATATCAGCCATTGGAATATATAAGGTTAGAAATAAGTTAGCTTTATTATCAAAAGAAACTAAAAGGGCCAGCAAGCTCAAATGCACCCAATAAAGGAAAGAGAAAATTTTAGGATAAATAAAAGGGTAGGTAGAATACTTTTCAAAAGTTATAGAAATATCATTTTTTTTATCCCTTATTAAAATATCTTTCTAACCCTTTCCCCTTTGAAAATCCCCTTTCCCTTACTAAAGTCCCTTCCCTCTTAATTTTCCCCTTATCCTAAACCCTTCCCCTTGCTAAAATCCCTTTCCCCTATGAAAAAAAAATTTCTAACCCCTTCCCCTTTTCCTAAAAACCCTTTTTCCCTTTAAAAAACCCCATCCCGTTGACTAAACTTTATGTTTCCATAAAAAAAGAAAAAAAAGTCACTTTTCAATAGTTTAAAGCACAAAATTTTAATCAGGCCCACTTCTTATTTAAACCCCCTCACTTAATATATTCCATGACCCATCTTTTGATTTAAACCTTCTACATAACCCTTTTCCCGACCCCACCTCTTTTGAAAACACAAACCCTGTCAACTGTTCAATTACCGCCAGCTAGATCTAATCTCCAATAATCCATTTCACACTCCCTGATGTCTGATATTTAAAACCAAGTGGGGGGGCGTGCGAAATGGGTGGTTTTATCCGCCCACTCACCTACCACATGGCACCTCCATATTTAATCACATCCCCTCATCCCAAACCACCAAACCACTCTCGCGTCGTGTGATAAACCACCAAACCACTCTTTGACGTGCGATAAACCACCCAAAGTTTCAAAATTATAAAATCTCACTTTTCCATTTATTTCCCTATCTCTGTCGGCTTGCAAAAGATTGAAACCACCATAGCTCCCCCAAAAACCATTTTTTTTTAAATTCACAGGTTGTTTTATGTTGCAAGTGATTAACGGAAACCAAAGCACCAATATCTACACCAGCAACATCCAAGCTCATACAAAGTTCTCTTTAGGATACATTTTTTACTTTGCATGAAGTGAAGCATGTCTTTTTAGTAAAACCAACATTTACTAAATACACATAAATGGATGATATTTACCACAGGATGATAAAAATCAAAATCACATGTGAAAGAACATACAGATGAAAGAATATAGATGAAAGAAACAAATAGGTAATAGCAATCAAAGGAACAGGGCCAGATATCAATTAGTTAGAAGGTGTCACTATCTTTTTGCATAAATATATTTATTTTCCTATAATAAATCCTAGTCAATTGACAAGATATTTTTTATAAATTTTTGTATAAATAATTCATCATTTGAAGTATCAAGTGTAGATTTCTGAACATTTCAGTAGTTAACTGATCTTTTTCCTGAGGGTTATTGTACCAACTTCCATTTGACAGACATAACAAGTTATAAAGAAACTTCTTTACAGGATTCATGTATTGAGCTATCTCAGTGAAGTATAAATTTCAATTGTTTTGAATTTGAATGTTATAACAAGAGTTTTACTACATAATTTGCTTAAACATTACACTCTTCTTTTAACTGTTATACATTTCTATGTTTTCTTCTGATATCCGGTTTAGAGAATTCTTAATTTCCCTCTAATCCTGATTGAATTTCTTCACCCTTCTTAATTATTTGGTTTAATGAATTCTTAATTTCTCCTTGATCCTAATTGAAAAATCACTTCACCATTCAGCTTTGAGATCTATTTTTTCTCACCTATCTTGCCCTGTAACACTTTCTTTATAATTTGATTTTGTTATGTTTTCAAAGCATATTGACTCCATAGCCCAATGGAAAATGGGAAAGCACATGTTCATCTAAATCATTAATTCCACCAACCAATCAAAATCAATCCAAATTAAGCATACATAACTAGCCTAAAATATATTAAATAAATAAAGTTAAATTATATAGAGAGATCCCTCTCTGAGTTTAGGAAGGCTAGATCCTAAGCTCCAAAAGTGGCTTGGAGTTCCCTCTGGTATTTCTTTTTAATGCTTAGAACAACCTTTGGAAATTTCAGAGTGATAAAATATTGGTGACCATACTAGGGATAAATCAGTCCCTAGTCAAAATAAATCTTAAAGGAAACAATTTTCCTCATTTTTCACATTAAGGTTTTAAAGGGTTGTTCAAATTTATCATTGTAATTTAAAATTTTGGCTTCTAAAAGAACACACTATACAAGGGCTCATCTTGATCCACAACCTACTACAATTGTTGATGATCCTGACAGAATTTGAAGAAAACCTAAAAAATTAGAGAGTCAAGGAAGTAGTAGTTAGTTAATTAAAGAAAAATCACTTCCTAAGAAGTTATCAAGCATACAGGATATTCAATTTGATTTATCACTTGAGCATTATTTATTTCGTACCAGATCTAAAAAATCAGTCCATGATATTGTAATAGACCCCAATTTTATTCAATTTATTGAATCAAAGAAGGATACTATACAACTTGATTTATATCAACAGGTTCTAGATTCTTTTGACAAATTTGATGTTTTAACCTCAACTTTGATAAAATATATAGATGAAGCCTATTTTCAACAGTCAGTTGAACTAGCTTCCCTAACTGTTGCTACCCCTAAGCTCTCTACAATATCTTCAGAAACTGTAAATACAACTTCATTCAGTTACACCTCACCTATAATATCCACCACAATTCATTCCACAAAACCATTCATACCTAAACTTCCTCTCCAACCTTACGTATCCAGTTCATCCTCACACACCACTACTTTACCTCCCAGTCAAGCTAAAGTCTTAGCCATGGCAGCCAGATTTTCTCCTTTGGCCTTACAGGCCCCTTTACATGCCATGCCACAATATTACAAAAGTAAAAAAATTTAGTTCGATGGTACTGGTCAGTATACTACTCAACAACATGTGGATAAAATGACAGATTATTTTGAGTTACATGAAGTTGATGAGGTTGATGTTCAAATGAGATTATTTGCACAAACACTAGCATGAGATGTTAAAAAAAGGTTTAAATATTTATCTGCTAACTATATTGATGATTTAGCTGTTTTCCACCAATTTTTTATAAATAGATGGGAAAGGAAGAAAAATCCTCTCAAGATATTATCTAAATATGAGAACATTAGGAGATCTCCTAATGAATATGTTCAGGATTATTGTACTAGGTTTAACAACATTTACAATGCATTTCTAGTGAATATCAAACCTCCACCAGGCTTATCCCTAATTAAATTTCCAGATGATTTTGATGCTGACATGTCCTATCAGTTAAGAGAAAGAAACCCTGCAACTTTAGAACAGATGCAGAGTGATGCAGTTAGTGTAGAAGCTAACTTACTAGCTAAAAGAGCTAGATGAGGAATGCGAGGAGAGTGACCATTAAGGAAGAACCATCCACTTTAGATATTAAAATATATATTTTAGCCAAAAATATAGAAAGACTAATGCATAGACTAGAGAACATGGAAAGAAAAACTCAGTGGGAAAATAAACAAGGTCCTCAAATTAGAAACCCCAACTTTAGGAAACATCCCAATACTGTTAAATCAAGAGAAGTTGTACCTGATCAAAAAATTAGACCACCTTTCTAGGAAAATTATGTTGAAATTTCACAACAACATGAAAAAGATCAGGACACCCAGATAAAATTCATGGGAGTAAACAATGAAGATGTCAATTTTCTTACCCAGGAAGAACAAGATTTGTACATGTTACAGCAATTAAAATTAGAATCTAGAGAGTCCTTTGACTACAAACAAGGCTATGAATCTTCTAACTATAAATTTCATAAACATTATAGCCTTAGAAGAAAAAAGAACACATAAGTTCCTCTTAAGAAATCACTCCACACCCAAACTAAGAAAAAAATATAATCTCCTATGACCAAAATTCTACAAATTCTCCCTAGAGAAACTCAGAATACTTCTAGCCCAAAGATTGTAGACATAACATCAACTATACTCAAACCTTTCCATACAAGGAATTTGAAAACAAAACAGTTGGTACACAAACTGTATTACCAACTGTTGATAAATAAGACAAAAACACACAAACCACAATTGGTAAAGATGAAACAATTAAATTAGGCAAAAATAAAATGCCATTCAATACCAAAATTGAGATATCCAAATTAAGAATACCAGTTCCTTTAATAGAGCTGGTGAAAAATGATTCTTACAAGGCACAAATTACTGAAACATTAAACATAGGTGAAGGCGAAGATGATGTCAACCTCAATGATGATCAACCTGGGTTATTATTTGTTCCTAAAGTAAATGGAAAAGATCAACAAGGGGGTGTCTCTCCATTCTGCATTAGCTTAAACATTCATGATAAAATCTTACATAATGCTATGCTGGATTCAGGAGCATCTCTTAACTTAATGCCTAAATCAATCATGGAAAAATTAATGTTAGACATCACCAAACGCTACAAGGACCTGTTCTCCTTTGATTCTAGTCAAGTCAAATGCCTTGGCCTGATAAAAGATCTATGTGTAACTCTGGTCTAGTGCCCAGCAAAGAGTATCTTTATGGACATAGTAGTTTTTGATATCCCTCCCAAATATGGTATGTTATTATATCACTCATGGGGAGAAAAATTACAAGGATCACTGCAATTAGACATGTCATATGCTACCATTTCTGTATTTGGTCAGCAAAGGAAACTTTATAGAGAGACCTTGATGAAATTCATGGTAAGTAGTTTAGAAAAACCATAGAATTACCCTATATATTCCATGAATTCTGATCTCGACTCATTTATCCTATGTAATTCAGATAATGACAAAGATAAAATCACAGTTGTAGAAGAGAAACACAAAGAAGTCGATAGTGAAAACATAACACATGAATCTATGTGGCATTTAGATTTTCATGGCTCTATAAATAGATTAGAGGTAGGAGCTGGAGTATGGATCTACAATTTATAAAATGATCATTCAGAAGGACATGCTTACAGATTAAATTTCAAATGCACTAACAACATGGCAGAATACTAAGCATTGGTGCTAGCCCTTCAAATCGTAAGAAAACTTGGAGCTAAAAGAGTTTCCATCATCGGAGACTCATAACTCGTTATAAAATAAGTCAAGGGAGAGTACACTACTAATAACCCTAGACTTAGGTGTTACAGAGAAACCATTCTAGACTTGATAAGATGTTTCCTTGAGACTGACTTTTATGTCATTCCAAGAAAGAAGAATATGAAAGCACATAGCTTAGCCACATTTTCCAGGACATGCAAGTTACCCTTTTAGCTGAATCATTAGTATACAGCTGAGGTAAGACATAGACCAACCATACCTAATAATTTAAAGTATTGGCAAATCTTTTCACAAGACAACCAAATTTGTGATTTTATGATTTCTGAAGGAGAATTTCAAAATGGTAATATAGACACTGATTGTACATTATATTATACCATAAATAATGAAATATATGTAAATGATGTAAATAATATATAACCAACTAGATTCACTAAAGTAGCGAGAAAAATTAACAAAAATGAAATTGAAAATTAATGATGATGAATCCGGAAGTTTTAGTCTAAAAGACAAAAAAATTTCTAGGGATTAACACCACCAGAAACCTCGTTTAGACTCCAATAAGTAGCTATAAAACTAAAATAGACCTTTAAAATTAGATATGAAGAGGTACAAACATGAACAAAGAGGAAAATCGAGCTTATGAATCTCTAAGGCATTACCTCGACTGAAAAAGTTAGTACATTTCTTGTTAAAGATTTGAAAGAAATTTTTTTCTGGAATTATGAACACCATAAGTCTTATGATACTAGAATTATCTAGCATAAGATACCCAATTAAAAGAAGCTCGAGAATCCCTTTATGAAGATAATTAGCCCTATTCTTTATGTCATTAATAGAAATAAGTTAGTTCTGATTCTTAAATCATAGCAGAGACATCAAATATTAGCAAGTTGGTCTCAGTTTAGTACCCACTAAGAAAGAAGCAGAAGAAACGAGACTTCGTGTTGATTTAAAACTTAGACAAAGAAATATCATTGAAATATAACTGTCCCATCCTAAAATGGACCACATTATCCGAAGGGTAGGAGGTCATCTATAAATTTCATTACTAAATATGGATTTTATGGATATATAACCAAATCTAATCAACACGAATCAGTTGATCATTTCACCACTCCCCTAGGAAATTTCATATATTTGAAAATGCCTTTTGTGGTGATGAATGTTGGAGCAATGTTCCAAAGAGCACGGAAATAACTTTTTTCAAAGAAAATCCATGACATTTTATTCATTTACTAGGATGATATATTGTGTTTTTCAAATTGAGATAATAAACATCTGAATCATCTAATGAAGAGCAAATATAAAATACACGCGAAAGTTTGGCACATCATACAGTCTAAAAAGTTCTTTTTGGATTAGAGAAGAAAACTCTACAGGACACATCATTTCAAAAGACAGTGGAGTGATCCAACAGAATAGAAGAAATCCTAAATATATTTCATCCCCAGAAACATGGAATAATTCCAAACATTTTAAGAAAAATAATTTTCTTAAAATATTCCATCCCTAACCCATAAAACTAATTAGAAATTTAAATAGAATAGAGTAAGGAGATTCAATACTTAAATTGAATTTGCTAGAAGCTAAACAATCTTTTGAAGCAATCAAAAGAGAGCCCTTACCAAAACACATAACCTGCCAGTCTATTTTAATGATTTCATAATTTTTCTGTTCTTTATAACACACCATTCATAATAGTCTTGTTACAAAGAGCGATGAGGGATAGAACGACCCATTGGTTACTTACTGGTAAAAATTTGAGAGATGTATAATAAATTAATATCCTGAAGAAAAACTATAACAGTAAAATATAAAATATTTGGAGCCATTCTATACTCTCACATAATATCTAGTCGAAACTTAGTTGTAAAGAAATTCTTAGAATGGGATTGATGGAAAAGAGGCAAATGGTTGCACAATGGAATATTACATTGAAATCAAGCCTACCAAAATTCTTTCAAAGGCCCAAGGTTTGGCCAATCTTAATGAATCGAACTATCAAGCCTTAGACATAATTTCTGTTGTTCTATAGATGATTAGGGAAGATATGCTGACCTGCACGAATTATTATCATAGCTTTCATGATTCACACAGTATCAAAAGACCTTACATTTGTTTTTTCAACCTACAAGCTCACTCTAGTTTATCTAGACTAAGTTAGATTATTAAAAAGCTAAAACTGTTGAATATTGTATATTAGATAATGTTTTATTTTGAAATAATATTAGTTGGTATCTTTGTTAATTGCCTTTATTAAAGATGGAAAATTTGCGACAAGTGATGTGGAGTTATCAGAGGTGGCAGAGGCAATTGTATTGAACTCTTCATTGTAACAAAATTGAGGAGCAAGGTTTTAACACATTACATACATGCGAGATGTCAGAAGGTATCAGACCTACTCACAAATGACAAAATATTATAGAGAAGAAGAAACCTTACAGTACTATGCCTATGAGTGGAATGCCATTTCTTGATGGGGTTTAGACTTCTTTGGTGAAATTCACTTTTATCTCACCAGCACGATAGATGTGATAACCATTATTCAAATTCTAGAGGGGATGAGATGCATCCCTTATAGACAAACCATAGATTTCATTTCTAGATTGCAGTGCCAGCAAATATCATCACGATAATGTTGTTGCCCTTGGAAATCCAAAGAAAATGATAAATTTTTGTAGCAAGTACAATATCACTAGGCCATTCCAGCAACCCCTTATAGGTGAGTGAATAGCATAATATCCGAACAAAATCTAGTCAGCATATCAGAGCCTATTAGAGGATAACAACAAAGCTGGAATAAAGTTAATTGAGTCCCTATGGGCGGACAAAGTATCGACTAAGAAATATGTTAATTTTATCTCCCTATCCATTAATATATGGGATGGTCACTATTTTACCATCTTCATTAGGGTGCCTTTAATGAAATTTATTCAGAAATTTGCAAGTAGAACCAAATGACATCCAACAGAGGATAAATCAAACAATTCATTTACAGCAAGAGCAGAGGGAAGAAGTTTATATCCCAGCTTAAGTAATTGAGAATAAAATCAAGAAGATTTTGATAAGAAAACCTAAGGAAACTAGTGCTTTATTCATAGTTGATCAAGTACTAGTAGGATTATAGGGAAGACAAAGGAAAACATGGGAAATTTGACTTTATCTAGAAGGGCCCATACATTATTTATGGTTAGAACATGATATTGCATTTTCTTGAAAAATTAAATGGAACAGACCTCTAAAGATTGGTTAATTGATAATTAGAATGTTTAGTCTTTGCTGTGATTAATCTTAGTTATTTGTTATTTATATTAAATACCATAGAAAATTTTAGATTGGAATGGATGATTATCTTTCTACTTGGAAGCATGAAAATAAAGTCTTAAAGATTTGAAAGATATAACATCAAATTTTTGAAAAAAGGAGATCTGAAAGAAAGCAATTCTAGGAGCAAGGCAAAGTCAAAGTTCCCAAGGCTCCTTATTAGGAAGTTCTTCACATCTCTCATAGATGCCATTACAGTGGAGCCAGTATTAGGGTCTATAATAATAGGGATCATAATTTTTGAATTGGATATGTTAAGTCTTGTATTGTACATACCTTTTCATTAGAATGTTTTTCCATATTAAAAAATGAAAAGTGGGTATGTCCCTAAAAAGAATAATCAAAGAAGGCCAAATGAAGAGAAATATAAAAAAGATGCAAAATGTGAAACCCATAAAAGAAGAAAATAAATTAGAAGTGTTTCATTCAAATGCCACTATAACCAGTTTACTTCACTGCCGAGTAAAATTGTATTTGCATCATTAAATTCTGATTATGATAGTCATGAAGTAATCAGATCATTATTTTTAAATTCTATTTGTTGATAGTTAGTGAATAAATGTTGGCCAACCATTTAATCTTATGAATCATTAGTTGGTAGAGAATAAAATAAACAATTTTCTGCTCTGAGCCATATTTGGAAATGAGAGGCGGGTAGATGGTATTGCTCATTGAGTATTAGTTGTGTCTTCCAATTATTATCGGTGTTTGTACAATGATACTTGACAAACAAAGAGGACACAAATGCACATAGTTTCAAGATTGGAAACCAACTAGGAACAGATACTGTCTTTTCTAACAATTCTTTAATATTCAACTCCAATTGAGAATAAAGCTCAACTTCCTAGAATCTGAAAGAAGCTTCTCCGACCCCTTGGATGAAAGATCCAATGCCCAAGATTCTTTATTAGTCAATAAATGGATACTACCCAACGATGTTTAAACTCACCCTAGCACTACCCTACCGCAGAAGAACAAAGAAGAATGGACTCACTCATCTTCAGGAAAATGGTCCACTTTACAATGATATAGAATGATGTAGAAGAAGAATATATACTAGACCATAACCCCAACTTTGACACAACCACCTAATGATGATACTAGACCTCCCAACACTGTCTCTTCAACCCTTGGCAGATATATGCTAGTACAATTTTTACAATAATGTATTTACAATGACTTAGTACAATGATTGTATGCAGTGCTGCCCACTTGAATACTTCATATGATGAACTTCTTACTGTTGTTATTCACCTTGGTTGTTGCTCTTGTCATGCTACCTTCTGATGCACCTTGCTTTGCTTTGCTGCCATAGAAATTTTGGTCCTTTGCAACCCTTGACAACACATGATCTAGCTTTTTCTTGCCTTCTAGGAGCTCCATATTGAATCTGGTGTATCTCTGTTATTTCAGAACCTCAATATCTGATTTTTGGTCCTGTAGTATTCCTCTAAGTCATATTTGAAATGCCACATGTCTGACCCAATTTGGATTCTTCAAGAGAGAGTTATACCCAATCTCTCACAATGCCCTAATTATGGACTGTTTCAGCAGAGCGAACTTGTATAGCATGCTGCACGTCATTGTTTCTTCATTCAGCTCTGAAATTGATAGAGTGAAAACTACAGTCTATGCACTATCTGTCACTTTTTACAGAATTCCAATCTGATACTCAAGTAGAGAGTTATAATGAGTTTACCAATGCCACTTATTTGAGATTAATTTCAGGAGCCTGCAAAAACCCTGAATTCCACGGATCATATCTCCAAAAATATTGTGCACCTTGATATGAAATTTTTACAGTAGCTTCCACAAGGTTTATGCTTCAACTCATAGAAATTTCAGCGTTTGAACCTTCTAATAAAAAAATTTAGAGCGAAAATTCCACGATCACCTACTTCAAATGGCGAAATCCCTTGCATAAGGAGGAAATGAGGATCACAATTTATATAAATGCTTAGGTTGAGAGGGGCTTCAACAAGTGAATGTGGGAGGGATTTTAGGAGCTTAAAAAATATTAATTATGAATTTTCAATGACGCATGCCTCGAACCCATGGGGTTTTAGCCCACTAACTAGGGGTACAAACTTCAAACATGAATATCTCTCAAACCGTGAAGAATTACATGGCATGCCATATATCAATGGAAACATCTCGAAAAGTAGAAACCATCAAAAGAATTATTGACCCAAAATATATTAATTTGGTAGGTCAAAATTCCCATGCAATATTGGGTAAGCCCATGGTGCTTCTTAGGTTGACTTCAATGACAACCGCTGATCAACAATCTCCCCCTTTGGCATTGATGGCAACACAAGTACTCCCCCTGCAATCATGACACCTCTTCCTACAACATTCTCTCCCCCTTTGACATCAATGGAAAAGGGTAACTCTCCCTGAAACACAACCATCCTGAGGACCTGTACACACTTCCACTCTCGCTGACACACAATCGTCATGCAAACCTGTAATCTAATGAGAACTTGGGAGAATCCCAAGATTTTGACGAAGATATTCAAATGCTTTACGAGGTAAAGGTTTAGTGAAGATATCAGCAATTTTTTCTTTTGTACAAACATACTCAAGTTTGATATTCTTTTTAGCGACTTGTTCTCTAACAAAATGATATTTGATCGGAATGTGTTTTGTTTTTGAATGCATGACGGGATTCTTGGAGATGTTGATGGCACTAGTGTTGTCACAGAATATGGGAATAGGCTCACTGAATTGTACTTGAATATCTTGCAAGATTTGTTTCATCCAAAGGACTTGAGTACAACATGATGCTGCTGCAATGTATTCTGTTGTTGTTGTAGATAACGAGATTGAAGTTTGCTTTTTTCTCAACCATGATACGAGACAACCACCTAGATAGAATGCTGCTCCACTAGTACTCTTACGATCATCAACACTTCCGGCCCAATCTTCAGCTGTAAAGGCTTGAATAATGGGATTGTTACCCTTGGGATACCACAAGCGATATTCTTCTGTGCCCTTTAGATATTGAAGAATTCT
Organism: Pinus albicaulis; assembly: GCA_034641835.2. Classification (NCBI taxonomy): domain Eukaryota; kingdom Viridiplantae; phylum Streptophyta; class Pinopsida; order Pinales; family Pinaceae; genus Pinus; species Pinus albicaulis. The sequence goes on along the minus strand of CM076581.1, from coordinate 1,132,250,492 downwards.
TTTGATGGAAATAATATGTGATTCTGTTGGTGCTGCTTGGAATCTTGCTACCTATCCAACTTCTTGCATAACATCTGGCCGAGAGGCTGTTACATATAGAATACTACCAATCATAGATCTGTACAACCTCTGATCCACATCCTTAGATGATTCATCTATGCTCAATTCGCAACCTATTACCATCGGAGTAAGGATGGGTTTGTAATCTTCCATTTTTAATTTCTTGAGCATTTCCTTGATTTACTTGGCTTGACATATAAATATTCCTTTCTCTTGCTGAGATATTTGAAGCCCTAAGAAGTATGTCAGATCACCAAGTAAAGACATCTCAAACTCACTTTGCATCTTTGTAGAAAATTTCTTACTTAGTCGATCATCATTGCTACCAAATATTATATCATCCACATATACCTCAATGATCGTTAGATTATCTTTATCTATTTGTATGTAAATATTGCTATCAACTGTACCTTTCTTGAACCCTTTTTGACGTAGATATCCATAAAGACGAGCATACCATGCTCTGGGAGCCTGCTTGAGACCACATAGAGCCTTCTTTAGCCTGCAGACATAGTCTTCTTTTTGTGATAGTAGAAAACCTTCAGGTTGTTCGATGTAAACTTCTTCTTCTAAATCTCCATTCAGAAATGTTGACTTAACATCCATTTGGTAGACTTTGATTTTTCTTGAACATGCATAGGTGAGAAACATTGGATGGCTTCCATTCTGGCAACTAGTGGAAATGTTTCGTCGAAATCAATTCCTTCCACTTTTGCATAGCCTTTGCAAACCAATCTTGCTTTGTTTCTAGTAACCTGCCCATCTTCATTCAATTTGTTCTTGAACACCCATTACTCCCAATGAAATTTTTATCTTTTGGTCATGGAATTTATTCCCAGGTGTTATTCTTCTCAATTTAATCCAATTCTTCATTCATAGCTTCTACCCAATGTTCATTTTGGCTGGCTTCCTAAAAAATACTAGGCTCAAAGGTTGCTAGAAAAGCAACGTGAGCTTTTTTTGATGAACGAAGCTGTCGACCTTCATTTATGTCACCAATGATTTGATTTCATGGATGGTTCTTTTGAATCCACTCTTTTTTTCTCCTTGGAGGAGCTTCTTGTTGTTGTTCTGGTATATATTGATGATCATTTTTTACTTCTTCCTCGTTGATAGTTGCTTCTTGTTCTACAATTTTATCTGTGTCTTTTTCAGCGTCTGTCTCAAGTTTTAAAGATTCTAGATCCTCATCATTACTCGCTAGAAAACCATCTTTGTCAAATGTAACATTTATGCTCTCCACTATCTATTTTCATCTTAGATTATAGCATCTATAGGCCTTTATTTTGCGTGAGTAACCAAAAAAGACACCTTCATCAACACGTGATTCAAACTTACCCAGATTTTGATCTTCTCTTTTGATATAACATTTTCTTCCAAAGATTCTGAAATATTTTACATTAGCTAGTTTTCCTTTCCATAATTCATATACAGTCTTGTTGCAATTATTTCTGAGAAGACTTCGGTTGATAGTGAAGATTGTTGTATGAATTTCTTGAACCCAAAATTTTTCATCCAATTTTGAGTCCTTGATGCAGGAGCATCAAGCACCTAGCCAGCAATGTGACATCTTGGTCACATGTTGTGGCTAGTTAGAAATAGAATAGACTTAGAAATAATTTAAATGATATATTTTATTAAATTTGTTATTTATTTTAGGAGAATTGTTAGTTTGTTTTCTATTTAATTAGATTAGGCATAATAATAGAATTGGTTTCTTTCCCTGCATGGAATAGAACCAAAATAGGGATCAATGCTAACTAATAGGGAGGCATTGGTTTGTTGAGAAATTCTAGAAGAATAATATTCTGAGAAGGATAGGTTCTTATATTTTGTATAAATTAGAGAAGCTGGAGATGAATAGTGGATGGGTGTGAATAAGAGAATTTGAATTAGCTATTGGAATTGCAGAGGGGCAGCTAATGTTTATTAGCCCATGAAATATTCTATTTGTCCATATATTTTCTGAATAAGATTTAATTTTCCTATATATTGTATACGTGTCTGACATGTTGCAGGTAGCAGGCACAGGGATGAAATTGTGACAGCGTTTTGTGATTTCAAATAGTGGCATTTGTGTGGATTCTGGGCGTAAATCCACAAGCTAGTTCATTGTGAAGTAGCACACGCAGAAAAATGACTCTGCGTTAAGTTTGGATGCACATAGAAACAAAATCTGTGTTGAGTTGACCCTTACATTGATCAAGGAAGAAGCTTGAGCTGCGTTTAATTGTAAAGGTGGAATCTGTGTTCATTATAAAGGCTGTGATTGGCAAATCGATTGTGCAGTCATGGTGAATGTTGAACAGCATTAAGAAGTGAGATAACCAGCGAAGCAGCTTGTCAAAGGTAGCGTGCTTGAAGGTAACGCAGTCTGGGATCGATTGTAAATTGATTTGATTGTAAGTTGAATTAAATAGTCATTGCAAGGAAAATAAATCGATGCGAATGTTCAAACAGTGTCGGGTTTGTTCACCATACACACTTTTGCTGTGGTAGTCGACTTGTATGAATCTCTAGAATTGATTCAAAGTCAGGCCACAATGTTCTTCGTTGAGAGGCCACTGTTCGTTGTGAAATTCGATGCATGATATGGCGTAGTTATAATTGTAATAAACGTCGAAATATATTACAAGTCAATGATGTTGCGAAGGTGAAATGAAATATGGCTTTAATAGTTTAAAATATGTTGATACGTGGTTTCAAACCATCGATAGCATTTAAAAAATTCCTTTGTCAACATTGGTATGCGTATGATAGAGTGATAAACCATCGTATATGTTTGTTCAGCTATCATATACGTTGGGTGGAATTTCATGTTGTTCAAATTATTTAATGAATTCAGATTTGCTATGATGGTCAATGCATAATTTATGATTATAGCCATATATTCTTAATTTATAAAGATATATATGTAGTTGCTCCCTAAAGAAAATCTCAAGTTGTTTCTAAGTGAAGTTTGTATGAAAATGATACAATAAAAATCACATTTTATTAAAGGAGAAAAGCTGCATACTAGAGAGCAAGGGTAAATTATATCCAATCAGTTAAGGAAGTGATTCTAGGATGTATAAAAAGGGGAACATGTTGTTATTAATTGCATCTTATTGACAGATTTCAGTAGAAATTGTGTAGCGACTGCTTTTGCAGAGTTTTCCTGCATCATTTTGGTATCGGAGCTTGTTAAGCTGTTTTGGAGTATTGCAGAGAATGCCGCCCAGAAGAGGAGCTGGGATAGGTCGAGGGAGACCTATAGCAAACGCAGTTTTTCTAAATGAGATCTGGAATTTGCGCATGAGACTGGTTACAGTAGAAACCACTCAGAGGAGAGTAGCTGATGGTGGAATTTCCAGTGTCGATGAAGAAGAGACCACTGACGAAGAAGTGGAGGAAGAAAATGAAGCAGCTAAGGTCATGAAGATGTTAGTCAAAGCCAGCAGTCAACCAAGAATAGAAGTAAATTTATATGACGGAAGTCTTAGTGTGGAGGTGCTAATGGACTGGATTATTTCATTAGATAAATACTTTGACTATGAAGAAGTCGATGACAGAAAGAAAGTAAATTTTGTAGCCACGATATTGAAAGGCCATGCAGCCCTATGGTGGAACGAATTGTAGCTATCAAGGGAGTGAAAAGGGAAGCCCAAAATCAAGCAATGGGACAGGATGGTAAGTAAGCTGAAGGGTAAGTTTTTGCCGAAGGATTACCAATTAAATTTGTTTAGACAATTGCAGAACTTAAAACAGAAAGCGATGACAATCAAGGAATATACTGAAGAATTTTATAAGTTGAGCATTAGATCTAGCCATGTTGAAGATGATCTAGAAAAGGTAGCTAGATATATAAATGGTTTAAGGTATGAAATACAGGATGAGATCAGCTTATTGAGTTTGAAGTCGATTGAAGATGCCTATCAAGCAGCCTTGAGGGCAGAGGAAAAACTGTTGCGCAAACAAAATAAGAGGAATAGAGGTAAGAATCCGGCAAAAGAAGGGGGGACATTTTAATCCAAAATTTAACACTCTCAGAATGAGACAGGGAGTGCGAGCAATAGAGCACCACAAAGAGGAGATTCTGGCTGCGGAAGGTTCGTGCCTAGAGGCAGAGGCCGAGGAAGAGATGTCTGGTGCTTTGCATGTGGTGAATGGGGACATGTACAATGGGATTTTCCTCATCAGAGATCAACAAACCAGTGCAACGTAAATGTTGCTGAAGCCAAGGAGGAGATTCCTCAACCTAAAGCTAAAGAGGAACCACCAGAAGCCGGAGAATCTTTGTTGTTGAAAAGGGTATTACTTGAAGAAGCTAAGGAAGCCAAAGAACCAGTTCAAAGAAAGACTTTATTCAGAACTGTATGTAAGTCCAAGGGTAAGTGTTGCAAATTGGTAATTGATAGCGGTAGCACTGACAACCTTGTTTCTACAGAGATGGTGGATAATTTGAAGTTGGAGAGAACAGTACACCCCACTCCTTATAAAGTATCGTGGCTTCAGAAAGGCCATCAAATTTTTGTAACTGAACAATGTTAAGTTGAATTTTAGATTGGTACTTATAAGGATGTTATTTTATGTGATATAATTCTGATGGATGTATGTCACATATTGCTAGGGAGGCCTTGGCAGTTTGACCGAAATGCCATATATGATGGTAGAAGAAATACTTATACTTTGGAGAAAGATGGGAATAAGCATACACTACTGCCGTTGAAAGCCGAAGCTGATAAAGAAGCACTTGGAAATAGTGTTACGTTGATGAATGAGAAGATCGTGTTGCAGGAAGATCAGAAGGGTAAGAAGATGCATTTTTCTAGTGTTGTAAAACCCAAGGTAATTTTAACTTCTACAAATTTAGAAGATTTACCTGAAGAAATTCAGAATTTATTGAATGATTGTGCTGATATTGTTGTGGATGAGTTGCTGCCCATCAGGAATATTAGTCACCATATTGATCTAATACTTGGGGTCAGTTTTCCGAATAAAGTAGCCTACAGGGTAATACAGGAAAATTCTGAAGCTGGACGCTAAGTGCAAGAGTTGATGGATAAATGGCTGATCAGTGGAAGCCTTAATCCATGTGCTATGCCAACAGTACTCAGTCTGAAGAAAGAAGTTGAAAGGCGCATGAATACAGATTCTCGAGCCTTATATAAAATCACCATTAGGTTGATGAATGAAGTTTTGGAGGAAAATGCAGTCTCTAAAGAAGATTTGAAATTAGATCCAAAGAAAATCCAAGTAGTTGTGAATTGGCTAACTCTTAGAAGCATATTTGAGGGAGATGTCAAAAGCAGATGGCATGAATGTAGTAGCAAAGACAAACAACGAGTAGATATGAAGAGGCGGAAAAAGGAATTCCAAGCAGGTGACTTAGTCATGTATTGCAGATTGGTACCTATACTAAAAGCTAGAAGAAGAACCACAAGGAGACACCATAACAGACGAAAGCCCAAAGCAAGAAAAAGAAAAAAGAGAGTGCTAAAGAAAACCAGGAGTCAGACCCATTATCAGTATTTGATCAAGTGGAAAGAGCAACCAGTAGAAGACGCCAACAGAGCTACAAAGATTGGGGATCAACTCCAAACTACTACAAGATCAGTTTTCTTCCCCGGGAGTCTGATGCAGGAGCATCAAGCACCTAGCCAGCAATGTGACATCTTGGTCACATGTTGTGGCTAGTTAGAAATAGAATAGACTTAGAAATAATTTAAATAATATATTTTATTAAATTTGTTATTTATTTTAGGAGAATTGTTAGTTTGTTTTCTATTTAATTAGATTAGGCATAATAATAGAATTGGTTTCTTTCCCTGCGTGGAATAGAACCAAAATAGGGATAAATGCTAAATAATAGGGAGGCATTGGTTTGTTGAGAAATTCTAGAAGAATACTATTCTGAGAAGGACAGGTTCTTATATTTTGTATAAATTAGAGAAGCTGGAGATGAATAGTGGGTGGGTGTGAATAAGAGAATCTGAATTAGCTATTGGAATTGCAGAGGGGCAGCTAATGTTTATTAGCCCATGCAATATTCTGTTTGTCCATATATTTTCTGAATAAGATTCGATTTTCCTATATATTGTATACGTGTCTGACATGTTGCAAGTAGCTGGCGCAGGGATGAAATTGTGATAGCGTTTTGTGATTTCAGAAAGTGGCATTTGTGTGGATTCTGGGCATAAATCCACAAGCTAGTTCATTGTGAAGTAGCACATGCAGAAAAATGACTCTGCGTTGAGTTTGGACGCACATAGAAACAAACTATGCGTTGAGCTGGCCCTTACGTTGATCAAGGAAGAAGTTGGAGCTGCGTTTAATTGTAAAGGCGGAAGCTGTGTTCATTATAAAGGCTGTGATTGGAAAATCGAGTGTGCAGTCGTGGTGAATGTTGAACAAGGTTAAGAAGTGAGATAAGCATCGAAGCAGCTTGTCAAAGGTAGCGTGCTTTAAGGTAACGCAGTCTGGGATCGATTGTAAATTGATTTGATTGTCAGTTGAATTAAATAGTCGTTGCAAGGAAAAGAAATCGATGCGAATGTTCAAACAGTGTCGGGTTTGTTCACCATACACACTTTTGCTGTGGTAGTCAACTTGTATGAATCTCTGGAATTGATGCAGAGTCAAGCCACAACGTTCTTCGTTGAGAGGCCATGGTTCGTTGGGAAATTCGATGCATGATATGGCGCAGTTATAATTGTAATAAACGTCGAAATATATTACGAGTCAATGATGTTGCGAAGGTGAAATGAAATATGGCTTTAATAGTTTAAAATATGTTGATACGTGGTTTCAAACCATCGATAGAATTTAAAAAAATCCTCTGTCAACATTGGTATGCGTATGATAGAGTGATAAACCATCGTATATGTTTGTTCAGCTATCATATACGTTGGGTGGAATTTCATGTTGTTCGAATTCTTTAATGAATTCAGATTTGCTATGATGGTAAATGCAGAATTTATGATTATAGCCATCGATTATTAATTTACAAAGATACATATGCAGTTGCTCCCTAAAGAAAAGCTCAAGTTGTTTCTAAGTGAAGTTTGTATGAAAATGATACAATAAAAATCACATTTTATTAATGAATGTAAAGCTGCATACATCCAGTCAGTCAAGACAGTGATTCTGGGATTATGAAAAGAGGAAACTTTTGTTAATAATTGCATCTTCTTTAAGAGTAGGAGAATTCTAGTTTTCCTACATCACCGGAGTAGCTTCTCAAGGGTCTGCGCAGTCTAAGAGAGCGTTTACACATGAAAATATGGGAGGAAAATATATCTACTCATATATTGATAAATAATGATGAATAACAGATATCTAGTCTCCTCATATAAAATACAAGATAACTCGGAAAGGGTTTCTTGTTAAATACTATGCATACAAATGTGATCTTCAAAAAATAACTAAATAATCACTGCAACGCTTAAGCATAAGAGTATACAAGGCTGAAATATGTTTGGTATGATGTATATCCCTTAGGAGCTTCCTCCCATGAAAGGTTGAACCTCTCAATCACAAGTAAACTCAGCAATGGAGCCACCAAACCATGTAATGAGAACTACCTCTCAAATAACACACTTCCTAGTAGAAACAACACTGGGGGGGTATGAGAAATGTGTGGTCTGATACCATAGATCTGAAATATGCTCTGTAGCTCTCCAAACAGATCTCTCAAGTGAAGGAAAGCTTCCTCCAATGAGAAACTAACTCAAAAGCTGGGATTCCAATCCCTTCCACTGCTGCACCCAGCAACACTGCACAATCTCTGGCAAAGTTGTGCTAATGTAGATGGCTAAAGCTTGGCTTGAAAACCTGATGTGGAATGTTTAATACAAACTCTCCCAATGATATCCTCAAAGGGAAGAGGTGGGATTCCTGCACAGGCACACCAAGTGCTAAACAACACTGCAACTTTGCTAAGCAGCAAAGTAGCAACAATTCTTGGGGGCCAAGAATAGTAATCTACAACCTGATGAGTAATGCTGCCATCCTCTTCCTTATATAAGATGTAATTTTTCTTTCTCTTGGCCCCAGTCAATTAGGTTACTTCTAACCCAAGTTACATTTCCCTCCAAAATTGTGTTATCAATCCTAGGATTCCTCCTACACTAAAACTACACTGTTGACTTGGTCAAAGCAGCTCCATTTTATCTTTGTTCACACACGGAGGTGTTTTATTAAGCTAGAAAGAATGTCTCCTTTCACACTTTGGATTGTTTTTATCCTCCTTAGGAGACTTATGGGCTTTTCTACCCATTCATTTACTGGCTATAGCTGCTACTAACTCTAATGTTCCATTTAGCTTGGAAGCTAAAATTCTGGAACATTACATTTGGTTTGCAATCGTGCCCTTTTTTTTGGGTTCATTTTTTCTTAGGAATGTGTCATGGAAGTCGCTTACATATGAATGTCCTATTTTCATAATGGAGAATTTGGGTGCAGTAAAATTTTCTATGTTTCATGTTAATACAATAACAAACCTTTAGAATTAGGTCTATTTATACATATATTATTGCTACGGTAAATAACTCTTTCTCCATTATTTCAACATGCATAACCCAAACTTATTTCCAATATCCTCAAGGAATTTGTGTTGTGGAATCAAAATTTGGAAACCAAGAAGTGATGAAAAGCATTTCTCTTCCGCAAAACTAGCATCATAATTTCAATACCCTATCCATATCTTGTTGAGTATCAAATTGAACAACCAAAAAAACCTTTTAAACATAATTATATATCACATATGTTGGTCTAGGTTGTGAAAACCCACTAATGCAAAGAGTCATACCTCAAACAAAAACCATTGAATGTAAAAACTATTGCCCTAGATTGAAGAAAAAAAATATGATTTACCTCTGTAATGATTAACTTCAATGTCGTACTTGTTCAACAATGTAAGGCCCCCCTACATAATTATAGGAGACTAAACTTCCTAAATTCCTAGATCTCACACCCTTGCAGTCTCAAACTCAAGAAAATGGTGTAATTTAATGAAATATTGTAATAATGTAACTAGGATAGATCTTGAAGCTACTTCCCTTGTGAAAAAGACGATGTATATATATGCATGAAATACCACATGATTCTCTATACTTTTCTTACATTCACCACATAGTCCAAGCTAGAGACCCAAAAAAGAGGGACTTCGTGTTGAGGGTCTTAATAAAAATATGAAATCCCTTGAGGTAATCCAACTCTTTCAACCCTCCACTCACCTATGACCGATTATAAGAAGGGTCGTTTTCTAGTGGATCTCTGTCATTGAGTGAACAACAAACGTTGTGTGTGCATAGATATAAAAATACCAACCTAAGGGCTTTTGAAAGGGGTTTTGTAGCATTGGTCGTCACTAGATGTTTCCTCTTCTTGATTGGTAGAAGAACAACTAAGAAAAAATCTTGAGTTTTTGGCGATAAGTGATACCACTTATTTTTTGTCATAACATTCCCATCATCGTCACCATCACTCTTTGCACCACTTCCGACAATGCATCTCTCACAACTAAAGACAGTGGAATCTCACAAAGAATGAAGAGAAATCGTAGAGCAAATATTATTATTATCAATATTCAAAATAATTAAATAGAATACACAGAAAGCATTAACAATAAATCACTAGAGTGAAAATTGACTAAAAACTTGACTAAACTAAACTAAAATTGAATAACTGTAACACCTAACAAATAATAGAATAAAATGTGATGACACCTATCATACAATGAGATTAATATCTCAACATCCCCTCCTAATCTCAACTATTACAAGTCAAGCCACTTATAATACCTCATTGGTTTATTTGAAATTCAAATACAATTTTTTCCCAATGGTTGTGAAAATATCCGCAAGCTCATCTTTGGAACCAAAAAAAGAAAGTATTATTTCCCCATCATTGACAACCTTACGGATGAAATGAAACATGTGTCAATATGCTTTCTCTTTTTGTGGAAAACATGATTTTTTTATAAAGAAATTGTTGAATTTTTATCACAGTAAATAGGAGATGGCTCCTTCTGAAAATTTGAAATATATTTCAATAATTTTATCAACCACACTAATTGACAAGTTTGTTAGAAAATTAAATATTACAGAGCAATGCAACACATAAAATATGTGGAAAATACAAGCACACAAAATACATAAAACTAGAGAGACACAGATATACGTGGTTCACCCAGTTTGGGCTACGTCCACCCCGAACAGCCAGTCCTTCCTTTTATATTATCAACAAAATGAAGAGACAAAACCTCTGACCAGGATCCGTTGTAATATCCTCTGTTCTCTCTCCACAGTCCTCTCTGTTTTCACTCCAGAATACACATACAATACACAGCGATAATACAATTCATAAAACAAGGGTTGCCTTAGGGCAAAAACCTAATCTAAACATAACTTCTAAGTCAGATCATTTGCCTAATGAGCAGCCCATATTATGGTAGAAATTATATACTTTTACAAAACGTCTCTGCATTTTTCGCCGGGGCGCTGCCCGAACCCACGAAATAAATATTGTCGCCCCTGTGGACCCCCACGACAGCTAACTTAATTTGAGGCGGTGTTGCCACCTACCTTTGGGTATAGGGGTCCAATGTTGTGATACAAAGTAAACAAGATAATCAAGCTCCACACCCAACAAAGTTTTTCAATCAACTGCTACATATTTCACCACTATAGAATATATTGAAACAATTGAGTATTTATTGGATGCCCATGAAATGAGATTGGTTCCAAGATGAAAATCATACCATGATGTGCTTTTGTGATCATCTAAAATCCTTGCATAATCGTTGTTGTATAACCTTAAAGTGAACAATTTTCAAAATGTGTATAGAACAAACAATAGTCTATGGTCCCTACAATATACCTTAAGATAATTTTTCAACCTTCAAATGAGAAATATTTGGTGATTGCATAAAACTGGAGACAAAAATTGCTACAAACATGGTATCAGGTCTAGTTGTAGTGAGATACAACAAACTACCAACTAGAATTTTATACAATGTAGGAATACATCTTATTTTCTCAGCTCGGTGCCTCGAGAAATTGGTATATCAACTCGTTTGCAATTGGTGAATATGAAATTTTGGATGATGTTAGTGGCATATTTTTGTTGAGCAACAAAATTTCCATTAACATATTGTTGAATTTCAATGCCCAAGAAGTATTTCATGACCCCTAGATTAGTCATATAAAACTATGTTTGCATTACTTCTTTGAAGTCTTCTAACATCATATTGCCTGTATAAAGAATATCATCAATGTAAAGGAATATAATAAGAATTCTACCTTCATGATTTTTGGTTTACCAAGTTGGCTCATGGCTACTTCTGTAAAAACCACTTTTGATGAGATAGGTGTCGATGGAACTATACCAACCTCTTGGAGCTTGTTTGAAACCATACAAATATTTCTTTAATCTATATACCTTATGCTCCTTTCCTGGAACTTCAAAACTGGGAGGTTTCTTTACATAGAATTATTCCTATAATATACCATTTAGGAAGGTATATTTTACATCAAGCTTATTCACTTTCCATTTGTGTTGATTTGTTGTGGATAAAATGGTTCTGACCGTGTCCAACCTTGCTACTAGAGTAAAGGCTTCACCATAGTTGACACCAAACTGTTGTGAGAATCCTTTGGTAACCATCCTTGCCTTATGTTCCTCATTTTTACATTTTTCATTCAAGTTGTTATTAGATACCCTTTTTGCACCAATTTTGGTTTTCTCTCTTGAGAGACCAGCTAATTCCCAAGTCTCGTTCTTCTCTATGGCATCAATTTCTTGGTTCATTGAATCAATCCAATGTTTTTCTTTAATTACCTCTTCAAAATGGGCTAGTTGATATTAAAGAAAGGAAAACATATTTTGTTGATCAAACTCATGCTCATGCTCATATATTTCTCTAATGCTTCTTGTTTTCTGCCTATCTTCTGAATATGTTGAATCACTAGTGGATTAATTTCTTGAAGATGCACCATTTTTAGAATTGTATGGATCTTCTTCAACCTGAAATATTGGTTACAACTGTGGTGGATAAAAAAAATTATTTGAAGCTTCATCAACATGATGAGACAAATATTTATTTTCAAAAAATTTAACATCTCCACTTAAAGCAAACGTCTTGGTAACTCAATTGTAAATTCTATAGGCCTTTGACTGCTCACTATAACCTATGAAAATACATCTTTCACTTCTATTGTTACACCATTTTTTGTTCATCTAACCTATTATCATTGGATGGACCCAAGTACACCATGTAAGACCAATTTTACCCTAAGTAAAATTGCTTTCACTATGTAAAATAACTTAATAAAACACATTTATTAGGTTGTTTATGGTCTAAACAGGAAACCCCAAAGAGAAATATTAAACAAATCTATATTTGTTTGATTTCCCTCAAATAATGATCAGATTTATGCGAACACAATAGAATAAACATATAACCATAAATACAGAGATGCAATGGAAATAACACTTCATTTCATTAATATCAAAGAACTGAAATTTGCTTACAGACAGAATGGAAATAAAACTAGCTAGGGCGCTGGTAGCTATCTCTGAGAAGAGATGTGGCGGCTACAGGCCTCTGAACTGATTTACAATGAGGCTCGAGGGCCTATTTATTATTTAGAAACAATGGGAAATCCTAAACAGCCAAAACCCTAACCCTAGGAGATGAAGTGCCAAAACTATGGGCCCCGTTTGGGTAAATTGGTGTTTCAACTTCCCAGGGGCGTAACTTTGGCATACGATCTCTGTTTGACGCATACCATACCTCGTTAGAAAGATCTATTCAAGGAATAAATTTTTTTAATGAGAAAAATTAGTCTATGGACCCATGTTGCTTTCCTTTTTCCCAAAAAACGTCGTTTAAGGCCTCAAAACGGCTCTAGAAGTTCAGGACCCAAAAAAATGCTAAAATTAGTAAGTTGTGCCGAAACTGAAAAAATGAAAGACACAATGGTGGGGCCCCAAGTGGAATAGGTGGGTGGCCACCAATATCCACCTAGATCATTCCTCCCCCCTTAGGAAGAAATGGTCCCCATTGCATTAAGTTCCTCCACGAGATGAGGAAATTTCTGCTGAACTTGGTCCCTAGTGAACCACTTTCCTTGGTGCAGGAGTTGGCTAGCTTTGACAACCCGATACAGTTGGATCTTCTGTTGGCGAGTGTTATTGATTTGCATGTCCATGATACAATCTGTGGTGGCTTGTTCCATGCAGTCCGGGTTTAACTCTATTGGTGTGAGTTGTTCTTCAATGTCCGAGGTGTCCAGTAGAGGTGGGAAGTAAGGATGAAGGAGATCCACATTGAAGACTGGGTGTAGACCAAGGAATGGTGGAATACCAAGCTTAAAGGCATTGTTCCCTATAGCCTTGGTGATGGTGTACGGCCCATATCAGAGCGGGTGAAGCTTGCAGTGGGGTCCAGTGAGGCACTCCTTCTGCAAATGTATCCATACTTTGTTGCCCACCTGGAAGTTGTGTGGCACCTGGTGTTGATCATGGTGTTTCTTGTACTTGGAATTGGCTTTGTCGAATATATCATGAACCTATTAGTGGATGTGTTGAATGCACTCGATGAAGCTGCTTGCTTTGTCAAATTCAAACTGAACATGAGCTGAATCGGCCTGAGCAGCTAAAAATGGCATGGCTACATCAATGGGACATAGTGGCCGGACTCCCAAGGCCACCTGAAAGGGGCTATGGGTGACTGAACTGTGGAGAGCCCGATTATAACTATGTTGTACATAGGGGAGGCTCTCATCCCATGTGCGTGGATGCTTTGAATCGTACATGTGCAGAATGTGTACAATCATTCTATTGACGAACTCTATCTGGCCATCTCTTTGGGGATGGAAAGCTGTGGACTTGGTGAGCTTGGTATCCAACATTGACTAGAGGCTGGACCAAAATGTGCTGAGGAACCTGCTATCCTGATCTGATATGATAGACTATGGGATCCCAAAGTGCACCCACACTCATTCAAAGAAGATTTTAGTAGTGGCTTCTGCTGTGATATTCTTCTTACAAGCTGCCATAATGGCCATCTTCGAGAATTTTTTGACGACCATGAAAACACAGTCATTTCCCTGCTTACTATAAGGTAGGCCCGACATTTAATCCATGGAGATGGATTCCCAATGTCGACTAGGGGTAGGTAGTAGAGTATATAGGCCTTGATTCTTGATGGTCGGTTTGGTAATGGCACAAGCAGTGTAGGATCTGATGTGCTTCTTGACATCCTTTCGAAGGTTCGGCCAATAGAAATACTTCTGTAGGATTGCTACTATTTTCTAGACCCCGAAATTCCCAGCGACTCGACTATAGTGTGCTTCCCACATCATCTTGGCACACTCGCTTGAAGGAACACAAAGGTGTCCCAGGTGACATAAAAGTGCATCTTGGAGGTGAAAATTTGGAACTTGCATACCCCCCAAGAGTGCCTTGTAAGTGTGGCTGAATTCTAGGTTACTCTCGTGGAGAAATGGCCAGTCAGAAGTCTCGTGCCCCAAAGGAGTTATCATGATGTGGTGACGCTGTGATTGATGAGTAAGGCACAGAAGCGATCTGTAACATTATTATGGTGCTACCCTTCTTGTAGTTGATGTTAAAATGGCTATTGTTTTGTGTGGGCCATACGTGGCATTCATTACAACTTCCCTTGTGTACGTATGGACTACGAGGGCTCATTTTACTGTGTGGATGATTGTTCCTTCCCAGATGTAAGTATGATTCATTAGTGATAACACACAATGGAATACATTTCTTTGTCATAAGTGGGATACTTGCGAACTGTGTCAGACAATGTCTCACTATGATATGCAACTGGATGTCCCTGTTGAGTAAGAACTACCCGAATAGCATAGTCGGAGGCATCTGTCTCGATCTCAAATGGCTGTTGCAAGTCTGGTAAAGTGAGCACTGGGGCAGAACAGAGGCGATTTTTCAATTCTGTGAACGCCTTCTGTTGAGGTTCCAACCAAAAGAATTTTTCTCTCGCTCCTCCCTTTGGTGACTTGACTCAAGGGCCAAGTGATATGAGAGAACCCCAACACGAACCTCCGATAGAAATTAGCAAGACCCGGAAAGGCTGCGAAGCTCGTTATAGTGGTTGGGGGCTGGCCAATCCCGAATGACTTGGATCTTGGGCTGGATCCACATGCACCCCCCCTTTCATCAATAATGTATCCCGGATATTGAACCTAGGTCATGCCAAAAGTGCACTTCTCCAAATTGGCACACAACTTGTGTTGCCGCAGTGTTTGGAGGACTTGTCGGATGTGGTGAAGGTGCTCTTCCCAAGTCCGGTCGAAGATCGAATATCATCCAAGTACACCACTACAAATGAGTTGGTGAATGGCCGCAAGATGTCATCCATCATCCTCATGAAGGTGGCGGGAGCATTCGTCAACCCGAAAGGCATGACCGGCCATTCGAAAAGGCCTTCCTTGGCTTTGAAGGCGGTCTTCCACACATCGGAGGGTTCAATTAGTACCTGGTGATACCCGGACTTCGGGTCGATCTTGCTGAAATATTTTGCACCTTTGAGTTGGTCCCGGGAAGGTCATCAATCCATGGGATTGGGTACCTATTCCGGACAGTGATCTTGTTCGGCGCCCGATAGTCAATACGAGTCTCCACGTCCCATCCTTCTTCCGTACCAACGCGATCGGGCTCCCACGGGGCAATGAACTTGGTCCGATGTGACCTTTCTGCAACGACTCCCCGAATCTGCCTCTTGATTTCATCATTTCCGGTTTAGAGCGCCGATAGATCGGTCCATTAGGTAGCGGCGCACCGAGGGGTCGGATCAATCGGGTGCTTGACCCGACGAGTGCGAGAGGAACCCCCCTGTGGGTGAGGTGAATATGTCCCCGTACTCCTCCACAACCTTATCCATTTGTTGTTGTTGTGCACAGGGAGCCCCTGTTTGGAGGTCGTGGCCACGGTCTTCTTCTTGCCCACGGGGGCGGATCATCGGGAAAACGAATTTCCTGGTTTGGGAAATGAGCTTACTCGCATTGTTTTGCGGTAACCAAAGAGATAGCGGCAGGGAGGTGGTACCTCCGGTATCTCGTACAACTTATTTCCCAAAGTAACAATAACGACACGAGGCCGAGACTCATACACGACATGACGCTTCCACAAGTATGGTTGTCCTAATAATACATCGAAACATCAATAGGAGCAACATCACATAATACCTCATCCGTGAAGGGCTTGATGCTATAGGGAAGGCGACACTGCCGGGCCGACGCGGAGATCTCGTCCTTGGTGAAGCCACCCGATGGTGTATGGATGTGGGTGAGCCGTGGTCGGCAAGCCCAACCGCTTCACGGCGTCTGCTGAAATGAGGTTCTTTTGGCTCCCATTGTCGACAATGAACTATATCGGGGAGCCCTTTACCCACATGCGGGAGTGGAAGAGACGTTCCTCCTCTTCCGGATCTTCCGGTTCCTCCTTTTGGATCTTTGCGGTGGCAACGAGTGGCGTTGGGCTCCGCATCAATAATCTGTTTCCCTTTTTCATTCGCCTTTTTCGGGTTTTGATTCGGAGTCGAGCATGCATCGACTCGAAGCCCTCATCTCGGCCACTAGCGGTCGCTTGGCCCGACACTCACTTGTGTTGTGAGTGGAGCTCTTATGGAACTCACACCACTTTCCCGTGTCCTTCTTTGGCTTTGCGGTGATGTTCTTTTCTTGTGGCTTCAATGAGTTGTCTTTAGCCGCCATGCCTTGGCTCGGTCCTTTGTTCTGCGGTTTGGAAGCACCTTTCCCTTGCTTTTTGATTCGCGAGTCCAAAGTCTCGCTTCTTACGCTTGAATTTCTGCTCAATCTTGGCGAGCATACCGGTATGCCGTACCAAGCGAGGAGATGTCAAGGAACTCCATTTCCTCCCGAATGTATTTGTGCGGGACGGTTGCGATACTTTAGCACCGGATGTTTCTCTCGAATCTTTGATACCCAACTTTGTGCGCGGGGGTATGGAAAGCAGTTCGTCGACTCATGCACATCTTGATCCCTTTGTTGTCGCAGCGTGGTCCATTGTATGTACTTGTCCTCATAGCTCCCCATGGGATAGTACTATTCCTTGACGGCGTCTCGGAAAAGAATTCCAAGTTGGTACGCCCGAGAACGAGAGAGGGTTCTGTTTGGTCCTTGTTCTCACAATAGGTTTCCCACCAGTCCTTAACATGGGGGGGTAGCTTTGAGGAGTGCAAAAAATAATCTTCTCTTGGTCCGAAAAGTCATGAACCGAGAAATATCCTTCTAACGGATTCAACCATCTATCTACGGCATCCGCGTCTATTTGACCCTCAAATATGGGAATGTAAAAATTTACTTGTACCTTAAAAGGAGTCGCACCTCCGAGTGGGCTGCCGGATGCGGATGCGCCGCCGGTGGGTAGCCGTTGAAGGATCCGAGCAAAGTTATCCATCATCACGTTCCTTTGTCTTTCGAGGGCCTCCTCGAGCAATATTTTGATAGGATCTCCTGCTCCCTCATCTTTCTTTTCGTCCCCCCATGGGCGTTCCGTCGAGGTTTGCGAGGCTGATCTTGCAAAGGTTCCACCAGATCGAGCCCTAGCTCCTTATACCCCGACCTCGTTGGGGACATGCAAAGAAGGATCGAGAAAAAGCAGACCGCTCTGATACCACTGATCCGGATTTATGCAGGAACGCAACAGAATAAACATGTAAACATAAAGACAGAGATGCAGCGGAAATAACACTTCAATTCATTAATATCAAAGAACTGAAATTTGCTTACAGACAGAATGGAAATAAAACTAGCTAGGGCGCTGGTAGCTATCTCTGAGAAGAGATGTGGCGGCTACAGGCCTCTGAACTGTGTTACAATGAGGCTCGAGGGCCTATTTATCATTTAGAAACAATGGGAAATCCTAAACGGCCAAAACCCTAACCCTAGGAGATGAAGCGCCAAAACTATGGGCCCCGTTTGGGTAAATTGGTGTTTCAACTTCCCAGGGGCGTAACTTTGGCATACGATCTCCGTTTGACGCGTACCATACCTCGTTAGAAAGATCTATCCGAGGACTAAAAATTTGGAACGAGCAACATCGGTCCATGGACCCATGTTGCTCTTTGTTTTCCCAAAAAACGTCGTTTAGGGCCTCAAAACAGCTCCAGAAGTTTAGGACCCGAAAAACTGCTAAAAATAGTAAACTGTGCCGAAACTGAAAAACTGAAATAGACAATGGTGGAGCCCCAAGTGGAATAGGTGGGTGACCACCAATATCCACCTGGATCAATTAGCATAAAAAAATATGAAGGGATCATATAAGGACAAGACCATCAAGGGGGAATTAAGGACTGGTAGGAGAGGGGATTTAGAAGTTCCCCGAAGGACAGAAGGAAAGAATAGGGGACTTCAACAGTGGGCTCAAAGACAATAAAATAAATAGGAGTGGAGGATGGGATCAGACGGAGAAATGGATTAGTGTCTGGCATCCCTAAAACCGCTATGACACTCCTTGAGGTCGAAAGGATAATAGGAGAGGGGACCAACGGGCTTAGGATGAATGCAATGGGTGGGAGAGAAGAGAAGGGGAAGGAGATAAAATGTCAGGAAGCATAAGGGGTAGAAAAGGCAAGAGGAAGGTTGAATAAGTTTGAGACAAGAACAAAGAAACCATTAACTATTGGATTTAAACCCAAGACTAATAAATATTTTTTTTAAATACTGAGGTATCTAAGTTCATCAAAGGTTCACCCACCCCAGCTGTCTTGAAAGATCATTTTCTAGTTCAAGATAGCAAAATGATTGGATATTCTTCTAATACATCAGCAGATATTTTTATGATGTCTCAAGTAATGGTTGCGACTCGATCACAAGATTATAGTAGTAAAAATCATGTTCCTAGTAAGGAAGTAGAAAATTATAATTCTTCACCAGTTACATATCCTTCGATTTCTGATCCACTTCATATCGAGAAACCTAATCCTGATTTAGTAATCAAACCGCCTGCTAAAGGTGTACTTTGTAAAACAACTTTCAATCCACATGCGAGAGCTGCTCAGAATTACAACATTGTTGAAGATTTAGCAATATCTCCTTCAGCAATGTCGGCCTTAGAAGTGTTGCAATCATGCCCAACACAAAGGAAATTACTCTTATCAGCAATTGGAGCTATATATCTTCAATATTCGAACCTCATGGTCTTTGATTTAGAAAATTTTACACCACGTCTCCCTCATCAAATGGCTTTTCAAATTCCAGTACTAGTCCAAAACAGACGTTGCTTTCGTACTGTTATTGATGAAGGAGCATATACGTATATCATGTCATTAAAATTTTGGAAATCACTTGGTTATCCAACCCTTAACCAATCAATGACAATCATCAAAGCTTTTGATGGAAGAGGATTCCATCCTTTTGGAATTTTGCAGGATCTACCTATAGAGGTTGAAGGTAAAACCGTTAATTTAGATGTGGAAGTAGTTGACGCCCGTCTAGATTACAACCTTCTTCTACTTCAAAGTTGGTCTTATGCTATGACTGTTGTCGTGTCATCTGTTTTTCGAATAATCATGTTTCCTCATCAAGGAAAGATTGTGAAAATCGATCAACTCTCATATTATTCGTTTGACCCAGCTTCTACGGATAATATTCAGCACATTGGAAAATCGACTATCCCTTATGAGGATGTAGGAGTAGGCTTAATCAAAGATTATGCTTTAATGGGAACTTTTTCTATGCCTCCGCTTAATGTACCACGTACTATTGCTAATATCAATATGATTAAATTAAGCACTATTCCATTTGATGATCCTTGGGTAGTGCCTTTAGAGTCAGAATTAGATTCATTCAATGGCATGATGCCTTTGAATCCTTTTGAGATAGCATATCAAGCTGTAAAGTAATTTTCCAATCCGCCATCAACTGATTCTGATGCAGTGAATGTGATCAATGAAGAATAATTTTCACCATCAAGCTCAGCTATAACATTAATTTCCGATTCTATTTCAGAAGTGTTTTATACTGATGAAAGCATTCGTGAATTCTTGTCCATAGATGATTTACCATGAGATGATCTTCATCATAATTCATCATTTTTACCTAATCTTGATAGATTCAAAAATAATTTTTCATCTATTTTTACAGTTGATTATGTAAAATAACCCCAGAGTCCATATCAGTTACAAATTTGGATTTTGAAGTAAATTTGGGAAATATTTCTTCAATGGTTCCCATTGACATATCAGCAAAACCACGAATTATTGAAAACATTCATATAGGTGCTTCTTGTACATTAGATGAAATTGCTACATATAAAGCCCTATTTCAAAAATTCCGAGACATATTTTCCTGGTCTTATGAAGAAATGCCAGGAATTGATCCCAAAATTTCCATTCATGAAATCAAAACTTACCCAGATGCTAAGCCCATCAGACAAAAATTACATCCGATACATCCATGAAAAGTTGCTACTATCAAATCCGAAGTTGAAAAATTACTAAGAGCAGATTTTATTTATCCTATCCCGTTAAGGGATTGGGTATCTAATATTGTTCCTGTTACTGAAAAACAAGGAACAATACGCGTGTGTGTCGACTATAGGGATATTAACCAAGCTTGTCCTAAAGACAATTATCCAACCCCTTATATCAATCAAATTATTGACAATTGTGCTGGAAATGAAATGTATTCATTTATGAATGGATTTTCTAGATACAATCAGAACAACATACTCGCTGTTGATCAACCAAAAACAACATTCATTTGTCCTTGGGGAACATTTGCTTATTGTAAACTACCTTTCGGATTGAAGAATGTTGGGGAAAATTTTCAAAGGGCTATCTCCTATGCTTTTCATGACATTAAACGCATTGTGCAACCTTATCTCGATGATTTACCTGCTCATTCATTACACAAGGAAGATCATCCTACTCATTTACGAGCGATTTTTATGACATGTAGGTATTATAAGATTCGCTTGAATCCACACAAGTGTGTTTTTTGTGTACAATCTGGTAGATTACTGGGATTTATCATTTTGAAAGAAGGCATTCGTGTTGACCCTTCGAAGGTTGAGGTTATTATCAATTTACCTCCTCCTTCCACACTTTTCCAACTCCAAATTTTGCAAGGGAAAGCAAAATTTCTACGTAGATTTATCCATAACTACACTAAGTTAACCAAAGGTTTTACCGGGCTGTTGAAATAGAATGTTCCTTTTATTAGGGATGAGATCGCTGATCTCTCATTTGATGCTTTAAAACACGTGTTGACCCATGCACCTTTATTGCATCCACCAAATTACAGCCAGGATTACTTTTTATACTTAGCAGCCTCTGATTCCACTATTGGAATGGTATTAGTTCAGGAAGATGAATTCCACATCAAGCATGTGGCTTACTATCACAGTCAGAATCTAAATCCAACAGAGATTAAATACTCACATGTGGAGAAATTGGCCTTGGTAGCAGTTCAAGCTGTCCAATGTTTTCGTCATTACATTTTGTTACGAAAAACAACTGTGATCTCTAATTGCAACCCAATGATGTATATTCTGACTAAACAATTGCTTGGGGGCAAATACTCTAAATGGATAGTTATCCTTCAAGAGTTTGATTTAGAATTTGAAAAATCAAAATCAAAGAAATCACTGGTGTTTTTTGAACTTATGTGTGACTTCTCGAATACTGAGACAGAAATTATGGTAGAGCATCCGATCGCTGATGAATCTCTATTTCTTATCAGTACGTTAGATCCTTGGTATGGAGATATCAACATTTATCTCCAAACCCAAACTTTTTGGCTTGAACTTTCACGTTCACATCAACGAAAGATCCGTTACCAATCTCAGCAATACAATATTGTTGGGGACACGCTTTATCATCGTGATGCAGATTCTGTATTTCTCCAATGTTTGACGCATGAAGAGGCTGAATGAGTTTTGAATGACTACCATTCTGGAGCATGTGGCGGTCATATGTCTAGGTATGCCACAACCCAAAAGATACTACGCGCTGGTTATTTTTGGCCATCATTATTCAAATATTGCATTATCGCAGTCTGAAAATGTCATAACTATCAGATATTTGATCAGAAGATGCGTGCACCACCATCTCCTCTTCACCCCGTTATTGTTGCCAGTCCTTTTGCAAAATGGGGCATTGATTTCATTACATGTAACCCTCACTCGGCCGGGGGGCATGGGTATATTATTCTCGTTGTAGATTATTTTACCAAATGGGCCGAGGCGATTCCTACATTTGTGTCAGATGGAAAAACTGAAGCTACATTTTTATTCAATCACGTGATTGCAAGATTTGGTGTACCCCAAGCTATCATTACTGATCATGGGAGTCATTTTCGAAACATTATGACGACTGAAATTTCCGACCAACTTGACCTGTGCCATGATAATTTTACTCCATATTACCTATAGACTCATGGTCAGGTTGAAGCTGTTAATAAAGTTTTGACCACTATGATTAAAAGGATAGTCGGAATTCATAAATTGAATTGGCATACTATGTTTTTCTCAACACTTTGTGCATACCGAACCTCAACAAAAACTGCAATGGGGTTCACTCCTTTTCAACTGGTCTATGGTTTAGAAGCTATGTTACCAATTGAATATGAAATACCGTCACTCCAATTAGCCATAGAGTTATTACCAGCCACTTCTGAAGAGGAAAAACGTTTTTTTTACTTAGCACAATTAGATGAGACTCAACACACCACTGCATTAGCAGCGGAATTCTTAAAAATGCATTAAAGATTAGTACGACTGAAGTGTTACACCTCGTATTTATTCAGTAGGTGATCTAGTATTGGTATATGACCAAGCTAACAATAAACTAGGAGCTGGGAAATTCGAACCCATGTGGCATGGTCCTTATATTGTCAAGCAAGTTCTTGCGAAAGGGGCTTACGATTTGATTGATTATGACGGGGTCTCTTTAGATAAACCCAGAAATGGGATTTATCTAAAGAGATATTATGCTTGATTTTTTTTGTGAAGATCATACCTATATATTAGTTATTTTTCTAAGATTAGTTGCTTTAGACTAGATGAGTGTGTCTAGTTTAAGTTTGCGTTGACTACCATTCCTGCTTATCTTGATACTCTTGATATTTCAGATGTCGACGTCCCTTCAAGCTTACATTGGTTTTGTTGATGGCGCATTTCATAGTACACGAAATATCTCTTCTGCAGCCTGGGTTATCTATTCACCCACCGATGAGTTAGTTTCTATGCATGGGGTAAGCCTTGGTCAAACAATGAATAATGTTGTAGAATATAGCGCGGTGACTGAGTTATTGTCTGATGCCATTTCATTTCGCATTTGGAAGTTGATCGGTAGGTTAGATTTAGAACTCATTGTATTACATTTAAACAAGGTATATGCGATTAAAAATCCAGTGTTACTAAGATTATTTTTTGAAGGTTCTTCTCTTGGAGAGGCAATTTGATTACATTGAATATCAACACATTCCAAGAATTTTAAATACATTAGTTGATGCATTAGCTAATAATGTTATAAATATACATTTTTGACATCAAAACAATAAATTAAAAACAACATTCGATATGTGTTGAACAAGATAGTCAGAAAAAGTAGTCATATCATAGATAGAGTTTGTGTTTCAAAAAATATTACATCGTCTAGGACCATAGGTTTAAAACACCTTATGATCTAAAAGATAGTGATACAAAAACAAAAATACAATAGTCTGGGATAATCATCCACTATTCGTGGTGATGATCATGATAATATAATATCGCCCGCGCCACTCTACGCATGTATCTCCGAAACTAGCCAGGAACACCAGTGACATGCCTCTGGAGATGAAGAGGGATATCATCCATCGTAGTCTCTGGAATGTCTCTAGTCAACCTTTCCAAGTTGTGCTCTAAGTCAGTGAGAATATTTGCTGCCTGGTTCTCTGGCAGTGCAATAGGATTTGTCGGCTTCCTCTCGAAGCGGCGAAGATTGGTTGGTCTTCGTGGACCAACATCTACATTTGAATTTTTTGTTATCAGTATTGGACGATTGAAAAACAAAATAAAAATTAGAGTTAAAATACATCAAAACAATTCATTTACCTAACTCATCCCATTATGCCCCTAGAGGTAAAGACATCTCAGGATCATTTCGGAAATCAATGCATGCATATGGGAAATCCTCAATAGCAAAAATTTGGTTCTATAACCAATGAAAGTATGCTGGTGGGAATTGTACTACTGTACAACCATCGCCATCATGACAGGACATCAGTACAACCCAGCGTACCATGCGAGGCTTTCTGAGTTCACCATGATCAACAGAGATCAGCTGAGGGGCAAGAGATGAAATTGTCTACAAAGCAAAACATACCAAGATAGCACCATACCAAAAGTTTTTTAACTTTGCGTTCTTTGTCCTGGTTAGTTGACCCTTTATGTTGGTCAACACCCCTTCACACCAATTGAAGATAGTGCCCTATAGCATTCAAAAGCTGTCTTCATTTGTGACTTGGTAGCCACATGTAGAGCTACACTTCCACATAATCTGGTAACAGTGAATGCAATGACTTTCAGATCAAGATGGATGATAGTTTTTATGTCTATCTATTTGTCCTTGGGATCATATTTTTCATTACAGAATTCTTTTTTGTAGCTAGCGATAGGAAGGCCACCTTGCCTAGCTCCAAACAAAGAAATAGGTTCACCTCTTTTTGAGAAACCGGTGAGGAAGTAGATATCCTCAAGCTCAATTTCTAGCTTGTGATCTCCAATGATGAAACATTGTTCCTGAACATCCCATTTATTTACCAGCTAGGTCATTAACTCTACCTGTGCCCTCATGCACTGAATGGCCCAGAATTTGTATAATCCGCAATTTCTCAAAGTACGCATTACGGCTGGATTATTCATGGCCATATCGTCAATCTCTTCATGTTCACATCCTCGCCACTCCAACATTGTGCAATGACCTGCAAGTGGACGCATTTAAATTTTAGAAGCTATTAGAGTAAAAAACATTTAGCCATTTTTGGGATAATTCGTCAAATTTTATTTTCTTATGGTGCCTCTGCAATTTTTGTATAGGGACAGTGCGGACCTCCACACACAACCTTCATAAAAAATGTGGTAGGGGTCGACAAGTAACCAATGGCTGACCCGCAGACCCCCGTGAGTGAAATTTTGATCTATTTTTCCCTCCAAAAATTAATTTAAAAACTAAAAAAGATAATGTAAATGGATGAAAATGAAGAGAAGGCTGTTGTGAATTACCTGGACTCGACGGATTTTGATTTGAGTGGTCAGTTCTCCCATTATCACCTCCGGAAATGTTTTTTGCCCAGAGCTCTCAACTTTCAACTCTGAACACAGAAGGTGAAAACGACTTTGTTGAACTACTTTTTATAAGATTAATTGAAAAATAAAATATTATTTTAATTGTTTTCCACTTTAGAAAGTTGTTTTTCAACATTTTTTACTTATTGGAAACAAATGTGTTTAATTTTTCAATTTTATGTGCAGAAAATAGGTTTATCAGGTGCAAGAAATTATTTTGATGACGAGTACACTTTTATCACTTTTTCGGGCTTTTAAAAAATTTACGAAAAGGAAAAACCTTGGAGTTCTCTTTTAAGCCATTTTCAAACTCTCTAAACATGAAAATATTGCTGAGTACTTGACTATTTGAACTCGTTAATTGAAATGAACAGTCGTCCCTTCAATATAAGTTTACCCCTTTTCCAGACTGAAATGGACTATTTACAAAAAAGGTATACATTGAATAATCATGGTCAATAGAGTTCTCTCCTGCATTATTTTATCCTTTTTTTGGGCTTGAGAGACTAAATTTACGAAAAATAACACCCACAGAGTTTTCTTAAGTTTTTCTTCTGACTCCCTAAAATTGAAAAACACCGAGTTTCTCCTATACTGGACTCGTTAAAATTTAACAGTAAAGGACCTGTCAATTATAAACAGGAACAAACCACTCCTTCTTAGGGTTCAATTTTAATACTAATTTGGACTCATCCAAAGGATGAGCTTATATTACAAGAAAATGTTATCCTCCTCGAGCTTATCAAAAATAAAGAGGTACTTGCCAAAAATGGTGGGGGAAAAGAGAGAAAATGAATCCAGTTGTCACATTTTGTTTCAAAAAGTCACATAACACTCTTGAACATGGAACTTTTGTCACATTCATACCTGGGTTGGGAAAATCCTCTAGCCAAATAGTTAATCAAACCAGATTGAAAATATTCAGCGAGTTTCTAGGTATTAGCTTTAGGTAAATTGCTACCAAACCATCTGTAGTGTCATTATGTGTTCAAGACATCAGTTTTAATAAATAATTCATTGCAAACATTTATTTCCATTCGCGTTGACCATCCCTGAGTCAGTCCTTGCAGAACATTTCTTCAAAACTTGATCTAATGGTTTCGTGTCGTGGGCTTTCCTACGACGGGTCACTTTCTATCGACAACAGCTCATCATCTAGAAATTTGATCTAGAATCCTATCAGTACCTTGCAATATTACATGCCTTAATGGCAGGTTTCTCGCCTTCGATGACAAGTTGCATCATTGACCTTCGATCGAAAGATTCTGTGAGATGTTTGACTTCAGATCACAATTTCACATTCCATAGATTGTACTGAGTACTTTGAGAGCCATTGTCATTATTGGTGGTTTCTCTCACACTTGTTAATAGTTCACATCATTAACTGGTAATCAAGTGGTTTCTACCATGTTCGACTTCGACGCAATCAATCGCATGGATAAAATTGTACTTGTTCGAGAAGCAGAAATCAAGACCTTGGATCTAGTTTCCACCATCTAGGCTGTGAGGAGTTTTATTATTCATTATAAAGTAGACTACTTATGACATATGGTTGCATCCATACTTTTTCTACTAATTTATGTAATTCTAAAATCATTTCTGTATCAGAACAATATAGTTAGATTTGATCTGAGTATGGGAATGCCTGCCTCAGTGATGATATATATATATATATATATATATATATATATATATATATATATATATATATATATATATATATATATATATATATATATATATATATATATATATATATATATATATATATATATATATATATATATATATATATGCTTGCATTGAATGTTTTGTTCTAGATTTCATTCGATGTCCTGGCAGCTCGATCCTCAAAATGATAAAGCACTTCACTTTTCAAAAATCTTCAGAACTCTTCAGACTTCGCACTTTAGGGGGCAATCTGTTACACTAAAATTTGTCACCTTGATGTTTATATTTTTATATGGGTTCATCATTACCTATTTATTTCCCCCTTAGAGGTCTAAAAACATAAAGTTCCTAAATCAAGTCTTAGAACTGAAGAAAAGCTCTTAAAAACCCTAAAAAGCCTAACTCCGCACTTTCCCTAGTCATTTCCTGCGATACTGCGGTTTATTGCTATAAAAAATGCGGTACATCCCGCATGTTCTACTCATTAAAACTGCGGACCCCTGTAAAAGGTAAAATAAAAAGAAAAGTAAGATCTAGAAGTCCAGCTGGTTGAATATTCTCCCAGCTGGGGCCTTCTAGAAGCACTATCTGGTCGAGCTTCGCCCCTTCCATTTATGAACATTTATCCCTTCATAGATGGAGCTATCCCTTGGTTTTTGGAGTTGAAATCCCATGATGAGAGGGCTTTATCCCTTCCTTTTTGGAACTGAAACTACCTCCCTTCTGCTATAAATTGAGACAATGTTTCAGTCTCAAGGGTACTTAGAACTTGATAGTTTTGAGGTGAATTGCTGAAGAAATATACTCCCCACATTTTGCATCATTGGCATGAGAAAGATTACATACTCATAGCCATATTATTATGTTGATCAAAAGAGTTGGAGTCTTGTCAAAGTGAGGAAAACGGTTGTTCGAGACCCCGGAAGAACCTATACGAATATCAAGGTGTCAAGGTTGTAAGGTTTCTTCTTTTTATTCAAAGTTAATAAAAATGGATTCTATTTTCTTATTAAGTTGTTCATCTATCTTTTGAATGATTGAATTCTTAGATTTCTTGATCACTAAGATACATTATTTCTTTTCAATTATCATATTTTGTAGATGCTTTTGATCTTGTTTTCTTATCTTTGACTACAGATCTTATATGTTGGATCGATACCTTCTAGAATGACTGGATTGAAGACTAAGAAAGTGTTGGATTGCAGGTAGGAGTATATCTCCATAGTTAATTAATAATTATTAAGAAAAATAGTCTAGAGGAAATGGTCTACATCTGTCTGTTTGCTTCTAGATATCCTTAGGATACTAGGGAGATAACTCTTGTCCGCAAGAGGGATTTGTCCATCTAACAAGTGTGCGTTGCAGTCCACATGATAGTGAATGAAATATTTGAATATTTTATTCACCACCTATTCTTTGTGCAGTGCCTTGCATGAGTTCAAAGGTTTGAATTTATTTTTCAACCAAGCCAACCCATAAAATTTGACTATGTTTTTATGGAGAGTAAATTTCATCTAGTTTAAAGGGGAAATAAAGTGTTAAAATATTTTTTTAAGTGGTGAAAGAAGTTAAAAAAGAAGAAGAGGTGTTTGGTAAAAAATCTATGTTTCAAAACTACAAAGAATATGTGTCGGGTCTCAGAATTGTCCTTAAAAATACAACCACTTTCACCATAATTTCCATTATATCACCTCCATATCACTACCATGTCACTACATTCATCTCACTTTCATCATTATTTGGGTTACCCTTGTGTTTTCCAAAAATTATTAATTTCTAGTATTTTGAAATGAATTTGTGATCAAAATTTGGGAAATAATATGCATATACTTATACCTTAAAAGTGGAAAGAGTTTTGTGACATTTGTAGGTACATTTGAAGCTTCGAAGGCCCTCTTATGTGGCTCCGAAAGATCAAATTCGAAATTATCTTCATGATATGAAGGAGATTTGAAGGAGGGATATGTGACATGGGTTAGCAAATTGGTTGAGAATATTATGGGTCAAAGGAGAGGAAGAAGGATCCTCATTAACGAGGAGGTTGCTTAGGAATTTGTATAAATAGGACATCTCTCTCCTTTATTTGTAACCTTGTTAACTTAACTTGTCATTATTTTGTACTTTGAAATTTTGAAGAAATTGAATCTTTGAGGTTCCAAGCATGGAAGGAGATGTGAAGTAGGAGATATAATGGAGCATATTAGAATGTAAGATAGAGTAGTTTTAATTTTGCAATTTTGCTTTGATACTAGTTTTAATTTCATTCAAGGATGTCATTTCATTTTAATTGTTATGTTGTTTTCATTTCATTGAAAGTTTGATAGTTTATATTTTCCATTCATGAAAGTTTAATTCATGCAAGTGTGTTCGACATGTCCATTGTAGAATGATTAGTTTTTAATTCCAGTTGACAGTGTAAAATTGTGTTCACTAATTCATCTCAAGAAAGTGGTTCTATCATTTTCTAATTGGGTCAAATTTAGGTATTCATATATACATCAACACGCTTTTTACTTGTCTTTTTCATTTAAATTCTTAGCAATAGAATTTCCAGTTGAATGTGTAAATTTGTGCTCGCTAAGTCGTCTCAAGAAAGTGGTTCTATCATTTTCCAATTCGGTCAGATTTGGGAATTCAGATATACAACAACTTGATTTTTACTTGTGTTTGTCATTTAAACTCTTCGCAATAGAATTTCCAGTTGAATGTGTAAATTTGTGCTTGCTAAGTCGTCTCAAGAAATTGGTTCTATCATTTTCCAATTAGGTCAGACTTGGGCATTCAGATATACAACAAGGTGATTTTTACTTGTTGATGCAACCTTGGCTGCATTTACCCACAATATGCATATAAAATTTAAAAGGGCATACCCATATGCATATAATCCAATAATCTGGCGTGGAAGCTTCTTATTTAATCTTCAAAAGAAGATTTCCTCACTTTTTAACCCATGGTTATAAAACCCAACATTAATAACTTCATATGCGGAAGCTTTTATATCAATTTTTAAATAAGCCATAATAAAGCACCCACACATTACAAACCAACTGCATATAATCTGCAACAACAAAAGATTTCCCCAAAATCACATTTCAACCATTTGTTGATATAGTCATTTATCGGACTATTTCTTTCTCTTTTTCACTCAGAAAATAAACTTACCTTATGGAAATTTGATATATATGAAGTTGGCTTTAATTTAAAACCCAAAGATCTCAGCATATATTAATGTTTAGCACAATCCATTCAACTTTTTTCTTTTTGGCATATGCTCTTCTTCATCTCCACGTAGAATCTCTAACACCAAAAAATAACACCAAGTTTTCTACAAATTTGACTTTGGATACAAACCCAAAACACCAACATAATATTTTATCTGGGTCCCACAACATTTACAACTTACCCATCCATTTCAGCAATCCAATCTTCGTCATCCATTTCACTGATCCAAATCCGATGAACATCACTCGATATCGTGCTCCAACTACCACGATGATTAAAAATTTTGAACTTATGCGAAATTAGTGGTTTTTAATTGCCACGTGTCGGCTTCTAAATGCTATCGCGTTCTCTCCAGCAATTACCTCTTACCATTCTCAACCTACGCAAAAACCACATGTGGTTTTATAAAACCATCTTCTTCATACCTCTACACCATCATGTCTGCTTTCATTTGACTCGGGTTTCTGAACAGAACTATGGTTCCAACTTGAAAGAATTTCACAACGGCCATACCATACATCTTCATTTTTTTTTAGCGATGCAAATCTTTATGTAAGATTCCATAAATACATAATTCCAGAATTTAGGAAGTCCTACCAGTTATGAAAATCGATAAGTACATTTCCAAATTGCATAAATTGCTTACCAGTATTCAAACCCACTCTAGCATTTAGACAACACATGGCTTAATCTCTTAATATTCATTTTCTGTGGTTCTTATCCATCATTTATAAATACAATAAAACCTCCAATGTGACTTCAACCCGTGGATCTCATTTCACTGTGTTGTATATTCTTCTGCATGACTCTCTCCTGAGCTTATTGTTAGTTCATATGTAGAACTGTCAACACTGCATACTCTCTGCTTGTTGTCCTCTGATTTGATTCTGTCTATTAAAACCTATACATACATGTACTGTGCCAAACTATGATTCATAACATGAAATTATGATTTCATTTCTCTCCACATAATTAATAACTCAAAAAACAATCTCTTTATATATAACAAATATTTACACAGTTTTCTTCTTCTCTTAGGCCCAATTTTCTGATAAATGGCCTTTCATTTAATTTGTCCGTAGGCTTACAAACCCTATCTATCTAAAACATGAATCACTCCTCTAATCCTTGAGTCTATATATTTTTATGCCTTTGAGGCTTACAATTTATACAAATATTTCTGAAATCAATTCTGGTTCGAAATCCTCTATTTTCTCAACAATTTCCTATGAATCCTCTTTAATCCTAAAATATCTACTTAATCCCTAAGGATCTTCTCTCATACTAAAATCATGAACCAATTCTAATTTAGGATTTATAATTAATTCCTAAATCTCTTAATCCCTATGAATTCTCAACTAGCCTAATTCTATCATGTTCTCCAACATTCGAGAACATTTACAAAATTCCTCACAATATTTAATTAATTCTCATTAAAATCACTCAAATCATTCCATTTTCATAGAAATACAAGACCCCTAATTCTATTAAAATACAAAGAGATTTCTAAGCCTAATGCTCCTGCATCAGACTCCCAAAGTAGAAATTTATCATGATCTCCTGATCATGTGCTTCCAACCTTTGCCTCCTGGATCCCATACTCTGTTTTGATGTTGTCCATAAGTTGCATTATTCTTTTGTTGTACTTCTCCGGGCTTCCATATTTTATTTTTCATCTTCCCACTAGCTATGCTTTCACATTCTTTTCTTGTCTTTTCCTTGCTGTCATTTATTTGCTTTCTTGATGTTTTCTTCTTCCGAGACACCTTCATCATCAATCTTCTTATGCTTTCAATTTCTATGTCCAGTTTATCTTCTATCTCGAAATTACTCTGCCTTTTGTTGTTGCTTCCAATTTCTGCTGCAAATATTACTCCAAATACTGTTGCTTTGGACATTGTTGTAGATCATGCTACATATGTTGCTGCCTCCTAAATATCTCTTAAGATATCTCTCTCTGTAACATCCCTTTTCTTCTTACCACCTGCAAATTTATTTTCAAAAAATAAATTATCTTTTGATTCTTTAACCACAGCAACATAATCATTCCCTGTTCCTTGTATACTAGTAAGAATAATGAAATTTTACAAAGTAGTATCTGCTCCTGCCTCTTCTACAACTTCAGGCATTTTCACTCTAGTGTCTGCAATTCCTTCCTCTTGTTCAAATGTTTACAACAAAAATTTTAGCCATTCTTTTTGTACTTGTCTCATCTCAACCACGTCATCAATATGTTGCAATTCACTTTCAACATATCCTTCTTCTTCTTATTTTTTACAACCTTCAGAAATTGTCTTTCATCTCCTTGATTGATTTTGGCAATCAAATCAAATTCATCAAACACTGTATCTTCATCCTTTATCAGAATAGAATTCTGATTATCCATCATTGTGGCAATTCTAAAAGTCTGTCCTACAATCTTCTCTTGGCCAATCGAACAAGCCAACTCCTCCTTGTCATTAATAATAACAATTTACTTCATATGAGACATGACTATCTCACCTTCCTTGGAATTTATGAGTTCCTTATTCTGCAACAGTTCATCTTCATTCAAGACAACTCCAAGAGATGGATTTCCTTCTGCAACACCTGTAAACACGGTCAAATAATAAATTTCAAAATCACAATACCCAACGGTCTCATTTGATGATCCAGTCACCAAATCTTCTTCTAGCAGTTCCAAGTCTCTTTCAAGACTCAGAAAATCTTCACTGTCTTTCTTTCCAGCTTCCAAGGTTATCTCCATTGTTCCAATCACCATGATAGAATGATGATCCTCCACTATGTTTTCATCTAACATAGCGTTGGAGAGGTAAATCCCCTCTGCGGATAGAGGCGATCCCTACTAGCCTAGATCGGGTCTAGCAACAATCAAATCATGTTAAGACGCAGGTCTCTAGTTACAAAATGACAAGAAATGACAAGTTGCCTACCTCGGGTCCTATGCGATGGTCATCGAAAGAAGGATGACACTTCCCATCCTCCACTTCGGCAGATCACAATCCTTCTGCTTAGCACATCCGAAGACCTACACACATGCGAAGAAACACAACTATACACAGCATAGAATCTAAATCTTGTAATTATACATCAGTCAGAGAAGATGTAATTCATTGCGTCAAAGATAAAGAAACACGAATGAAACCATAATCAAAGTCACTTATCATTAATAAAACAAAGGAACGATACAACCTTAAGCTCTGATACTGGATCTTCCTTCGGCGGGGTCCACAGCGGAGCACGTCTCAATGAAGCTCGTTGGAAATGGGACAAATTTCTCTCTCTTCGGCTTGGCTCTCAAAGGCTGTCTGGCGATAGTCTCCTTACTACAGATTCAGCTATTTGTACTATGACCATTAAGGCAAGCTTGCAAAGGGAAAATGGCAAGCTTATATAGATGGTGGAAGGGGAGTTGGGATCCCTACAATGGTGGGATTGGCCCTATCCTCAAGGAAGCTTCCATGATAGGTGGAAATCCACTTCCCCTACATGGAGATCCAAAGCCAAACCTCCCAACTCATTTTAGAGACTCGTTTAGGAGTTGGCTGGAATCAAACTTCCACCATTTATTTTAAAAAAAATAATCCTTATTAAGCTTGGCATGAGTAATACATTGGGACAGAGCGCCAGTTGGCGCGCCATCTTTGGTGGATTTCCCGCATTGGCGCAAGGGCTGAAATGGCTAGTCGCGCCAAGGCCAAAAGGTCTATTTTTAGAATTTTCATAGGAAATTGTCTTCAAAGGAATGATTTTCCTTTTCAATGGGGATACCATGAAAGTGGTTTCAGGTTATGTCACTGCTCACAGGTCACGGAAAAGGCCCTCCAATGTGCAAGACAGGGGATTGCAGGGACGGTGAAAAATTACTGTGTAACAGATGCCCCCTAAAACATGAGGCCCGAGAGAGAGAGAGAGGGGTGAAATCCTTTATGAGAAAGTGCCCAATTGAAAACACTGCCATCGGAAAACCTGCGTAGACAAGTACAACTGATATCTCAAATACATGATATGTGGTATGGGTGCAGCCATCCATAACAAAGTATACAATAATTAGGATCCAAGGTATGGACGCAGCCATCCAGAAAGGATCAAGAAGTAGACTCAAGTATGGTCGCATCCATCTAATCAATGAGTCACGTAACCAATCATGATAACTTACAAAATTCGCAGCCTGGATTCCATCAAACAAAACCCAGGGTCTTGCACTCCATCTCGACCCGAACAAAGTACAAGTCCTAGCATGTGAATATGTGAGCTGAAGTTGAACATGCAAGAACATCGTTTGATTACCATCCAATGATGAAAGCCATTAACAGACACGAGAGGAACCACCAATAATAACAATGGCCCTCAAGGTACTATAGGTACAATCCACGAAATGTGAACAGTGAGCTGGCGTCGAACACCCCCAGAATCATCTGAACAAAGGTCAATGATGAAAACCTTATGTCGGATGCGAAGAACCTTCCATTGAGGCATGCAGGCTCCAAGGTACCAGAAGGGAGTCTTTAGATCAGCTTCCTGGATAATGAGCTGAAGTCGACAAGAAGTGATCTTGATCGAAGGTGGGCCATAGTGTTTCCCACATCATCAGCACGAGACATAGGAACATAATGTTTGTGAATCAGGATCAGATGAGAATCAGAGGAGGGTTGAAGCTGCAGAGGTCAAATTCTCTTGAACATATCAGCGACACGACACTGGATTTGGCAGTATTTGACATCAAAAGATATGAGGTCATGACGACGGGGAAAAGAGCAGATGAGAGGTCAAAAGGATCACCTAAACCCATGGAAACAAGGGGAAAACAAGATGAGATGTCCCCAGCCTGACACGAATGCAGACAAGTGCCATGTTCAAGAGCGAAATACTACCAACATGATGATGATATTGGTTTAATTTTTCTCCACCATTTCTGGCGAGTACCCCAATTATTTTTGAAAACAAGCTTGAAGGGGATAGCATATGCTTGTGATATAAGTTCATCCTTCGGACAAATCCAACCTAGTACATTTAACGAGCCCTAGGAAGGAGGAACTCGAGTATCATCATTATGACAGAATACGATGTCATCAGGTTTTAACGAGTCTGAAAAAGGAAGAACTCGACGTCTTTTCATGTTTAGAGAGTTTGAAAAGACAGCGGAAAAGTAAACTCCAACATTCCCTTTTCGTAGATAGTTCCTCAGATCCGAAAAGGTAGAAAAATGTGTCTGAGAAAACCTCTTAGTCGTGATAGGCTCGTGTATTCTTTTTTCATAAATAATCTATCTCAGCCCGAAAAAGGGGTAAACTTATACTGGGTAGATGTCGTTTCGTAGCAAATTTAACGATATGAAAACGACAAGTGACTCGGAAAAATTTTCATGTTTAGAGAGTCAGAAAAGAGCTGAAAGATGACTCCTCCTAGAGGAACAAGTGGTATAAAGGGCAGAAACTGGTTCTGGTAATGGTGGAACTGCTCTGAACAAATAAAGGTTAAGAGGCTGGCTGAAAAGACCACTCATCACAATGGTTCCTCAGGATTGGGTAAAACAATCAAGTGAAGACGTATGATCGGCCAAGCAAATGGGGAGGATGGAATGAGAAAACTAAGGTTCATCTGACAAAATAGGCTGATAAAATGGCAATCTCGAGAGGTAAAATGGGAAAGGTTTCATTTTTACACAAGCTTGAAATCAAGAAACTCTGCTTGAAATTGGTTTCATTTTTTACACAAGCTTGAAACGAAGATAAACTATTCTTGAAATAGTTTCATTTTTACACAAGCTTGAAACGGAAACAAACTATACTTGAAAAATTAAGCATGCCCCCCAACATGGTGACTGAATTCGAGGTACATGCCCCCCAAGCTTCAATCCATATGAAAGGCAGATGGAGTGAAGGTTCAAATTACGAGATCAAGAGAAAGACTCAACTAGGATTTTAGGAGATCTTATCAAAGACTTGAATTGAACAGGAACATGTTTCATTGTTTTAGTGAGGTTGACACATTAGAAGAACTATCCTCAGATAAACTTTTTTCATTTTTTAAGGAGCTTGACACAAGAAAAGGAACTGTACTCCGAAGAGCTTGTTTCATTTTTAAGGAGCTTGACACAAGAAAAAGAATTGTGCTCCGACACCTTGTTTCATGGTTTAAGGAGCTTGACACAAGCAGATGAACCATGCTTCGAAAACCTTGTTTCATTTTTTAGGGAGCTTGGCATAAGAAAAGAAACCCTGCTTCGACAACCTTGTTTCATTTTTTAGGGAGCTTGACACAAGACAAGGAACTCTACTCCGAAGGAGCTTGTTTCATTTTTTAAGGAGCTTGACACAAGAAAACGAACTATGCTCCAATGACCTTGTTTCATTAAAATGAACAAGAATTCATCGCTTCCAAGAGGTTCTCATTCGATGGGATAAAAACATCTCGGAAATCAGGACCCAATGCCCCCAGCACACTATGCACAACGGCACTATCACTGAGCACCGGCACGGGGTAAGTAGCCACATAGTTGACCTGCGATGGGGCAGATACAACGGGTGGATAAAAACTAGGAAGGGATGATGGCGAGCCAGCTACCGCATTAGGACCAAAGAACGAAAGCTGATCAATGGTCACGATCTGTCCTTCATGTGGAAAACAGACCACACGAAAAAGGGAGGAGACAAGCGCCCCCATGGCATAGGTGTAATCGCGCCCCAAGAGTAGATTGAAATCCAAGGCACCTAGAAAAACCATCACGTCCATATGGACGGTTTTACCTCCCAAAGTAACAGGTAACCTTGGAAGGATCCCTAACGGTTGACTAATTCTTCTGTTAAATGCCAATAGATTCTGCGTAACAAGCACAAGCGGTGGAAAACTGAAAGCTTGCCAAGTAGTTGAGGATAAAATACTAATAGACGCGCCTTCATCTATAATAGTGCTAGGTACGACCAGATCAAAGGTTTGTACCGTGATCTCGAAAGGCACATAGGGCGGAAGGCGGTATCCTGCGAATCGACTCCAATCAAAAGAAGCGACCAAACTACTTGGAGGGGCTACCATCGAACCGAGATGGTCTTCCCTTGGTGTTACAGGAGAAGAAGGAGTATCCTCCATGACCTCCATCTAGAAGGTGGGAGGGGTATCCTCCGGGACCTCCATCACAGGAGGCAGAGGAACCGCTTCTTGAGGTGAAGGGATAGGAGAATCTTTCTCCAAGTCCGAGGAATCTGAAGAAACAAGAAGAACCTGAGGGATGTGAGACCCACTCTCGACAGAAAAGACATGGTGCACCGTAGACGGGGCTAGCTCAACCGATCCCACGACCAAAGGTTGGTCAGGAACAGATTCTTGAATTTGAATTTTTGGGGGAGCGGGATCGACCAAGGATGACTCTTGATCAATCGGAGGATCAACTAATGGGGGACTCAAAGAAAGCCGTTTATAACTAGCTAGGAGGCATGGTGTAGAAACAGTTGAGTTGTCCAAAACTCTCTTGGCTTCATCCATATACAGACAAAGGTGAATGGCGTGGTGCCCTTCACACAACTTACAGGGATTGGTAATCTTACCCTGCTTTGTAGGAGCCTTACCAACACCAGTTGAAGAGGTGCCCCCAACCTGACTCCCGGAAGCCAAAGGCAACGATGAACGATCGTTGGACCATATTTCGAGCACCTTGGGAATGCCAGGGAAATCTCGAAGAATATGGTTTCCCTGGCACAACATGCAAGGGAACTTAAATTTCCATGGAGGGTTGGAAGATTTATTAAGAGAATGGGTTTTAGAAGCAGTAGCTGCAGCCTTAGCCTCTCTCTTATCGGAATTCCTCTTATTTGTATTCTTCTTCTTCTTCTTAGCCACTTGGTTACTCGAATCTAGACTTTCATCAGGCAAAGTAGAAGAGGAGGACGCAGAAACAAACGAAGAAGGGGAGTGTTCCACCTTGGAATCAACATGATGTTGTTCAGGCGGAGGAAATGATTGAACAATAGACGAGACATTCAGGACCACAGAGGTTGAAAACAACCAAACATGCAACCAAATAGTTAACCCAGGAAGGGACAACATTGCCATATAAGGAGCACTAACATTCCCAAAAGGAGGAAAATGACCAGGATTCCCATCGGAGGGGATTCCTTGGTTAGTGAACTTTGGGAAAGTTGCCATTAGAAACAACTCAAAACAACACCTTAGGGAAACTAACTTTAACCAAGAATATTTCGTGGGCAGTTAATTTTAAAACACTGAAACCAGACTCTACTGTTTCATATTTTAAGAGTCGAGAAAAAATAAAAAGGTGACTCTATCACTTTTAGTTTGGAAACAAGCATGAAAGGACAAGCGCTTGATGATCCTTTCAAATTTAATGAGTCAGAAAAGATCGAAATGACTACTTTGGAACTCTAGGCAAAAGGGTGTGCCAGATATCCGTGAACTACAATATACACCTTGGTTAAAAAATGAAAGAGAAATCAACAAAGGAATTGACGTACGTGCAGGAAATCTCCCCGAATTTTGTGCCCAGTGTATCACGGGTATAAGGCGGCAGACTCGGCTTCCTACAGATAAAGGATAGCAACCTAGTGGGGTCTCCCTTTATATATGCAATGATACGGGGAGCACAAGTCCATACTAGTGCTATCTAAAGCCAAGAGGCGAACGACAGCTACTAGGTTTAACGACGCCGGAACACGTCACTAGCCTAGACCTCTAAATATTTTGTTAATGTTTCAATGCTGCCTTAAGGTAAATTGAATAAATTTTAGAGTTGATCTTCAATTATGTTTCAATTTCAGGCCCTACCGAATGTTTTGTCTCCAAAATCCTCTAAATTCACACTACAAGCCACAATATATCACTTTGTTTGATGAATAGTTAACTACGGGAAGGTTGATAGCTTTCCAAATAATAACAATATGATCACAAAACAACCACTAGTGTCTCTAATGTGCGCTAATGAAACTAAAATCTTTTCCTTTAGAGTTATATAACACTAATAACGCAGAAAATTTTTCAATGTACACTAACTAATCAAAGCAAAAGACTTGTTTTTGTATTTTCAATGTTTTAAGAGAAAAATGCACCAAACAAAATGGAAACTAATGAAAAGACCAATTCGAGAAATGATAGCAAAATCGTGAAAGCAAGCAAGTTCACTCAATACAAAATACACAACCAGACCTCAAACTGATGGAGAAATCCCTCAAATCAAAGAGGAATCCCAAAGACTCATACAAACCGTGTAATCTAGGCTCGAAATGAGACAAAGAGAAACTTGAATGAGAAAGAGAGAAATCACTCAAATAACACAATAAAACAATGGAAAACCACCAAACAAATGCAAAGAAGCAATAACGAAGTTGACTAGACAAACGAAAACCAAAAAATCCCACGGGAGGCTCAGCACACTATAGCACCTGATGCCCTAGGGCTAGAATGTAAAATCGATAGTAGAGGGAAAAAACTGGAGGATGGAGGTCACACAAAGTCAACCAAGACTTCAGGGCACTTAGGTAGTTATATAAATGACACCAAAACCATAAATCAAGCTCAGAAGGCTCAGAAACAAGCAAACCCTAGCACCACACAGGATTGGCATGACTGTCTGGCTGCAACTAGTGCCAGAACAGGATTGGCGCGAGGGCCTAACCAACAACAAGCGCCAGTTGGCACAAATATTAGGTTGAAAAGTGCGCCAGTCAAGTTTACTAATGACAAAAATGAAAAAGAGAAAACAAGGAGTAGATCGGGTATGGTGGGAGCTGAACAGAGGCTTTATACTAGAAGGAGACAAACCAGAAGAGTAGATCAAGCAGACAAAAGCCAAAAGCGACCGAAAGAGACAATAAAAAATCTAATCAAATCCCTAGCGGAGTCATCAGTTTTTTGGAGAGGTAAATCCCCTCCATGGACAGAGGCAATCCCTACTAGCCCAGATCGGGTCTAGCAACAATCAAGTCATGTTAAGACGCAGGTCTCTAGTTACAAAATGACAAGAAATGACAAGTTTCCTACCTCAGGTCCTATGCGATGGTCGTTGAAAGAAGGATCACGCTTCTCTTCCTCCACTTAGGCAGATCACAATCCTTCTGCTTAGCGCATCCGAACACCTACACACATGCGAAGAAATACGATGATACACAACATAGAATATAAATCTTGTAACTATACACCAGTCAGAGAAGATGTAATTCATTGCATCAAAGGTAAAGATACACGAATGAAACCATAATCAAAGTTGCTTATCATTAATAAAACAAAGGAATGATAAAACCTTAAGCTCTGATACTGGATCTTCCTTCGACGGGGTCAACAGCAGAGCACGTCTCAATGAAGCTCGTTGGAAATGGGACAAAATTCTCTCTCTTCAGCTTGGCTCTTAAAGGCTGTCTGGCGATAGTCTCCTTACTACAGATTCAGTTGTTCGTACTATGACCATTAAGGGAAGCTTGCAAAGGGAAAATGGCAAGCTTATATAGATGGTGGAAGGGGAGTTGGGATCCCTACAATGGTGGGATTGGCCCTATTCTCAAGGAAGCTTCCATGATAGGTGGAAAACCACTTCCCCTACATGGAGATCAGGAGCCAAACCTCCCAACTCATTTTAGAGACTCGTTCAGGAGTTGGTTGGAATCAAACTTCCACCATTTATTTTTAAAAAACAATCCTTATTAATCTTGGTGTGAGTAATACACTGGGACAGAGCACTAGTTGGCACACCCTCTTTGGTGGATTTCCCCCATTGGCGCGAGGGCTGAACTGGCTGGTCGCACCAAGGCCAAAAGGTCTATTTTTAGGGTTTTTCACAGGAAAATTTCTTCAGAGGAATGATTGTCCTTGTCAAGGGGGATACTATGAAAGTGGTTTCAGGTTATGTCACTGCTCACAGGTCATGGAAAAGGCCCTCCAATGTATAGGACGGGGGATTGCAAGGACAGTGACAAATTACTGTGTAACACATAGTTTCCCTTTCATTAGATTCTCCGACATTTTCCATTTGTTGTCCTTCTTTGCTTGCACATGAATTATCAGTATTAAAAATACAGGGTCTC
This sequence comes from Pinus albicaulis, assembly GCA_034641835.2. Lineage (NCBI taxonomy): Eukaryota > Viridiplantae > Streptophyta > Pinopsida > Pinales > Pinaceae > Pinus > Pinus albicaulis. The sequence goes on along the minus strand of CM076581.1, from coordinate 1,132,209,195 downwards.
AATGCCTCTTCCTCCTCTGGAAACATCTCAATATGTTTTTTTGAGTTTTTGTTTAATTCCTTTCTCAGCACATCAGTATGCTGATTTAAATTCTCCATGAGACTATCAGCTAGTCTCTCCTTCTTATCATCTGTTTTAGGAATGTCTCTGTGCTCTGGTTCACAATAATGAACTTCTTCAATTTTTTTAATCATTCTTACATCCTTATCCTCTGTTTCATGACTGTCATTCATGAAAAATTCTCTGTCTTTCACATTGAGCAATTTATCCTGAGTATAGATCCTCTACTTTTCTAACTCTCTTCTTTGAAGATCTAACTTTCTATATAATTCAACAATTTCAATTGGGGTAGAATTTGGAAACTTCACACAACTTTCCATACCTTCACTTGTTATTGACCAATCATCAGATGGCCCTTCTTCCTCTATTTCAATATTCTACTGCATATTTCCATAAGACCCCTCAGCATTAATTTGAATAGATTTAAGATTCATCTCCTTCTCCTTGACAAAATTCAAATCTTGTTCATCCTCTTGTGATGTACCTGCAATCATACACAGATCATTAGTTTTAAAAACACAAGACTTTTTAGTCTTGGTTTCTTCTTCAAGATTTTCTCCTTGAACAAATTTGCATGTGGAACCGTCAAATTCTATCCTTGACTCAAAAAATATGAGTTCTTCCTTCCATAAGGCAATCTCCTTCTGCCTCCACTTCATTTTTAATGGGTGCCCAATTACCCTTTTCCCTTTAGTGGAAAGATCCATCCTCCTCTCTGGTTTTCATCTTCTTGTATCCATCCCTCTAGTACCTCCTGTTAGTGTCAGTCTAGTCATACTGCCATCAGTGATCAAAACTACTCTTTTGCATTTTCATATTAGGTGTCTCATACCGAATAAAATTTCACCATTGCGCTAGGTCATGGATTCATTGATGGTAGTAATTTTTATCAGTTTTCCCTCATGATGATACTTGCTATTTTTCCTCCTTATGGTCTTCAGACATTAGTCTCTTTCATTCTCAAAACTATACCAGTAGGTCACAGGATGGGTCTCATTAGTTTCTAAGGTCTCACCATGGTCAAGTTAATGGGTCAAATTTCAATAGCGTCAGCAAGGTCATGAGGAAGTCAATAAATTCAAAGTCACAGCACCAGGGCAATCAAAGAAGACATTTATTTAGCTTGATGTAAGATTCACCTCAAAACCATGTTTTGAGGTGAAAGCATGATACTTTGCCTTTCGGTCACAATTCAGAAGCTGTTATCTCCGCAAAGTGAGGTCCCTGCCTTCAAAGAATTTTTCCACAGCATGTTCACCACCAGATCATCTTCAAAGCAAATCCATCAGAAAGAGCCTGGAAAGAGCTTTCCAACGGTATACTACACTCTCAAAACTGACTTCTGAATTGAATTTTATGCTTAAGTGAAGTAAAAGCCGTTATAACCTCATATACCCCCTATTTCCCCATTTTCCCTTTGAAACTTTGGGTTATTAAAGTTTAATATTCCTTTAAAAAATTCCCTTTTCCCCTTTTCCAACTATAAAATCGCATTATAAATACAAATGCGATTATGCTAAACCACTTCCCCTCCATGCCTTAGGACTTTATAATAAAAATTTCACATTATAATATCCCGCCGCAACCACTTCCCCTTCATGTCTTTAAGCCTTATAGAAAAGTCCAAACTTTATGTTATATAAACCCCAATCGCAAATCGCAGTCGCGTGTTCTATTTGAAGAGCTCCGATCAGCCCATCGCAAACACTTGTGATGCGATTGATCACACACAACTCCGATCATCGCAATCACAAGTCCCTCCACCGATCCTCCGATTGCGATCCATCGCTTCCCGCCTCCCGATCCGCCCCTCCGATTAATCACTCCTGATTATCCCTTAGCCGTTGATTCCACCATCCAATTTGACGGTCCTCCGCCAATCGGAACATCCCAATCGCACCATTTAAATCTCGCCTCCGATTGAAGCCCCCGATTGATGTCGCAACCGTCGATCTTTCCTGCCGATCGGACGGTCCACAATCAATCGCATCCCCTCCTTCCGAATCTCTCAATCGCAAGTCCCTTCCCGATCCTCTGATTGACATACCCCCGATTAACCCACAACCGTCGATATTCCCCGCTGATCGGACGCCCCACGTTTAATCGTTTAATCGCACATCCCTTCTTCCTGATTGCGATTACTTTCCTCTTCCAATTTGCGATTGCGATTGGTCCTTGGGTCCCACCATCAGTACTTCCGCTCGTTCATAAATAAAGGGCCTATCCCTTCCTCCCATCGCATCACATATCTGTAATATGTCACTCCACCGTGCCCTCCGCTCCGATTGCGATTGCGATTGCTGTTTGTTATGTCATATCTCTCCGCTCCCCCATTCCGATTGCGATTATAATGCAATTCTCGCCTCCTTTCCCTCCTCTGTCCCATTGAAAATATGGTTTCCCTTCACAAAGCATATATGTTATTACGTTCTATTTCTGTAGTATTTTATTAAAAAAGTCAGAGAATAAATAAATAATGGAAAGCGGAACGTCAGAGGCCAAAGAAACAGAAATGTAATAGTCGCATCTTCAGCAATGATTCTAAAGGATCCACGCTACAGGTTTTGCCTCCGCATTGGATATCCGAAAATTTCAGGAGGAATAATGTAACGCACCTCTTCCTTTACGAATATATTATGAGCTCTTGGTCTTCCATATTCAGTTATGATTCCTCTTCCCCATCGATCTATATTCCCACAAATTATGTCTATTTATTGTAAATTCCAATCATTTGTAAGAGGAGGCTGAAAGTCTGAGGTCTAAAAACTCAGAAGTAGGGGAATAGTGTGGCAGTGAGCTCTGTGCTCCGTTGTACAGTTTGGCAGGGAATTAATAAAGTGATGCAGCTCTGATTTGTGGGATTCATGTGGTATGAGTTTTAGCATATGTCTTTTCTTTGTGTTTCATATGTACTTTGTTATGTTGCAACATTCATTCATAAACATTTCGAGTTGAATGTTTTCAAGTTAGAAAGGTAGAATCCATTTTATATGCTCTGCCTTGGGGAATCATTCATACTCTTTTATTTTCTTCTGTTTGAAAAGGATTCATTTAGTATGCCCTTTTCAGCTTCTCAACAATCTTTCCGCTCCACCTTATTTCAAACTTGATTGCTAAATCTCCTGCCTATATTGCCCCATGAAATATCCTGTACCCTGATTTGATTCCTCAGTTCATACTATCCTTTTGTTCCATACATCCCTGAAATCTCAGTTATCCATCAAAACTCTTTTCCCCATTTATATACCTAGCCTAAAATCAGTTTCATTATTGCTTTATCGAATATCTACTCTATGGAGAGAGCCCTCTCCTGTCCTTGTAGGGCTAGCTACAAGGCTAAGCGTGGTTTAGTTGTTACCCTGATTTTCCTTTTTCAGCCTGAGGTTTAGATTGGGTGCTAACATCTCTGGTGACCATACTAGGGACATTCGATTACAAACTTTTTGCACGGAAGATTTATCACCCCAGTAATATTTTTCTTGTAAAGTCTTGATGATGATATTTCAGAGTTTTCTAGTCTGATATAAATATTGTACAGTAGTAATTTGACCACAATGGCTTCAAGAAGATATACAATGGCTAACCCTGATCCAAATCCTCCCCCTGTGTTTGAAAATCCAAATCTTATCCCCAGAATAGTCAGAAGACAAGAGGGATCGCTAAATCCTACACCTATTCTCAGATCCCATACTTGGCCTAGTGAGTGGTTGTTTGTAGAAGAGCTTTCTTTTGATAAGAATTTTGAGCTTTCTTTGTTTAGAAATAAGTCTGAAACTGCACTTGAAGACACGGTTTTAGATCCGGAGTTTCTTGTAGATATTGAAGTTCAGAGAGCAAATTCTTCCATTGATGACTACATTTTGAATTCACCTCAGTCCATCACTGCAACTTATATTCCTAAGCCTTCAGAATCATTAGGAGCAGCATTCCATCCTCCTGATTCATCAGCATTCCCATCAATCAATTCACAGTTTTCATCTCCTCCATCAACACCTACCTCAAATTCCAGCACTACAAACGCTGTGGTAAATCCTCCCAGAATTATGGCTGCCCGGTATGCACCCTTGGTTTTACCTCAGGTTCTCAATGATATGCCTGTTGATTATCAGAGTAAAATTACTATCTTTGATACCACTCAGGGCATTACAGCCCAGCAGCATGTTGACAAGATGAATGACTTTTGTGACTTGCATGAAGTGGAAGAAGAAGATGTAGCTACCAGGTTTTTTGTTCAAAGCTTCGGAGGTGAAGTGAGAAAGTGGTTCAGAGCTTTACCGGCAGGCTCTATTCACACTTTACAGGAGTTACACACATAGTTCTTAGACCGATGGGAGGTGAAAAGGAATCCACAACAAATTCTGTCTGAATATGAGAATATTAAAAGAAATGCAGGTGAAACGGTGCAGGACTATTGTTTTAGATTCAATACAGTATATAATGCTATTCCGGCTAACCTCAAACCTCTTGTCGATTCAGCTATGCTGAGTTTTCCGGTTGGTTTTGATGCCGATATGGCATATAAACTATGTGAAAGAGATCCATCGTCACTTGAAGAAATGCAGAAGATGGAAGTAAGCGTCGAAGAAAATCTGCTGGCTAGAAGAGCTCAAGCCAGAGCTGAAAAGAAAGTCGTGGTGAAAGAAGAAGCATCCCCTTCGGATAACAAAATGGACACCCTAATTCGTACAATGGAAAGGATGGTTGATCGATTAACAATTTCGGACAAACCGGAACCCCAAATAAGAAATCTGAATTTTAGAGGACAACAGCAGCTGCAATTCAGAATTAGACAGAGAGAACAGAGGGCACAGGACCAAGCGGCACCACAACAACAGATTAGAATGCCATTACAGCAGAACTACGTGCAAGGGACTGACTCAGATGACGATGGTCCCCTGTTTGAAACCAATAATTTTTTCACAGCTGATGGTGAGCCCATTTTCCTCACAGAAGACAAAGAATACACAGGGGCGACTCCAGACATTCGAGGGGACGAAAATTTAATCCTAGCAAACGACGTAATGTTAGAAGAAGAATCTGACGATTACCAGAGAGGGTATATGAACGCGCTGTCAGCCCAGCAAAGGCAGTATTCTCTAAGGAACAGAAACGTCGCAATCAACCCCATTCAAAAAAGAAAATAACTACAAATCGAGGACGAGGCACAGAAGAAAGGAAAAGAGGCGGCCAATCCTTCATCCAGCAGAGCACTCGTAGTTACTAATACAACTGAGAACGCTGCAAAAGAGAAAAGAAAGTAGAACACAGCGAAAGAGAAAACAAAGAAGAAAGACCCTCCTACTAAAGAGGTAGAAAAAGCTCCCTCCTTTAATTTAGAAAGTGAAATTTCCAAGTTGAAAGTGTCCGTGCCTTTGACCGAGTTGGTAAAGAATAGTGTATATAAGAGTCAGGTATCTAAAGCCTTGCAAATAGACCCTCTTTCTGATATGGTTAATGTGGAAGATGACTACCCAGAGCTAATCTTTGGTCCAGCCACAGGAGAATCTGAAGAAAACGAAATTCCTCCCTTTTACCTGAGTCTTAGGTTGCATGAGTTTGTCTTGCATAACACCATGTTGGACTCTGGGGCCTCGCATAATTTGATGCCCAAAGATGTCATGGAAAAGTTAGGCCTTGATGTTACTAGAAAGTACCATGATTTGTATTCTTTTGACTCAAGTAGGGTCCATTGTATTGGTCTCATCAAAGATTTAGTAGTGTCTTTAGATCAAATCCCAGCTAAAAATGTCTTGATGGATGTAGTTTTTGCCGATGTCCCACCACAGTTTGGAATGCTTCTATCTAGTTCTTGGGGTGCAAAACTTAAAGGAACCATACAGCTTGATTTCTCCTATGCCACAATCCCTGTATTTGGCCAGTTGAGGAAGTTATATAGGGAGAAGAAAATGAAATATATGATCACCAGTAAAGATAAGCCCGTGAATCATCCCATCAATGCAGTCCACACAGATTTAGAATCGTTTGTCCTATATTCAGATGGTGGTCTAAATGATGAGGATGTTCAGTTAGTACAAGTGGAGGAGATACCTGAGATCTCAGAAAATTTCAGAGATGTCCTCAAGCAGGAGAAGGACAAAGCAGCAAGTATTTCTGAGCCTCCTGACTGCTAGCAGCAAAGGGATAATGAAAAGCCAAAAATCAACCAAGGTGAAAAGAAGGAAGAAACTAAATTTCAGCATCTACAAGAGGAAGAAGAAGGCCTGTGGAGTATGGATTTCGATGGAGCTGTTGGTAAGGATGGAGCCGGCATTGGAATATGGGTAAGGAGTCCTATGTTTCAACCTGAAAAGGTCCCTACTAATGTCAGAGTATGTGCTTATAAGTTGGCCTTTGAATGCTCTAACAATGAAGCAGAGTATGAAGCTCTGATTGCAGGCCTCAAAATCTTGAAAAAGTTGAAGGCAAAAAGGATTTCTGTGTATGGCGACTCTGAGTTCATAATCAAGCAGGTGAAAGGAGAATACCAAGCTAAACATCCAAGACTAAGGGCATACAAAAATGCAGTTCTGGACATTTTGAAGACATTCCCAGAATACACTTTGACAGCGGTACCCAGGATGCAGAATCTTATTGCTGATTCTCTTGCCACTACTGCAAGTAACCTGAAGATTCCGATGAACTCCAGCAACAAATTCGAGATTCATGTCAAACATAGGCCCGCTGTTCTGGATAATTTAAGGTATTGGCAATTATTTTGGGACGATAATGAGATCAATGCATTTTTACAGGGTGATGGAAAATTCAAGGACACTCCCATAGAAGGTGAGTATGTGGTTTATGATCAAGAATTGGAAACAAATCAAATGGACATATTGCAGCTGAAAGATAATATAATTCCTAGAGGTCTTATACCTCTAGAGGAGCTGTTTGATCAGGACGATGTTGCAAAGAAGCCAAACTTGGTGTCCACAGAAAAAGGAATCGAAGATGTGAATCTTGGAACACCTGATCAGCCCAAGTTTGTGAAATTGTCAAAGACATTGTCCCCTGAAGCGAAGGAGAAGTATGTGAAGTTGCTTTCTGAATTTTCTGATTTTTTTGCATGGGATTATTCAGATTTGAAGGTATATAATAAGAACATAATTCAGCATACTATCCCTATCAAGCCGGATCAAAAGCCATTTAGACAGAAACTGAGAAGAATCAACCCAAAGCTGCTGCCATCCATCGAGAAAGAGGTAAACAGATTGTACAAAGCTGGTATCATAGTCCCCATTAGATTTTCTAACTGGATTTCAAATTTGGTCCCAGTACGAAAGAAGACTAGAGAAATAAGGTTGTGCATAGATTTTTGGAACCTGAATAAGGCTTCCTTAAAGGATAATTATCCACTTCTGAAAATCGACCATATTCTACATAGAGTAGTTGGAGCATCCAAGATGTCACTACTTGATGGCTACTCAGGCTACAACCAGATCTTGGTGCATGAGAAAGACCAAGATAAAACTGCCTTCACAACACCCTGGGGAACCTTCCAGTACGCCAAAATGCCTTTCGGACTGAAGAATGCAGGAGCTACTTTCCAGTGTGCAATGGAAATCACTTTTGCCAATGAAAAAGATGTCTTTCTGGTTGTTTATTTGGATGATCTAACAGTGTTTTCAAGATCAGATGATGAGCATTTGCACCATTTGAGAGTTTTTTTTCAGCGATGCAGAAAGTTTGGGATTTCTCTCAATCCCAAGAAGTGTCTTTTTGCCATGGATGAAGGCAAGCTGCTGGGGCATATCATCTCCAAAGATGGTATTCGCATCGATCCAGCCAGAGTGGAGGAAATCCAGCTCATAAATCTGCCACGGAACAAGAAGGAGATCCAAGCATTCAATGGTAAGATGAACTTCTTACGTCGATTTATACCCAATCTGGCTGAACATTTGAGGGAAATGACTAATATGTTGAAGAAAGATAGCACTGTTAAAAGGAGCGAGGAGGCCATCAAATCATTCAATCCGGTAAAGTTTGCTTTGTCCAATGCCCCAGTTTTGATCAGTCTCAACTACACTCAAGACTTTATCATATTTTCGTTTGCATCTGAGCATACTTTGGCTGTTGTTTTAATGCAAAAGAGAGACGAGATTGAAAAGCCAATTTCCTTTTTCAGTAGAACTATTAGAGACGCTGCTTTGAGGTATACTATCATTGAAAAACAGGCATTGGCCCTTATCAAAGCATTGAAGGATTTAAGGGTCTATATTTTGTACTCACATACTATAGCATATGTCCCCAACGCAGAAGTGAAGGATGTGTTGATGCAAACTGATCCAGAAGGTCGGAGAGGTAAATGGATAGCGGCCATGTTGGAGTACGATCTGGAGATCAAGCCCACGAAATTGATCAAAGGCCAAGGCTTGGCGAAATTGATGGCCCAATCAAATCTGTGTGCTTTTGAAGATGAAGGTTTGCTGGTTCCAATTTCTGATATTTTTCTGCAGTCCCCGTGGTATTCAGACATTGTCTATGTCCTTCAGCATTTGTCACCTCCTACGGGCGTGTCCAAGAGCAAAGGTAGATCCCTGAAACTAAAAGCCGGAAAATACTGCATTTTAGACAGAGCTCTGTATTGGAAAGATCCAGGAGGCGTTCTGCTCAATTGTTTTGTTGAAGAAGAAGCGCAGAAGGTAATGCACGAGTTTCATAAAGGCGACTGTGGTGGTCACTTGTTTTGGAAGACTACAGCCAACAAGATGTTAAGAGCAGGATATTATTGGCCCACATTATTCTCTGATTTATATAAGGCCGTAACGAAATGTCATGAATGCCAAATCTTCCAAGGGAAGAAGAAATTGCTTCCACTCCCTTTGAGACCAGTTTCGGTGAACGCACCCTTTCAGCAGTGGGGGCTCGATTTTATAGGAGAGATTCATCCCGCGTCCTCAGCACAGCACCGATGGATATTGACAGGGAAATATTACTTTACTAAATGGATCGAGGCCGTCCCAGCCAGGCAATCAACAGACATGATAATCATTTAATTCCTGGAATCAAATATTCTATCTCGTTTTGGCTGCCCCTGCAAAATCATAACAGACAATGCAGCAGCGTTCAGGTCCAAGAAAATGATCGAATTTTGTGACAAATACAACATCGCGATGGGCCATTCAATAGCCTATTATCCACAAGGAAACGACCTGGCTGAGTCATCTAACAAATCATTGGTGAATATAATTAAGAAAATGCTGGAGGCAAACAAAAGAAATTGGCACCGAAAGCTCATCAACGCACTATGGGCAGACAGAGTTAGCAGTAAAAGATCAATAGGTATGTCACCATTTGAGCTAGTTTCTGGTACTGACGCTGTCTTTCCTACATCCCTTACAGTCCCAGTTATGAAATTATTGCAAGAAATTGGCAGCGAGGACAATGACAATCATCGAAGGATCAATCAAATGATCCACCTTCAGCAAACAAGAGAGGAAGTGTCACAGAATGCTATTCAGTTGCAGGAGAAAATTAAAAAGATCTATGATAGGAAGACAAAAGCAGATAAGTTTCAGCTGGATGATATAGTGTTGAAATGGGATGCCAGAAATGAAGACAAAGGGAAGCATGGTAAGTTCGACAATCTGTGGAAAGGACCATACAGGATCTCAGCATACAGAGGACAAAATTCCTTCTTGCTTTCAGAAATGGATGGTCAAGATTTCCCTGGAGGAGCAGTGAATGGTAGGCTTTTGAAGCACTACCATTGTTGAAAACAAAGGATCAGAATCTATGTCATCACCATTGTATATACCATGTTATGTTTATCAGAGTGTAGAGTACACAATCATTGAAGTTTGGGGCCCGAGGTGAAGGCTATAAGACTTGGATGACTTGTGTAGGGTCTGGTTTTATTTCAAATTTTCAGTCTTAGTCTTGAGTCAGTGTCAGTCTGCATTGTGTCAGTCTTTCAGTATTTTTGACTCCATGCCCAATGGATAAGGCTACTTGGTCTACGGTGTTCTTGGCACCTCCAAGGAGCTGCCACCCCCATTGGAGCCAATGTTAGTGTCAGTCTAGTCATACTGCCATCAGTGATCAAAACTACTCTTTTGCATTTGCATATTAGGTGTCTCATACCGAATAAAATTTCACCATTCCGCTAGGTCATGGATTCATTGATGGTAGTAATTTTTATCAGTTTTCCCTCATGATGATACTTGCTGTTTTTCCTCCCTATGGTCTTCAGACATTAGTCTCTTTCATTCTCAAAACTATACCAGTAGGTCACAGGATGGGTCTCATTAGTTTCTAAGGTCTCACCATGGTCAAGTTAATGGGTCAAATGTCAATAACGTCAGCAAGGTCATGAGGAAGTCAATAAATTCAAAGTCACAGCACCAAGGCAATCAAAAAAGACATTTATTCAGCTTGATGTAAGATTCACCTCAAAACCATGTTTTGAGGTGAAAGCATGATACTTTGCCTTTCGGTCACAATTCAGAAGCTGTTATCTCTGCAAAGTGAGGTCCCTGCCTTCAAAGAATTTTTCCATAGCATGTTCAGCACCAGATCATCTTCAAAGCAGATCCATCAGAAAGAGCCCGGAAAGAGCTTTCCAACAGTATACTACACTCTCAAAACTAACTTCTGAATTGAATTTTATGCTTAAGTGAAGTAAAAGCCCTTATACCCTCATATACCCCCTATTTCCCCATTTTCCCTTTGAAACTTTGTGTTATTAAAGTTTAATATTCCTTTAAAAAATTCCCTTTTCCCCTTTTCCGACTATAAAATCGCATTATAAATACAAATGCGATTATGCTAAACCACTTCCCCTCCATGCCTTAGGACTTTATAATAAAAAGTTCACATTATAATATCTCGCTGCAACCACTTCCCCTTCATGTCTTTAAGCCTTATAGCAAAGACCAAAATTTATGTTATATAAACCCCAATCGCAAATCGCAGTCTCGTGTTCTATTTGAAGAGCTCCGATCAGCCCATCGCAAACACTTGCGATGCGATTGATCGCACACAACTCCAATCATCGCAATCGCAAGTCCCTCCCCCGATCCTCCGATTGTGATCCATCGCTTCCCGCCTCCCGATCCGCCCCTCCGATTAATCACTCCCGATTATCCCTTAGCCGTCAATTCCACCATCCAATCCGACGGTCCTCCGCCAATCGGAACATCCCAATCGCACCATGTAAATCTCGCCTCCGATTGAACCCCCCGATTGATGTTGCAACCGTCGATCTTTCCCGCCGATCGGACGGCCCACAATCAATCGCATCCCCTCCTTCCGAATCTCTCAATCGCAAAGTCCCTTCACGATCCTCCGATTGACATACCCCCGACTAACCCACAACCGTCTATCTTCCCCACCGATCGGACGGCCCACGTCTAATCGCTTAATCGCACATCCCTTCTTCCAGATTGCGATTACTCTCCTCTTCCTATTTGCGATTGTGATTGGTCCTTGGGTCCCACCATCAGTACTTCCGCTCGTTCATAAATAAAGGGCCTATCCCTTTGTTAATTCAATACTTTGGTTATATTTGTTTATTACAAAGGCCTTCCTCCCATCGCATCGCATATCTGTAATATGTCACTCCGCCATGCCCTCCGCTCCGATTGCAATTGTGATTTCTGTTTGTTATGTCATATCTCTCCGCTCCCCCATTCCGATTGCGATTATAATGCAATTCTTGCCTCCTTTCCCTCCTCTGTCCCATTGAAAATATGGTTTCCCTTCACAAAGCATATATGTTATTACGTTCTATTTCTGTAGTATTTTATTAAAAAAGTCAGAGAATAAATAAATAATGGAAAGCGGAACGTCAGAGGCCAAAGAAACAGAAATGTAACAGTCGCATCTTCAGCAATGATTCTAAAGGATCCACGCTACAGGTTTTTCCTCTGCATTGGATATCCGAAAATTTTAGGAGGAATAATGTAACACAGCTCTTCCTTTACGAATATATTATGAGCTCTTGGTCTTCCATCTTCAGTTATGATTCCTCCTCTTCCCATCGATCTATATTCCCACAAATTATGTCTATTTATTGTAAATTCCAATCATTTGTAAAAGGAGGCTGAAAGTCTGAGGTCTAAAAACTCAGAAGGAGGGGAATAGTGTGGCAGTGAGCGCTGTGCTCCGTTGTACAGTTTAGCAGGGAATTAATAAAGTGATGCAGCTCTGATTTTTGGGATTCATGTGGTATGAGTTTTAGCATATGTCTTTTCTTTGTGTTTCATATGTACTTTGTTATGTTGCAACATTCATTCATAAACATTTCCAGTTGAATGTTTTCAAGTTAGAAAGGTAGAATCCATTTTATATGCTTTGCCTTGGGGAATCATTCATACTCTGTTATTTTCTTCTGTTTGAAAAGAATTCATTTAGTATGCCCTTTTCAGCTTCTCAACAGTCTTTCCACTCCATCTTATTTCAAACTTGATTGCTAAATCTCCTGCCTATCTTGCCCCATGAAATATCCTGTACCCTGTTGTTCCATACATCCCTGAAATCTCAGTTATCCATCAAAACTCTTTTCCCCATTTATATACCTAGCCTAAAATCAGTTTCATTATTTCTTTATCTAATATCTACTCTACGGAGAGAGCCCTCCTGTCCTTGTAGGGCTAGCTACAAGGCTAAGCGTGGTTTAGTTGTTACCCTGATTTGCCTTTTTCAGCCTGAGGTTCAGATTGGGTGCTAAAATTCTCTGGTGACCATACTGGGGAACATTCGATTACAAACTTTTTGCATGGAAGATTTATCACCCCAGTAATATTTTTCTTGTAAAGTCTTGATGATGATGTTTCAGAGTTTTCTAGGCTGATATAAATATTGTACAGTAGTAATTTGACTACACTGGCTTCAAGAAGATATACAAGGGCTAACCCTGATCCAAAGCCTCCCCCTATGTTTGAAAATCCAAATCTTATCCCAAGAATAGTCAGAAGACAAGAGGGATCGCTAAATCCTACACCTATTCTCAGATCCCATACTTGGCCCAGTGAGTGGTTGTTTGTAGAAGAGCTTTCTTTTGATAAGAATTTTGAGCTTTCTTTGTTTAGAAATAAGTCTGAAACTGCACTTGAAGACACGGTTTTAGATCCGGAGTTTCTTGTAGATATTGAAGTTCAGAGAGAAAATTCTTCCATTGATGACTACATTTTGAATTCACCTCAGTCCATCACTGCAACTTATATTCCTGAGCCTTCAGAATCATCAGGCGCAGCATTCCATCCTCCTGATTCATCAGCATTCCCATCAATCAATTCCCAATTTTCATCTCCTCCATCAACACCTACCTCAAATTCCAGCATTACAAACGCTGTGGTAAATCCTCCCAGAAATATGGCTGCCCGGTATGCACCCTTGGTTTTACCTCAGGTTCTCAATGATATGCCTGCTGATTATCAGAGTAAAATTACTATCTTTGATGCCACTCAGGGCATTACAGCCCAGCAGCATGTTGACAAGATGAATGACTTTTGTGACTTGCATGAAGTGGAAGAAGAAGATGTAGCTACCAGGTTGTTTGTTCAAAGCTTTGGAGGTGAAGTGAGAAAGTGGTTTAGAGCTTTACCGGCAGGCTCTATTCACACTTTACAGGAGTTACACACACAGTTCTTAGACCGATGGGAGGTGAAAAGGAATCCACAGCAAATTCTGTCTGAATATGAGAATATTAAAAGAAATGCGGGTGAAACGGTGCAAGACTATTGTTTTAGATTCAATACGGTATACAATGCTATTCCGGCTAACCTATTACTAGATACAATGCTATTCCTCTTCCCCGCAATATCCTTTATGTTTCATTTGATTGATTTTTTTTAGGGATTTGGGCCCCTTACGGTAAATTTATTTTTCAAACAGGGCAACACACCCTTGAATGTTGAAAGGCGCATTGTAGTGCACTGGAATTGAAGTCCAAGTGCACTTGCAATGCACTGTCCCTTAACCAAAGTGCATTGGGCACAATCTGCATTTTTTTCTTTGCAAAAGGTGCCCAATTTTTCTTTTTTTGCATGAAATGGATCCCTTATGAATCTTAAGGGAATGTGTTTCAGGATTCAATCTATCCAAAATGATGATCACATGAGGGAAAGAGAACATGACGAACAAACATGATTTCTAGATGATCCAGATCGAAGAGTCCTTAGAGATCATAAGGTTAAAGTACTTCAGAATATAGGGTATGAGGCAATAGATGGAGCTATTGGAGTTCCTTGTTCTTTCATGGGATCCAACGATAGAGGAATTTAATATTGGGGACAAAGTGGTCTAATATTAGTGGAGGATATCTATTTTATCACAGGATTATCGAGGAGAGGTCTGCCCATTTCTCTTTCAGGGTTTTCTCTCGGAGGAGGGACAGTTGGAGATTATATATTGCAGTATTGAAATCCAGGGGCTCAACCTAGTAAGCATGGGAAAATAAACATCCGTGATGTTTGTGATTTTCCATTGAGAACCATCTTATTCAGGATCACAAAGCTTGTTGGTACCTCTACACTACACGTAGCAATTATATCTTACATGCAGTATGCACTAGAGTTCTTGGAACGAACAATTTTCAACTGTGCTAAAGCTATACTCTAAAAAATGAAAGAAAAACTGAGCAAGGAAAAGGGAGGAAGGAAGAAAAATTTCAACTATGGTTTGATCCTCATTTCTTTCACCTTAGAGTGGATTTAATTGATGCAACCTCAGCATGTGACACTGGGTATATCTAACCCTAGAGATCCAAGGATGAAGAAATGGGTAGAACTGATGGCTAGACATGCTGGTCAATCAACCATTGTGTTCTCAACTACATTCTTCGCCTGGTTCAAGCGACAAATGATCGCCATCGATGATTATGCATATGTAGGCATTGACTTTAAAGGAGATCCAAATTTAGCTTTACGAGAAGGCGCTCAATGGGATGAAATTGGTAAGAATGTTTTGACCATATTTTTTAATTTTTCTAAGGATTATACATGTTTTTGTGTTTTGATGTTTTCCCAAGACTAAACTAAAGTTTTTATGTATGCAGATGTAGGTCGAGTTTGTCCAGTGGGACAACTAGAGTAGGGAGAGGATGAAGCAAAACAGAGGGCTATCAGGAGAGAAGTGCTTCAAGATTTAGATATGGCTGAGACTCTTGCTGAACTATAGAAGCACATATAGGGGTTTACCTTTGGGATTCTAGATTTTTGGATTTAAGAGTTACCCATGTGACTGCAATGCCATACTATTGGCGTTCCTAACCGTTGGATGCGGTTATTGTGTAGGATAGCTAGATCAGTAGCATGTTATCACGAGAACCACTAGTTTAGTTTTGACATTTTGCATAGATTTTGAGGTTAGATGACCAATGTGTATTAGGCATAAATTTTGTAAAAACCTATAACTATATATCTATTTGTTTTTAGTGTTTTCCTATGTTTATTACGCAATCCTATTCAATTATGTGATTTGAATTGAAAATATGTCTTTACATGTGTTTCAAATGTCTGTTTATAACATAATTCGCTAAGGAATCAGTTAATGTGTTCAAGGTTTTGTAAATGTGTTGATATTGAATGAAATCAAAATGTCTTTCCAAAAGTCTAACTCTTAGGAACATACGATGCAGTGTTGGATTTTTGACAGTATAAACACTATTAAGTTGCAGTACCACAAGTTGTGAGTCTAACCTAATGATGATACGGTTAATACCAAATTAAATGGAATTAGAGAGAAGTTCGATCAACGCGCTATAATCATCGATATTGTTTGTAGATCGACTGATATAAATCCCTTGAAAACTCAATAACTCATCGTTCAGAGCAAAAATGGCCCACGCTGCAGAGGATATATTCTGCGTACTATGACTAGCACCATCAACATACCCAACGAATGGTTCCAAAGATTCAGACATCTGCGATGAAATGTAAAGAGGATTACTAACTTCAATAAAACTCTAGAAAAACAAAATAAGACAGTAAATGCAAATCAAAAACATATTTACAATATAATACAAAAATTTACTACACTCATGCTTAAGCGTAGTAACGTTTCAAATACAGCCCATTTCGGGGCTACGCTAATGGAATTCCATCG
The DNA here is from genome assembly GCA_034641835.2 of Pinus albicaulis. Taxonomy (NCBI): domain Eukaryota; kingdom Viridiplantae; phylum Streptophyta; class Pinopsida; order Pinales; family Pinaceae; genus Pinus; species Pinus albicaulis. The sequence goes on along the minus strand of CM076581.1, from coordinate 1,132,193,091 downwards.
TAATATACCAACTCGTAGGCACCCTTAGCAAGAAATATTTTGACAATATATGGGCCATGCCATAACGGCTCAAATTTCCTTGTACCTATTAGATCAAATTCTTGATCATAAAGAAGGACCAGGTCACCCTTTGAGAAGATGCTAGGCTAGACATGCTTGTCGTATTGCGCCTTGATACGTCTCTTATGCGCTTCGTTGGCCAATGCGGTTTCATGACTCATTTCAGCAAGATGGATGAGGTTAAAAAGACACGCTTCTTCAGAAGAGGTGTCAGGTAACAAGTCAATTGCGAGTTTTAATGACAGTATTTCAAATTGGATTGGCAAGATAGCTTCCAGACCGTACACCAATTGAAAGGGAGTAAATCAAATTTCATTTCTCACTGAGGTTTGGTATGCCCAAAAAGTTGAGTACAAGATCAAATTCCATTTTCGTTTATGAAATCCTATCATTCGTTGAAGCATTCGTTTAAGAAGATTGTTAATAGCCTCAAATTATCCATTCGATTGTGGATAATAAGGAGTAGAACTATCATAGGACAATCCTAATTTGGTAGTTAACTCATTCATCATATTATTGCGAAAATGAAAACCATGATCTGTGACTATAGCTTGTGGAACATCAAACCATGAGATGACATGATTAAAGAAAAACAATGCAGCTGTTTGTCCCATGTTATTAAATGTAAGCATTCCTTCAGCCCACTTGGTAAAGTAGTCTACTGCGACAATAATATAACCATGCCCCCCAGATGAATGAGGGTTATAGGTCATGAAGTCAATGCCCCATTTTGCAAATGGTCCCACAGAGATAACATGATGCATTGGCGTTAGTGGTTTGTGGATTTTACGATCAAATATCTAGCACACATGACAACTTCTAACCGTGAGGATGAAATTGTGAAATATGTTAGGAAAAAAGTAACCGACATGGAGTATCTTCTACACGGTAGCGTATCTAGACAAGTGTCCACCACAAGCCGCAACATGAAAATAATTTAATACCTTTTCGGCCTCCTCATGAGAGAGGCACCTTCTTAAAATTGTATCGACACCATGATGATAAAGTGTACCACCGACGATCAGATAATATTTGTCTTGGTATCGAATACATCACTGGTCAGAGTGAGAGGTATTAGGCCAAAAAGTGTGGGACTGGAGATAAATGATAAAATCCCCATACCAAGGATCAGATGATCTGACCAGAAATAGAGACTCATTAGGTATATATGGTTTCTATGTAGTAGCAGTACTATCAGAGGGAAAGTTGCAGAGAAGCTCAACCAAAAATAAAGACTTCTTTGACTTGGATTTGATGAATTCCAAATCAAAATCCTACAAAATGAAAATCCATTTTGAATACTTGCCCCCAAAAAATTGACGTGATAAGATGTAAGTCATGGGGTTGCAATCCGAAATGACAATGGTCTTCCAGAACATGATATAGTGGAAAAATATTTTGACAGCTTTAACGGCCGCCAAGGCGAGCTTTTCGATGTATGAATACTTCAGTTCTGTATCATTGAGATTACGACTCAAATAATAGATCAGATTTTCTATCCCATTTTCAACTTGGAAAAATACCATAGCAATGATCATATCAGCTGCGATGATATATAGGATATAATCACTTTGATAATTGGGGGGATACATTAATAATTCCTGGACAAGTGTATCCTTGACATCATCAAAAGAAGCTTGCGCAACCTTATCCCAGTGGAAGGGAATCCAATTTTTCAAATGCTGAGTAAATCCTTTAGCCATTTCGGTGTAGTTGGGTATGAACCTCCTTAGGAAGTTAGCCTTTTCCTAAGGTTTCTGTAACTCAAGAAAATTTGATGGCGTAGGAAAATCAAGAATGGTCTGGACCTTCAATGGGTCGATTTGAATTCCTTCTTTTGAGATGAAGAATCCTAGCAAATGACCAGAACCAACAAAAAAAACACATTTATGTGGACTGAGGCATATTTTGTAGTGATGACAGTGTAAAAATATGTCTCTCAAATGCATCGGGAGATCAATCTGGTTTCGTGAATGCTCGGGTAAATCATCTAGATAGGGTTGAACAATGCGCTTGATGTCATTGAAAGCATAATCCATTTCTCTCTAAAAATTTTCCCTAACGTTATTTAAAAAAAAGGGGGTTTCCAATAGGTGAATATGCCCCAGGGACATATGAATGTTGTCATATATTGGTCCTCTATCGTCAATAATATGGTTGATAAAGGGAGTTGGATAGTTGTCTTTTGGAAAAGTAATATTGACATCCTAATAATCGACACACACTCTAATGGTCCCTTGTTTTTCATATCAGGAACGATGTTGGAAACCCACTTAGTAAGTAGAACAGGGTAAATGAAACTAGGACGCAAATTTTTTTCAACTTCTGCTTTAATACCAATGACCTTCTTTGGATGAACATGATGAAGGAGTTGATGTACCAGTTTGACATCAGGGTACATGTTAATGGTGTGTTCGACGATACTAGTATCTATGCTTCGCATTTACTCGTAAGACCAAGCAAATGCATCACGAAATTCATGAAAGAGAGAGCGATAAGTTTCGAGTTTTGATGGATAAAAAGACACACTGACATCAATGTTTTTTAAAATGCTGGGTTTGGTTGAAATATCGATAGAAATGGTTTCTTCAATATTTGATAAGTTTCGCTCAGATTCGATTTCATTAATAGGAAAAGAATTCGAAAAGAAAGTTTTGATTGATGAGTGATAGTTCAATAAGATTAACTTCTTCATAACCTTGAAGATGGGAGCGATGATGATGATCTTCCCATGGTTCTCCTTCTAGCCTCATGGATTCCACAATATTCTCATCTGTCAAGAAAGTGGATGTAAAGGGATCAGATGGAGTAACAAAATCTAATGAACGATCAACCCAAATGACTGGTGACGATGATTTCAGATTTTTCGCCCAAGATATGTAGATTGATTGATATGCCAACTCAATTGGGCTAGGTGGAAGAAATTCATCCAACGTAATAACTTCAGAATCACCTGTAATATTCCTTAAGCTAGATGGAGTGGAATATATCATATAGCAGGTCTCTATGTTTGCTATTTTTGCCGACGTCTCAGGCGGTGGTAATTCAAAGGTTCCCATGAGGGTAGAATCCTTTAAGAGTCCCACACAAATTTTCTGAAGTGCGAGTTGGGGTGTGTGAACTAAAAAAATGCTTCCAGTTACCTGGGAACTGGAGGCAAATAAGGATAATTGATTGATGATTGTGATAAAACCTTTATGTGGAAAGATGATCATCCTAAAATATGTAGAAACGATCGCAGTCATAGAATATACCCATGGCCTTCCGAGTAAAATGTTGTAATCAAGGGGTACATTAATGAACTCAACTTCAAAATTTACTATTTTTCCCCCTAGTTCAACATGCAGGTTATTGATAATACCGAGGCTTATATGTACATCCATTGAAATATTTCAACGTCGTAGGAGATTGAGATAGGCAACGAGCCAAGTGACTTCTAGTAGTTTAGATGCATAATGCACTTAGATGGTCCCTCATCAATAATAGTATGGTGAATGAGGTGATTGAGACCATTTAATTGGATGGAGAATGCAAATTCTGCTGGTAATCACAACACATAGCCCGTATGATTAAAGACTAAAAAATTGGAATCTGTCGGATCAATTCCACCAATTATCAACAAAAAAGCCTCTTTCTGGGAGGGATAATTTTGAAGCACCTTGAGCGCTGAAATAGTTGAAGGGGATTGAGCCAAATCTTCAACTATATTATAATTTTGAGCAGCTTTTGCTCGAGGATTAAATATTGATTTATGAACGACTCCCTTCAGCGGCTTTATTGTCAATTCAGGAATAATAGTTGGCGGTATCGATTTCGTAGACGGATTCGTGGTCGAGGTAGTAGGTTGATCAGTAGCCTGACTACAGTAATCTTTATTACACATTGAAACCAAATCATTAGTCGCTGGCTTCGTGACAGACAACATAAGCACTCAGGAATTAGAAGCTGGATCCGTAGCAACCAAATTTGTGTCTGGATTCAGAAATGAATCTGTCAACACAGCGGATGCATGTGAGGTCTTAACCAATATTGAGAATTTGACACTGTGAGGACAGTCTCGAACAAAGTGCTCCTCATTATAGATTATGCAAGGGTATCAAGGTTTCTGATTTCTAGTCAATTGATCAGATGATCGTTCCTGTAGGGTAGAAGTTTTATTTTTCTTTGATTTCCCTTTTTTCTTACTTCCGCGTTGCTTGTCACTTTTGCTTTTGTTAGATGTCATGTCATGAATTTCGAAAGAAGGCACAAGATCAGATGTAGTAGAGTGATGTGTGCTTACAGTACCGATCATACCATCTTTGGCATGAGAGTCCTTATATGGAGGAGGAACAATAAAATTAGATCGCGACCTGTTGGGAATTTTCTCGTAGAGCGTGCTAGACTGAGTATAAATCAAGTATAAGTACTGGGCACAAGAAATGACCTGCTCTTAAATGAAGACGCCACCCTTAGCCACATCCTTAGTTATAGATGGTAACAGGGACTTAATGAACCAATCAGCAAGGAGATGATCAGGAACAAATGTATTAACCATTATATGATGATGACGCCGCTCATGAATATGATCAGAAATGTGAGTAGCATTAGTATTTTTAAAATTAGTCAATAGTTCTGTTCCAATTTCATATCATATGGGTAACTAGAAGTGGGTCAAAAATATAATAGCTAAGGCAATCAAATTATCAAATGCATCTCTTGGTAACTCAATGTACCATTTTGCGGCTGGACCAGTGAGCGTACGCTGGAAAAGACGTAATCAAACATAGTCATCATTTAGGGAGTTGGATGAAAACCACAAATTATAATTCATAACATGCGTAAATGGGTATTCCCCAGGGTTTCCATTGAACTTAGGAATATCTGAGAGTAATTTATGAGGTATCATTGACCACCAAGGAGCATAGTTAATTGGATCATTGGTGAGCCGATTTAAATTTGGTAACTCTAAATTTGCAACAAAGGGAAACTGTCGATTTAAGTCGGGTTGAGCATAGCCAGGGTATGATGGAATTGCTTGGGAAATAGGCCTTTGAGCACCAACATAAGGAATCTGTTGCCGGTAACCTAGATAGGTTTTGTTTTGATAAGCAAATGCTTGAGGATTCTGTTGACCAAAACCTGGGTACGCTACTTGTTGAAATGATGGTTGTGGAATTTGCGCTTGTGGCTACCAAGGGGTCTGTCCAACAATATTATAACCCAAACTAAGATATATTGGATTTAGTTGTGGATAGGTATAACTATTTGTGGCTGCGACATCCCATAATAAGGTAAACCAACTTGTGAATAAATAATTCTGGTTACAGGTGGTTGTTGCAAACCAATCGAAGGAGTTGGAGTCTGAGTGCCCAATACTTTAGGGTATTGGGTGGAAGGACCCGCCTGAGACGGTTGAGGTACAAAATTTTGAGCCTATAACAGGGGTAAAGACGTATTAAAAAGTGAAGTAGATGTGGGTGCAATTGGTTTAACCGAATGATACGAGTGTACAACCGTTTGTAGTTGGATGGGTAGAGTGGGCTGCCACTGAAAAACATTCATTCCGACATTAGGATGAAAAAATAAAGACAAATTACTTACAAAATGGGTGACCATAGGTTGCACCCCAGCAGGATGAGTATAATAAGATGGATAATATTTTTATCCAAATGCAGGTAGTCCAGTTGAGATTGTACTGGATGGAATATACCCAGATGGACCAGTTTGATATTGCCTTGATGATGTATATAAAGGATCAAGGCATTCAATACTCACTATATATTTACCATTTAGAATACCAGACGATGACATTGGTGAAGTCCATGGGTTTGAGGATGCACCAGAGAAGGTTCCAGATAAAGATTGGTAACCAGGAGGGACGAAAGGAACAGCATATAGATGTGACTTTGGTGATGTTGTGAACATCGATGGGGTAGCAAGAGCAGGTGCTGTTGCAACTGGAATAGATGGTCCAACCGAAGAAGTTGGCTCAGTCATGATTATTTGAGAAAATTCATACCTTATAGGATCTACGGGAACTCGAAGAGAAATAGGATCAAAAAAAGAAAAAGGAATATGATTGAGGAAAAGACTCATACAGGTAAATATCCTCTCCAAAATGGGTTGGAGTTAAAGGTGTTTCGTCTTGTGGTATTTGTCCAATCGAAATTAAACCAGGTGGAAGTATTTCACCGTCAGGCTCAAAGTGTATTTCAAGAGGTTGACTGCGCGATATGGGAGACTCAATGACTACAATAGATTATGGGGTGACCGATATAGGAACAACTTCTGATCATTCAACTTCGAGATTCAGATGTTCTGGAAAAAGGGTGATAGGATCCAGATCAACTTCCAGTTGAACAACGTCAGGTTTAGGAGGTATGGTCTAACTGATTGGATGGATTATGACTGTAGATAGCTGTGAGGACTCCGTCTCGACAACAGTAGATGAAATAAGATTTGTAGAAACAACTCGAGAAAACTCTGGTATATGTGAGGATGATGTCACACTAGAGGTACTAATAGTACTAGTTTCGGTAGAATGATGTCGCCTTCGCCGACCAGAAATGGCTTCTAGTGGTAAAGGTGCTTTCAATGCTATTCTACATGAAATACGGTGAAAGGGATGTTATTCTTCCATGATGACTGATTTATTTTATGACCAAAAACAAATAAAGAAAATAAAAGGGTAATTCTAGGCAAAAGGTTTACCAAGTAATTGTGAACTGTATAATACCTCTCGACGAACCAAGAAGTATGGGAAGGAAATCTCCTCAAATGATGTTTTTGGTGTATCAGAAGTTACAAGGTGATTGAATTGGTTCACTATAGATGGATAAAAACCTAAAGTTGTCCTCCCAAATATACCCAAAGGTATGTGGAGGCCCGAGTTCGTATTAGCGTTGTCTAATGTGAAACCGCATAGTGAGAGCACCCCCTTATAATTTTCGTACTAGAACACCGACCTATATACCCGAAGGTACATGGACGAGCTCCGATATACTTACGTATGTGGAGTGAGGTATCACACTTGGAATGTATCGCATAAAAGTTAGCGACAACTGTTATGTTTAACGACGCTGGAACATGTCTCTAGCCTAGAACTTTTAAATGTTTTCGTTATGGTTCCAATGATTTCTTAGGTAAATTGATGTAAATTTTATGTTGATCATTTTTAGAAAGTTTGTATTTGAGGTTCACTGTGTGATGTGATGGAAATTCCTAAAAATTCAACCTAAAACGATAAGCAAACTTTTCAATTTTAGATTTTTCAATGAAAACCCTAGCTACTAAGGGAAAGAGCAATCAGTTTTAGAGCAAACAACAAAGAGCACAAACTAAAATGAAAATTTCCTAACTTGTTCCTATGCAACACAAAAAATTCACTATATGCACATGCATGTTTTTCTTTTCATCTCCCTTAATGTGAATGCAAGAACGGAAGCTATATGCATCAAATTAAATAAAATAAATGTTTTCTTCTTTGAGAAACGAGGAATTTAAAAGCAATTTATCTTTTAGGAAAAATGAAGAATGGAACTACAATTTTTCCTACAGGAAACAAGGAATGAAAAAAAAATTTCCTTTATGAAAAAAAATGGATCTAATGCAGAAATAAAATACTTTGAATATTATTTTCCAATGATAAATAAAAACACTAAAGAGACATTGAACAAATTTACTTTTCAAAGGAGGAAGAATATGGAAATTTTACTGGTCTCTAAGAGGTATCAGACAGTTGAGAATACAAAAAAAATGGCTGATAATGATACCAATGAAAATTTTCAATGGAATTTGGTTGGCTAAGGGGGAAACACAGTCTCTAAGGGGAGAGAGTGCGTTGCAGTGCACCCCTGAGTGGGAGACAGTGCACTGCAGTGCACTGTGCCTTAACCAACAGTACGTTGGGTGCAGTAGGGATTGAAAAATCAAGCTACAGAAAAAACTTCTAATGCAATTATTTCATTCAAATGTATAATAACTGAAAGTAGATGCTACTGATGAGGATTAGCAGATGCAAAAACACCAAGAATGAGAGGATTTTCCCCAGTGGAGTCGCCAATTTTTTATGCATAATTATGATCTAAGATAAATCAAATTCCACAAGTGTGGTGCTAGGTACTTAGAACAACAGAGGAAAGAATTTACTATCAATTTCTTTAAAATAAGCTATTGTAGTCATTACAACACCACCCCAAAATTTTGGGTATATTTAAAATTTCGGGTTCCCCCTCTGCTCGCCTAGGCGTTAAAGTCTTTCACCTACCCTGCAGTCAACGACATCCCACCGACCTATCTCTAATCCCTCATGATTTGTCTCATCACCATGACTTGATGTTGTCGCTGCAATCACGCCATATGTGGGAGGGATCATCCGGCATACGACCGAACACTCTTATCGAAGTCGCATCATGTGTAATGAGATTTCCATGCATACTTTTAAATGGGAAAATTTTGTATGTTTACAATTAAAGGCCCTGTCGCTGTAGGTCATTAAGCAGGTGGTTTGAATACCTCTGTTACATTTGCTAGTCTCATATGTTTTATCTGTGGGCACCATTATCAAAGAATAATTATGATGTCGTAATGTTCCACACAGGTCGACCCCACGGGTGACAAACTCCTCAGTCGTATCACGACATCAAGGGTAATAAAATTGGGCTCAACGATGAGGCAAAAGCTGCGGAACAGGGGAGGATCAGGAGCAAGTAATCAGTACTGTTAAAGGGAGGATAGTGCGATACATGCTGATCAGAGAGAACCTTCTATGTCACTGATGCAAAGGTTTCCTTCACTAGAGCGCACCAGATGCTTAAAACGCTCCGTTTGAAAATGTATAGATCCTACATCATATCATCTAAATGTCGATGGTGTACGCAAAGGAACATATTTCGCCACTGCGATGAATCTAGCCTAAAGTATAGTCTTGAATAAAACACCTGATCTCAGAATGACATCTCATATGCCAGTGTCAAGTCGATTGCGTAGTTTCAAATATGGCAAACAAGACCTTGGGAAGCAACATCTCGTCAATCTGAGATACATGTCTGCAAGTGTATTGAATAGTTTTGAAGGCCAAAAGGGCCTTAAAACCCTAATCTCCTTTGCTCCTACATGTCCATGAAGATTGTCTATACGAAACCATAAGGGAGGGAGAACTTCAATTAGAACCTAAAAGGTGATGTTTAAATGCATGCACCTCTTGGTGGCCAGGCGCATTGATGTATATGCGAAGGGTCTTAGAACCACAAAGCAGAAAGGCTCAATATTAAAAGGGCCATCAATATGGCTTGAGTAGCATTTTTCGACTCTCAATCTTTCAAAACAAGAAGCCTTCGTGTTATGGGGTAAAGCAAGTGATCAAATTAAAACAAGGCTCGAAGATATCTTGGAGCAAAACTAAGCGTAACATTATAAAGGCACGCACTCAATGGACCAAGGTGATGTTGTATGTTTAATGCCAAATCACAATGCAATTTAGTTTGCAAACCATATAATATGGCGGATCACAACCATATGAAAACTCATGACCATTGGGCTCAAATAATTCTATGGGGCAGTTGTGGATCTATTTTAAAACGTGTTGAACGAATATCTAATGGTCAAGGTTTATTTGTAAAACGTGGAGCAGGCGCAAAGGTTCAAACAAACGTTCAGTCAACTTTACGTTGAAACCCGGTGCAAAATGACACGAAGACACGTTGCATGGAGTTATACATTCGACATGCACGTTGCATAGAGCCAAAGTCTTATATATGGATGCATTTTTTTGTATGCCGAAGTCTAGTATTGGGGCAGGCATATATGGTGATTGTGTTAAAACGCAAAGTTGGAGCAGATATATGTTGTATGGTAAAACGAGGACAGGGGGACGATCAAACAACTCACGTTGAAACATACGGGTTCCCAAACGTATAAAATAGTCAAATGTTGGGTGAAACTCGATGGACAGGATTAGAAGAAGAGATAAAGAATAACTTATCTCAAGTTATCATCATCGTGGCCTCCATTCAGGCTACGTCCAAATTTTCTATTGTGGTTTGACCTTTGTTTTACGTAGAATCTTGGGCACACCTTCCAAAGGAACGAGAGCACCTTTTCAAACTTATTACGGATAGAAATCGAAGGGGAGTTATTTTTATAAGTGGAGATGCCCATCATGGTGAAATTACAAGATATCAGGTGGTCAATTCTATGATTAAAATGGTGGATCAGGACTATGTGAAGACACGTTGCGTGGAGCCAACGTTCAAAGTCATTTCATAGAGCCAACGTGCTATATCTACATGGAGCCAAATGAATTTTTATATGCATACGTGGCAGTCAAACCATTCGACTAAAACGTAGAGCAGAACTACGTCCACACGTACAAATGGACGCAAACGTTTCAATGACGGATGTTTCAAAATATGGTAAAGCGCTGGAGTGGATATATGAAAGCGCAACATTACAACTAACTCATTGCGGCGTAGTGCATGTTGAGCAGATATATTGAAACTTGTTTTTAAAGGAAATGTTCGACAACAGGTTTCAACTTGCGGTATTGCATTGAACGTAAATACTATAAGGGCTGAAGATGTTCTCACTCATGCAAGGCTACTGCCATTGGCGGAAGATCCAGCAAATAGACTTGCATTTGATGTTCGGGTTGTCAATTGATATGACTTCCACAGGAAACAAACCACGCTCAAATCTTATCTTTTGGCAAATCGACATATCCAGAAAATATATTGTTTTCGATCGAAGTTTACGTTAAAAGCATGGAGCTGATGTGCTGACAGTCCAAACTGCATAGATTGATTTCCACGTGTCTGACCCAAATTCTGCGTGGCAACCATTGTAAAAGACCATAATGTATTCATTACAACTAAAGCATGGACCGAAAAAGCCAGTGCCATAAAAGGCAGGTTGCGCTATTTTCAGAGGAGTGGATAAAATCTGATGTCTGCAGCCCCGACGACAATATTCCGGGAGAGAATCTCTCCTCAAATCTGCTGCATTGGTCCCATTTTAGAAAGGTGTTATCATTGCATACTCGTTGGAAGCTAAATTTTCGGTGATGCCACCTCTGACCACGTCGAGCTGTCTTCACGGAGCTCAATTTCGGATAATTCCTAAGGCGTTTTCTTTTACCCTGTCCAAAGATGCTGAAAAGCCGATCACACAGGCGTACTGTGTCATACAGGGTAAGGTATCATTCTCACGGCTAAATTTCATTGTCAGAGATATTTTGTCTACGCACCATGGTCATCCCACTATCGAGAGCCCTGCCATCACTGTGCTTTTAGTCATTATCATCCAGGCCGCAGGCACTCGACTGAAAGGAACCACCAGGCCTGTCTATCGTTCGTTATTGCATTTCTAAGCCTTTCAGAAGTATGCCAATTCGTTTCTGGCCGAAGCAGTGTGGTAGCGCTCATGATTCATTGATTCACCTTAAGTTCATAGGGTAAGCGAAGAACAAAGTAGCAGCTGCTGCGCGTCTCTGCAAATAGACTAATGAGGACCTGTTGGGCAGAGTTTAATGCAAAATTGCTACGCTGCAATTCCCTCAACACACCTTTGATTTGAGAATGAAGCATTTGTTAATTGGACTGCATACTGTGCGACTCCTCCAAGGTCGCAAGGTCACAGAAAGGTGTGCCCAGGGAAAGTTGCGACCATGAGCAGTGCTTCGAATATACAACGTAACTTCGCATTTATTCTTCGCTATTACATGGCCTCTGTATCAGACTACACATTTCCACAAGATCGATAAAACCACTTGTAATGTTATCTCTGTCAATACATCTTATTCATCTACATTCTCTTTCTTTGTCATATCTTTATCGTTTTCAAACATGCATAAACATATTTATGGAAAGAGATAACGTAATAATCTAATACGCCACACGAGGTAACATGAGAAGATTGTGGCGATGACCTGCAGGAAGGAAGCCTTATCCGCCAAACACAGCGTCACAAGATCGCATAGGTTTCCAGGCGCCGTTTCGATGGCTCAGGGTCGCGAGGTCGTAGGTCGCAAATCTTCTATTTTTTCCCCTCCACGACCCAGCGACCTAGTCGCAAGGTCGCAGGTCGCAATTATTTGTTTTTCCTCCCTTTTGCGACTCCCTTTTGCGACCCCGCGACCCAGCAACCTAATCGCAAGGTCGCAGGCCGCAATTCTTCATCTTTCCTCCCTTTTGCGACCCCGCGACCCAGGGACCTAGTCGCAAGGTCGCAAGGTCGCATTCTCTCATTTTCTTACACTGTGACCCCGCGACCCAGTCAGGTTGTAGGTCGCAATAGCAGCCAGGTCGCAGGTCACAGGTCGCAACAACAGTCAGGTCGCAGGTCACAAAATGGACTAGGTCGCAAGGCAGCCCAACGGTCAGGAAGATGAAAGATCAAGGAAGCCCGAAGGGCAGTTTCTGCATTATAAATACTCCTACGGGAGCTTGTACCAGAGACTTTTTCTTTTTGGAAACAGAAGAGCTACATGGCATTGTATTGAAAGATTATACACTTTTGCATATGAATATAGATTCTTGTTAAAACACCCTATGGTTATGATGTGTTTTGTTGTACGAACACTGTGTGTATTCCTTGTACAGTTTCAGAACATCCTATGATTAATGAAGCTGCACTCTTTATGTCATCATTTATGCGTCATGGCTATCTGTGTTGTATCAATGATGTTCATTTTATCATCTACTCTATTAATGAATGTTAATGAACTATTTTGTTAGCATTTCGTTTTATCTTTCAGGAAGTAAAGGGGTATCTTATCATAAAGAACTATTTCTTTTGTGATCAGACTACCTTATAAGCATTACCCCCAAAGATGTGTTGCTAATGACATCTCTTGAGGTGTACGTGCTTTATCTATAATCTTGCTATGCATAGTGTTTGATTCGTGTTTAATACATCAATCCTGTAATCTGTATCATGTGAATAAGTGTATGTCTGCAGGTTCAAATAGGTTTTTTTGAGACCGAAGGGAAGGCATCTTAAGCGGTTGCCGGACCCACACCCCGGATGGGATCCCTCCTCCAAACGGTTCAAGGTCTAATTGGGACTTTCTACCGGGGAGATCCCCTACTGTTGGCCGGACAAATTTTCCAATCAACAGATTTGGCGCTAGAAGGAGGGCCTGACCCCCGACCATATGGTTAACCAGAGGGGGGGCCAGATGACAAGCTGAGCCCTGAGAGCCTGCAGTTAATCTCATATCTGTAATGGCTCGTTCCCAAATCATTCTCCCGAGATGTTTTTCAGAGTTTTATGAGCCTGTATACTACGTCTCTGATGAACTTATGTATCACTTGTCCCAGTTAACATTTGATGGTGAAAATGGGGTGTCCATAACCCAACACTTTTCATATTTTTTTGGTGAGTGCTATGAAATTAACGATGAGGGTTTGATTTTTTTTCTTTTATTCCTCACCCTCGAAGGTCGCGCTAAGCAATGGTGCCGCACATTGCCGAAAGCTTCCATCCATTCGTTTGACCAACTCACCCATAAATTACAACAATATTTTCCCTCACAACGTTGTAATAAAGTTACATGAGATCAAAATGGAACCTCAGGAATATTTAGGTGAGTTCTCTATCAGATTTATTCATTATTGTTTTGAGTTTCCTGAAAGGGATGTTGATCAGAAATGTTTAAGTAGACAGTTCGAGTATGCGATTCTCGCTTCCCGTGAGCAATCTCAGTTAGATCCCAGAGTTCCATATGATAACCTGCAAGTTACCGATTGTTCAGACTTTGTCCCTAATTCTTCCTTGTCCATCTCCCCGAGTCCAGACCTCATTCAGGCCTTCAAGGAGAGTGTTTCTATTTTTGATATTCTCGCTCCTCTTCTTGAGTTTTCTAGGAGTGGAGTGGTGACCTTGAAAGTCCTGAGCAAGGATCGACACTGGCAGGAGGATAGAGCCTATTCCATTACCTTGGAATCTTTCACGCACCATGTCGAATCAAAGTTTGAAAACCACAGTGGCTCATTACCTCTCCCGGTTCATGAAACCTACCTCGAGCCCACTCGATGTCTCCCTGGAGTTAGTCCTAAATCTGGTTCACATTCGAATTATGAATCATATCCACATTCGGATTATGAATCTGGTTCACAGTCGGATTATGAATCTGGTTCATATTCAGATTATGAATCTGGTTCACATTCGGATTATGAATCTAGTTCATATTTGCATTATGAATCTGGTTCAGATTCAGACTATGAATCTGGTTCACATACGGATTATGAATCGACTCCTACCCCGCATAAAGTTGATTCCCTTACAAGGTCTGCCAGATCTTTGTGTTCTTTGAATGCACGTATTGAAAAGCCTTGTAGGGTTAACGCCCCTGCGACTCAATCTTTTCGTTCATTGTTCCCTAGTTTGTTTCTTGATCCTGCCACACCAGTGAATTTGTCTAAACATTCAGAGTTTTCTTATACTGGTATTGGCGAAAATCATAAGCACGCAGGTGGTGTTTCACAATCACAGTCTAAAATCGATGAATATTTTAAATCTGATCTGTCTCACTCAGGATCTTTAGACAACCATGGGAGTGATTTCCTATCTGGGCAACTTCAAGATGTCCCCGTTATCGATCCATCCCAGTTGGTATACCCCAGGGAGCCTAACTTGCTAGGTATCGAACTTGACCAAACCGATGGTTGCAGCGATCACTCCTTATATGAAAACATATTCAATCATGACGTTGACGACCGTCACTCAAATCTCTATGCTGACCATACAAAGACACCTGAATTCGATGATCCGCTTTGGGAAGTTTCGAGTACCCACCAGAAAATCGAAACGCGTCAGCTTCCGCCGAACTTTTCTGAAATGACAATTCCCAAGTACCATGCTCCTTCCAGCATAAACGCGTCGAATTTACCCCATCCTGGAAAATCTGGAGAATCCGACATTTTTGATTATCAATCTGTCAGTGCGCAAACATTCGACCAAATTGATACAAATCCCACTGACATCTTTCAAATCACTACAATTGACGATCATGCCCATTCGCCTGTTGATCTCGCCAAGCAGTCAAAGTTGGAAAGCCCCTTGCTCGAAGGTCCAGAGTTTGTTCAAAGCAGTGAGGAATTTCAGGCTCCTTTAAATGTGGATTCAGATCCCCATACCCTTAACCAAACCCAGGAGCAACCCCAGACTAGGGTTTTCGAAACTAAAATTTCTACGCTTGGATGTGCATGCATCTATAATTCGCCTGGCACTTGCGTATTGTTTCCATTCCATAAGACTGATGGTCCCCAACACCATGATGAGATTGTCGATCAACTCAACCAACCTTGTTCGGTCAATGTGCTTGCAAATAGGAATTGGCTTACCCATCACCCCTCAAATCCAAGATCATGCATGAATGATTTTATGTCATTTATCCATAATGTTGAGTTTCAAGAACATATTGCTGGTTATCAAGATAGGAATGGGATTCAGCTTGCACAATCTATTCTGGCATGTTCTTTAGCAAGTATCTATGATCGTCTTGCGGTTGCACCTACTCCTCAGGTAAATTTTGTTGCTACTGCACTTTTTTGGATACTAGCTCTGATCTTGATCATTTTTGTGGTTGCAGGATGCAAATTAATGCGGTGGATGCACTAGAAAACTGATTTTACATAACCCGACCGCATCATTGGTTAAACTAGGGTTTAGGTGTAGGCTAGCTAGGACCTGCAATAAAAAAAATTTAGTGCAAAGTTAATTAGGTTTACTTACCGAATTTTACTTCATAGTTTAAAAGTGTGTTCTTGTTTTTTTTTACGATTAATATCTTAGGCAACATCATGTTAAAAGTATTTTCTTTCATTTCCTTTTCAGCTGCTTGTTGCTGCATAAATAATCATTGCTTGTATTGCGCCTCTTTCCCACCTACAACTGGTTGATCGTTCTCGCACATGACATTGCATTGCACCTTGAGCCTCGTTTATTACATTGCATCGTACTCTCTCTCCCTCACATCATTTTTTGTTATATCGCCTGCCACTTCATGTGCCCTCATTGCAACCTTATCACCTTGCAGTCTTGTTTTGCCCTGATTGTTGAAGCAGTAGCCCCTTTGTTTTGTGTGAGGTTGCGATGGCTATCTCAAGAGGCAGCTTTCTCTTAGGACCAGTCATCGAAGTACATTATCAAAAAGATGCCTATGAGTCTAAACTTATTATCTGGGGAGATACGAGCCGGTTGTCTGTGGGAGACCTAATGAGCTGAAATGACCCCTACCCGTAGCCTAAGCCTTGCGCCCAACATAGTCTTGGACGTCTTAATGATCTGTTTTACACGCTTCACCTATTGCGGTAGATGGGATGTGAAGGTTTGGCACAAGGGAAAACCAAAATCAGGATATCTTTTAGTTTCTGTAACACAAGAAACAACCTCTCTTCCTCGTAAAATAAGTAGGGATCCCTCATCTGCCCATGAAAAATAAGTTCCATGAGCACATGAAAATAAGTGCCATGAGCACATGAAAATAAGTGTTGTAAGCACATGAAATAAATAAGGGTAAAGGATCGAGAAAGGCTTCCTGCGCAGAGAGGTAATACAGCGACTCCGCCAAGGTACTGATCAGGCTCGCTGGTAGCGGAGCAATGTTTTTGATTTCTTGAAGTGACTCCACCGGGGTACTGTCCAGGCCTGCTGGCAGCGGAGCAACACCAGAAACTTACTTTAAAAATCCTGAAAATAATAAACCCAGTGCCTTGCTCTTCGCATCGTCAACAAAATGCTGGCGTCTATGAGCTTTCTCTTTAATGTGTTTATGATTAACGAGACTTAGTTGAGGCACAAGGAGTAGGCATACCTGTAAAGGGCCAAAGTAATATAAAGGGTACCCACGGAGCTGGTTCAATATTCCCTTGCATCATTATCCGGACTCAGACTATTGTGGTGATATTGACAGAGATGCTGGATTCTACCAGTGGTTCGCCATTTGTTGTAGCCGCTACAACACCACCCAAAATTTTGGGTATATTTAAAATTTCGGGTTCCCCCTCTACTTGCCTAGGCATTAAAGTCTTTCACCTAACTTGCAGTCAACGACATCCCACCGACCTATCTCTAATCCCTCATGAGTTGTCTCATCACCATGAATTGATGTTGTCGCTGCAATCACGCCATATGTGGGAGGGATCATCCGGCATACGACCGAACACTCTTATCGCAGTCGCGTCATGTGTAATGAGATTGCCATGCATACTTTTAAATGGGAAAATTTTGTATGTTAACAATTAAAGGCCCTGTCGCCGTAGGTCATTAAGCATGTGGTTTGAATACCTCTGTTACATTTTCTAGTCTCATATGTTTTATCTGTGGGCACCATTATCAAAGAATAATTATGATGTTGTAATGTTCCACACAGGTCGACCCCACAGGTGACAAACTCCTCAATCGTATCACGACATCAAGGGTAATAAATTTGGGCTTAACGATGAGGCAAAAGCTGTGGAACAGGGGAGGATCAGGAGCAAGTAATCAGTACTGTTAAAGGGAGGATAGTGCGATACATGCTGATCAGAGAGAACCTTCTATGTCACTGATGCAAAGGCTTCCTTCACTAGAGCGTACCAGATGCTTAAAATGCTCCGTTTGAAAATGCATAGATCCTACATCATATCATCTAAATGTCGATGGTGTATGCAAAGGAACATATTTCGCCACTGCGATGAATCTAGCCTGAAGTATAGCCCGGTGAACAAAGTTGACTCAGAAGATCTTTTTAGAGAATGACAATCTCATATTGGTGTTTCAAGTTGATGGCAGAGTTTCAAATATGGCAGCGCACCTTTGGGAAGCAACATCTGTCAATCTTGAGATACATACTGTGGCATTATTTAGGTTGCACGAAAGGGCCTTAAAACCCTAATCTCCTTTGCTCCTACATGTCCATGAAGATTGTATATACGAAACCATAAGGGAGGGAGAACTTCAATTAGAACCTAAAAGGTGATGTTTAAATGCATGCACCTCTTGGTGGCCAGGCGCATTGATGTATATGCGAAGGTTCTTAGAACCACAAAGCAGAAAGGCTCAATATTAAAAGGGCCATCAATATGGCTTGAGTAGCATTTTTCGACTCTCAATATTTCAAAACAAGAAGCCTTCGTGTTATGGGGTAAAGCAAGTGATCAAATTAAAACAAGGCTCGAAGATATCTTGGAGCAAAACTAAGCGTAACATTATAAAGGCACGCACTCAATGGACCAAGGTGATGTTGTATGTTTAATGCCAAATCACAACGTAATTTAGTTTGCAAACCATATAATATGGCGGATCACAACCATATGAAAACTCATGACCATTGGGCTCAAATAATTCTATGGGGCAGTTGTGGATCTATGTTAAAACGTGTTGAACGAATATCTAATGGTCAAGGTTTATTTGTAAAACGTGGAGCAGGCACAAAGGTTCAAACAAACGTTCGGTCAACTTTACATTGAAACCCGGTGCAAAATGACACGAAGACACGTTGCATGGAGTTATACATTCGACATGCACGTTGCATAGAGCCAAAGTCTTATATATGAACGCATTTTTTTCTATGTCGAAGTCTAGTATTGGGGCAGGCATATATGGTGATCGTGTTAAAACGCAAAGTTACAGCAGATATATGTTGTATGGTAAAAAGAGGACAGGGGGACGGTCAAAAAACTCACCTTGAAACATACGGGTTCCCAAACGTATAAAATAGTCAAATTTTGGGTGAAACTTGATGGACAGGATTAGAAGAAGAGATAAAGAATAACTTATCTTAGGTTATCATCATCGTGGCCTCCATTCAGGCTACGTCCAAATTTTCTGCTGTGGTTTGACCTTTGTTTTATGTAGAAGCTTGGGCACACCTTCCAAAGGAACGAGAGCGCCTTTTCAAACTTATTACGGATATCAATCGAAGGGGAGTTCTTTTTATAAGTGGAGATGCCCATCGTGGTGAAATTACAAGATATGAGGTGGTCAATTCTATGATTAAAATGGCGGATCAGGACTATGTGAAGACGCGTTGCGTGGAGCCAACGTTCAAAGTCGTTTCATAGAGCCAACGTGCTATATCTACATGGAGCCAAATGAATTTTTATATGCATACGTGGCAGTCAAACCATTCGACTAAAACATAGAGCAGAACTACGTCCACACGTACAAATGGACGCAAACGTTTCAATGATGGATGTTTCAAAATATGGTAAAGCGCTAGAGTGGATATATGAAAGCGCAACATTACAACTAACTCATTGCGGCGTTGTGCATGTTGAGCAGATATATTGAAACTTGTTTTTAAAGCGAAGGTTCGACAGCAGGTTTCAACTTGCGGTATTGCATTGAACTTAAATACTATAAGGGCTGAAGATGTTCTCACTCATGCAAGGCTACCGCCATTGGCGGAAAATCCAGCAAATAGACTTGCATTTGATGTTCGGGTTGTCAATTGATATGACTTCCAGAGGAAACAAACCACGCTCAAATCTTATCTTTTGGCGAATCGACATATCCGGAAAATATATTGTTTTCGATCGAAGTTTACGTTAAAAGCATGGAGCTGATTTGCTGACAGTCCAAACTGCATAGATTGATTTCCACGTGTCTGACCCAAAGTCTGCGTGGCAACCATTGTAAAATACCATAATGTATTCATTACAACTAAAGCATGGACCGAAAAAGCCAGCGCCATAAAAGGCAGGTTGCGCTATTTTCAGAGGAGTGGATAAAATCTGATGTCTGCAGCCCCGACAGCAATATTCCGGGAGAGAGTCTCTCCCCAAATCTGCTGCACTGGTCCCATTTTAGAAAGGCGTTATCATTGCATACTCGTTGGAAGCTAAATTTTCGGTGATGCCACCTCTGACCACGTCGAGCTGTCTTCACGGAGCTAAATTTCGAATAATTCCTAAGGCGTTTGCTTTTACCCTGTCCAAAGATGCTGAAAAGCCCATCACACAGGCGTACTGTGTCATACAGGGTAAGGTATCATTCTCACGGCTAAATTTCATTGTCAGATATATTTTTTCTATGCACCGTGGTCATCCCACTATCGAGAGCCCTGCCATCACTGTGCTTTTAGTCATTATCATCCAGGCCGCAGGCACTCGACTGAAAGGAACCACCAGGCCTGTCTATCATTCGTTATTGCATTTCTAAGCCTTTCAGATGTATGCCAATTTGTTTCTGGCCGAAGCAGTGTGGTAGCGGTCATGATTCCTTGATTCACCTTAAGTTCATAGGGTAAGCAAAGAACAGAGTAGCAGCTTCTGCGCGTCTCTGCAAATAGACTAATGAGGACCTGTTGGGCAGAGTTTAATGCAAAATTGCTACGCTGCAATTCCCTCAACACACCTTCGATTCGAGAATGAAGCATTTGTTAATTGGACTGCATACTGTGCGACTCCTCCAAGGTCGCAAGGTCGCAGAAAGGTGTGCCCAGGGAAAGTTGCGACCAACGAGAAAGTTCCGACTATGCGACCCAGCTTCAGGATGGCCTCTTTCTCAAAGCATATATGGCCTTTAGAATAGGACTATACAGGGGTCCAAGCTAATCGATAAAACCACTTAATGTTATCTGTCAATATACTCCTTATTCATCTGCATTCTCTTTTATTGTATCTTTATCGTTCTTCAAACATGCATAAACATATTTATGTGGGTGAGATAATGGCTAATCTAATACGCTTAAACGCAGGTAACATGAGAAGATTGTGGCGATGACCCAGACAAGGAAGCCCATCTGCTGAGGTCGCAGGTCGCAAGCTTGCATAGGTTGCAGGTCGCTGATGGCCTAGGTCGCGAGGTCGTAGGTCGCAGATCTTCTATTTTTTCCCATTTGCGACCCCGCGACCCAGCGACCTAGTCGCAAGGTCGCAGGTCGCAATTATTCATTTTTCCTCCCTTTTGTGACCCCGCGACCCAGTGACCTAGTCGCAAGGTTGCAGGTCGCAGATCTTCGATTTTTTCCCTTTTGCAACCCAGCGACCTAGTCGCAAGGTCGCAGGCCGCAATTCTTCATCTTTCCTCCCTTTTGCGACCCCGCGACCCAGGGACCTAGTCGCAAGGTCGCAAGGTCACATTCTCTCATTTTCTTACACTGTGACCCCGCGACCCAGTCAGGTTGTAGGTCGCAACAGAAGCCAGGTCGCAGGTCGCAAGTCGCAATAGCAATCAGGTCGCAGGTCACAAAAAGGACTAGGTCGCAAGGCAGCCCAATGGTGAGGAAGATGAAAGATCAAGGAAGCTCGAAGGGCAGTTTCTGCATTATAAATACTCCTACGGGAGCTTGTACCAGAGGCTTTTTCTTTTTGGAAACAGAAGAGCTACATGGCATTGTATTGAAATATTATACACTTGTGCATATGAATATAGATTCTTGTTAAAACACCCTATGGTTATGATGTGTTTTGTTGTGCGAACACTGTGTGTATTCCTTGTACAGTTTCAGAACATCCTATGATTACTGAAGATGCACTCTTTATGTCATCATTTATGCGTCATGGCTATCTGTGTTGTATCAATGATGTTCATTTTATCATCTGCTCTATTAATGAATGTTAATGAACTATTTTGTTAGCATTTCACTTTATCTTTCAGGAAGTAAAGGGGTATCTTATCATAAAGAACTATTTCTTTTGTGATCATACTACCTTATAAGCATTACCCCCAAAGATGTGTTGCTAATGAAATCTCTTGAGGTGTACGTGCTTTATCTATAATCTTGCTACGCATAGTGTTTGATTCGTGTTTAATACATCAATCCTGTAATCTGTATCATGTGAATAAGTGTATGTCCGCAGGTTCAAATAGGTTCTTTTGAGACCGAAGGGAAGGCGTCTTAAAGGGTAGCCGGTCCCACACCCCGGACGGGATCCCTACTCCAAACGGTTCAAGGTCTAATTGGGACTTTCTACCGGGGAGATCCCCTACTGTTGGCCAGACTAATTTTCCCGTCAACAGGCCCCATGGACTCCCATATATAGAAAGGAGGTTTTGTGAATTGTATCATCCAAGAATTGTGCATTTATGTAATGTATTGGAGGTTTCCCCCTCGAAGTGGCTTATTTCTAAGGCGTTGATATCTTTTTTCTTCTATTTTTGGAGCTGGTTACACAACATTTGGTATCAGAGCTTGGGATTTTAGGGTTTCGCTGTTCCAAACAGGTCATTGTGGCATTTTTGCTATAACTTTTTTTCTACGAAGTTTCAGAAGCTGAAATTTTTAGGGTACGAAGCTGAAATCCTGAGGAAGATTTTCTAAAAATTTTAGAGCTTGGTTCGCAATATTTTAGGAGATATCATCTGTGGAACGTAGGTATTTTTTCAAGCTCCTAAACAGGTCATCGTGGAATTTTCGCTATAATTTTTTTCTTACGAAGGTTCAGAATCTGAAATTCGTATGGCGCGAAGCTAAAATCCTAAGGAAATTCGTCAGAAAATTTTTAGAGCTTGGTTCGCAATATTTTTTTAGATATGATCTGTGAAAGGTAGTGCTTTTTTAGGATCCTGAATTGCATCTCAAAGAGGTGATCGTGGGAAAAGTTCAATAACTCTCTCTCTAGGCAGTGGATTTGAGTGCCGTAAAAATTGGTCGCAAGCACATGGACTGTAGTTTCTTGGCTATCAATTTCAGAGACAAAGAACAAAACAGTGACACGTTACAAGTCCTACAAGTTTGCTCTACTGAACCAGTCCAAAATTAGGTCATTGTGGGAGATTGGGCACAACTTTGTCTTGGGAAATCCAAATTAGATCAGACCTATAGCATCTGAAAGAAGATTCAGAGGGCTACTATAGGGCTTAATTTCATATATTGAATATTTTCAATCACAGAGATAATCAAATTTCAATATCGAGCTCCTCAAAAGCAAGTAAAAGGTGTTTATTTGTTTTTTCAAATTGCATAAATCTTGTTTGAAAAATCAGTTTGAAGTGATTCCAAGGGCCTATTGAGCATATATTTCAGTATTGGGTTCTGAGATGCCTCCTAAAAAGAATTCCATACCCATTAATCCCTAAAAAATCTATACTATGACGCATGAAGAGGAAGAGTTGCAGTATGAGATATCAAAATTACGGTACCAAGTGCAACAAGTTTCGATCTTACGAAGAGCAATTGAAGATGAAATAGATGGTTTAAAAGTAGAAATGGAGGCTAATTTGGATGTTTTGAAGGATCAAATAATAGCAAATATGGATGATAAATTAGTGGAAGATCACATCGAGCATCAACAACAAGTTCTCCAACTCTCAAAGGATAACCCAACTTTGGTGCAGAATTTAATGAAAGAACAAGAAGATCAACATGACATCGAAAGAAGTTATGAAGCAGTCACAAAAACAAGAACTCGACAAGTACGATCAATTTCAGAGTATCTTAGCAAGTGGAAGAACTTTCCTGTAAAAGATTCCACATGGGAGGATGAGAATTTTATACAGAAGCATCAAGAAATAATCAAGCGTTGAGGACAACACTTGTTTGAAGGAGAGGGGCATGTTAGGTCCCTATATCAATAGTATAATTCCTTATTATTGTTAAATGTGGCTTCACTTATTGTTATTATTGTACCCTTGTAACCCCCATTTTGTTATTATTGTGCCCTTAAATTATTATTGTTAGATCGGCGAGGATTACATTATGGCCCCATGGACTCCTATATGTAGAAAGGAGGTTTTGTGAATTGTATCATCCAAGAATTGTGCATTTATGTAATGTATTGGAGGTTGCCCCCTCGAAGTGGCTTATTTCTAAGGCGTTGATATCTTTTTTCTTCTATTTTTGGAGCTGGTTACACAACAAGCACATTACTCTGGTTCTTATCTTCTTTTGCAAAAATTTCATTTTGCCTATTATTCATGTCATTTTGTTTCTTTCTACACTCATTGGCATAATGCTTATAATTTTTACAATAATGAAATTGGACTCAGGATTTATCATACCCTTGTCCTTTTTCTTGACCCTATCTTGAGCCTTCGCTTTGATTCTGGTTGCTACCCCTTGCACTTGTGCTTGCAGAGCTGTTTCTTCCACTTGTCTGTGGGATTCATTTCCTTTTCCTTGGTAGTTCGATCTTCCTTGAGCTATACCTCAACCGAAAGACATTTGTGCCTTGAATGCATGCTCCAATGAGGATTTTTTTTTTCTTTTCAGTCTATGTTCATGATACATAAAGGATGCACAAATTTTATCCACTGAAAATTTGGTCTCTTCTATTGCCACTACTATGGCATCAAATCTTGATGGTAGACTTCTTAAGATTTTCTCCACTATTCTTCTTTCCTCAAGTGTCTCTCCATGAGACCTTGTCTAGGTAACCAACCCAATCACATGTGTGAAGAATGAGTCTATGTTATCAGACTCTTTCATACATAGAGTTTCAAAGTCTCTCCTCAGCATTTGTAGCTTTGTTTTCTTCACCTTCTCCATGCCTTGATAGGTTTTTTTGATAATATTTCACACCTCCTTGGACTTTGTTTCTACTAAAATCCTTTGGAAAATACTCTCATGAACTTCCTGAAATAGAAGAGGGCTTTGGAGTCCTCTTCTTATTATCTCTCAACAAGTCTCTTTCTTTTGCTGTCGAAGCAGCCAGCACTGTTGCGTCTGTTGGTTCTTGGAAACCTTGTTCCACCAGCTCCCATATATCTTGTGAAGCCAACATGACTCTCATTTTAATGGCCCAATAATCATAATTATTTCCATTAACTGTGGTAGTTGGGGATTCGTTAGGCTAGTGCTTGTTGCTTCCATCGTGACTGTGTTAAACAAAACAATTTTCTTCACCGTGTAAAATAGAAGCTTTCTCACTACTGGAGAAATCTGCTTCTCAAACCAATCTTATGGCTTCTACAACAAAGAAAGCGAGCTCGTGCTTCTTTGACTAAGAGCCTAGACTTGCTCTAATACCATGTTGGAAATATTGAATGAAATCAATAACAGAGGGAGGCTCCCCCACAACACAGAGACTTCAAAATAAAATAAGAAACTGAAAAGTCACATTTACACAGGCAGCGTAAAAAAAACAGGAGAGGAACGAAATTCGTTTTTCTATTCAACTCTACTCTCATAATGAAATTACATTCTACTTATATCAAAATGGCCGAAGCCTATAAAACCTAAATCTAATCAATGAAATTGAATTATTGAACGGACGTTCAACAACCATTTGTCCTTGGGCCATCAAAAATACCCGTACTTTCATTAATTGGCACGCAGGCCATATTTCTTAATTACAAAAGAAAACATGAGAAGACACGCTCAAAATAAAAGAAAGGATGGACTTCAAATTCTACGCAATATGGTCTTGGTCCACATCGCGTTCGCGTAGATCGATGATTTTAACTTTTAACTCTCGCACTATCCTTTAAAATTTGCGGGCTGCAACATTTGATAGTGATGTGGAACTTATCCCATCAGACCCAAAATAACTTAGCCTGCAGGCGGTTTGGCGATAAACTTAAATCTTTGCACATGCGATATGCGATAGCGATATCGCATTGCAAATCAAATAACATAACATGCGGCTGCTGGAAAGGTAAGTGGTAAAACTTGTGACGTGATAAATGCACTGCCCTCCTTAGCTTGACACATGCCCCCTCTTGCGATCACATCGTAAACAAAATATAATAACTTGTGGGTGGCATAAATTTTAAAACTTAAAACTTGCGACTTGTGCTCTGCAGGTGACTCAAAACAAAAGGTAAGCGTGGAAGGTGAAATAAAAAGGATTGCAGTGGTTTGCAAAGCGCGGTAAAGGTTTGGTGGGTCCTGCCGATATCGCGTCGGCGGTAAAATAACTTAACATGCGGTAAGGATTGCAGGTAAATGCTAGAAGTTGTGAAATGTGCTACGAGAAAAAGGAAAGGTAAGTCAATGTAGTGGTTGAGAAATAAACACAGAGTATGGCTTTGTACTCTATTTGTTGTGGTTGCGTGAAAACACCCCCGGCTCCTTAGATCTGCTGTTGTCCTTCTCTGCTAAAAATTGATGAAATGTGGGCTGCGCCATTGCTTATTCATGGCGGTGGTTGGGAGTAAAATTCCAACAAAAAAATCATGCGTTGAGCCTTTTTATCAAATTTGTAGATTGTGGAGCCTTGTAATCAAATTTGTGTTGGAAACCTACCATTTACGAGGAGCAATCAGGATAACAGCTTCCTTAGTCCTGCTGTGGTGCAAATATGAAAAAGCAAGCAATTCACTTCCATTTTCTTTCCCACCCACGAGCTAGGCAACTTGTTCTAGCAACACGTTTGTCTCTCCATTCTCTCGTACGCACAAATAAATATAATAAAGAAATGAAATAAATCAATCTCTATCTCTCCAACCTAGCCCCTCCCCCAAACGAGCTTCGCACTTTTGATCTCTATTTTGGTCGACATCCCATGTTATTTCAAAAACCGTTTTAGTGAACTGTGTTTTCTCAAAATTCATATCATTGAACTGTTTGTGCTGCGATAAAGATTCGCCATCAATGGACAGGCTTGGTATATAAAGATGAGCTTCACACTAATCGAGTTGTCTTCAATGCATTTTTTTGGAAGCTTTTTCGGTGGATTTTTTCAGTTTAATTTCTCTAGAATCTCGTAGGAATTCACTGAAAAAAAAAGTTTGATGGGAAACCTTGCACAATCGAAACAATTTCACCTCAATTTTTTTGGCACCAGAAACTCCAAAAAATTGCACTAAAGACAACTCCCAGTCTAATTGGTATTTGAAGATGAGCTTCCAAAGCTTCTTAATATTGATATTTGTATTGAAATATTTTAATTAAAATGATTGTGAAAATATTTATTTTATTAATATTTTATCTTGTTATTATTTTATTTTTTAACACATAATAAATTTAAGCTTATAAATTAAATTGTTTTTAAATACCAATAAATACCAATCCATAATAAAATCAAAATACTTCTTACATGATACATCTGAAATTTTTAAAATTAAAAAAAATTATTAAAACTAGCTATAGTTAAACATATATACATTTAAAAAAACATGCAATAAGATTCTTAACTATGGAGATTTACTCCCAATTTATCACGGAGAACCTTAATCTATTATAAATAGACTTTGTTACAATACCATGGCTTATCAATGCCATGTGCCCAACAATTCATAACTCACTTCATATGACACTTGTTCAAATGATATTTCTTTTAATCATTTTATTTATTTAAAAGGAAAAAAAATCACATATTCTAAAATATTATATGGAAGCCATATCTTTACCATCCACTTAATAATTATTAATAATTAAATTAAAAATGTAAAGATTTGTTCCAAAAATATGGATGTAAATATCACTCAAACTTATATATTGAAATGTTTTATTTATGGATATTTAAATAATTTATTTTAAGTTTTGTATAATTTTTTTTGAATAATAAGAATTCTACATCATCTTCACACTCAAAAGTGAAATATAAGATTATTTTTACTTTTAATTAATTTATCTTTTTTTAAAGTTGATATAACAAAATACTTCTTACCTTTATTTTACTTCAATTTTATATACAAAGATAAAGTAATTAAAATTATAAATAAGTATAAATAATTTACTTTTTAATATGAGATTGATATGTAATTTCTTCAGTATTTAATATGACCTGACAAATCATATATAAAAGTAATATTATTGTATTATATAATGTGTAATTCACTTTATGTTCAATTGATATATGTTATCTAAAAAAAATTGTATTAATAACAAAAAATATTTTAGCTCACCTATAAGAAAAATATTTTAATTTCCATATATTAAGGAATACTAAGAAAGAAAAAAATATTAAAATTTGAATTTATACGGAGAATTTTTTTATTATATTAAAAAAAAGAAAAATTAATGTGCATTATAAATCAAATATATAGAGATTGAGTAAAAAAATTACATATATATATATAGCTGTGTGATTTTTTTGCTCGATCTCTATATAGTTGATTTTATTACCTGCTATCACATACACAAATAACCTTATAATTTTTTTTTACCATAACATCTTTAATTACATTATTGAACCTTTTATGAAATTTAAATAGATGAAAAGATTATAATGTTAACTCCGCTTATAAACATACAACATTGTATAACCAAAGTTCATTAAAGCTGGCATACGTAATTCATTGATTCATATCTTATAAATTCACTGTAAATAATAAAGGTACTTACGCATACTTTTTTGTATCACACTTGGAGTGGGATTTGTACTAAAACTATACTTAGAATTGAATTCTATTTCATCTTTGTTATCTTGTAATTAACCTTGTAACCTTACATGATTTGGAATATATATACAATTTATTTCATAGAAATTGTCGAGGGGACAACTAGTGTGCACTTATCCCTGTTCAAATCCATTGGATTTAACCCTAGTGGATCGACAGTCTAGATGCAGACTGGGGAAGTTAGGTTAATTACCCTTGTCCATGATCAATACATAATTTAATTTCACTGCCGCCCAGAGGTGAGGTCTGCCACTTTGAAATAATGTGTTTTCGCCATGGAGGTTAACCTTTATCTTGGCCCTTGAATAGTTTGTTAACGAAAGGAAATCACGGTGCTATGAAGTTTTCCATGGTAGAATTTTTTTTGTTTATTTTCTACCTTCTTGGTTACGTTTTATGCTTGGGTCTTCTCTTGGGTCTTCTCTCCTCGGGTATCTCCCTACTCCCAGCGAGATGATGTTACACTGTCACAACATTTTTGTGTCAGGCCTTCGGCTCCTCATACTTATTCATATCGTTTAATACAAGCGTATTTTAAATCTTAATTTCATTAAAGGGTTTACATGTTTGTTTCCATTCTTTGTGAGCGTTTTCCTAGTTTTAACCTCTGGTTGTTTTTCAGGGTTTTTGGGGTATGATTACCCTCTCGCTTCTCTTTGACCTACCAACAGCAAATCTAAACATTTAGCTTTGGCTTCCGACAGTGAAGTATCCGTTTTATTGAGGGTAAATACAGACTTTCCTTGTCTTTATGTTGCGAGAGCTTGATTTAGTTTCCTGTTTACGATATTGACTGTAATAACTTAATTTAATCCTTAAACTCACTCTTTCCGTCATGGTTTGACATGTTTGCAACGAGGAAAGAACATTTGCCTCGTTCTTCCCTCCTTCCAATATCCCAAACTACAACCTACAGGTTACATATTTGGTTATTTTGAATATTTTATGTATTTCATTAAATTTGGGCTCCTTCATCTTAGGACTGTGTCCTTTGTCTTTGAACAACTCTCCTTCCGAGACTTTTATGCGATCTTACAATATTTTAGTATTTGTTAATATTTTATTTGTTATGGGGTTTAACTACACCTGTTATCATTTAGAGCACTTATTTATTTTTATTTTTTTGGTAAATTAGACTAATTCTATTAGGAAATCATATGGTATTGGGCGAAGTTTACAATCAAGCGAAGCATGAAGCTAGGGAGCCAGAAATGATTAAATATAAACCTCAGTCCCATAAATGAACAGGAAATAAGAAAAAAGGATCTAGATGAGAAACATAGAAACCAAATGAGATGATCGCTGGAGTCTACCTGGAGTGGGTTGAGTCCTCAATACGACCTTTTTTCCCTTTTTTCTTGTTAACTTTGACCCATCCTTCATGGGATGGACAGGCCAACACCACTTGAACACTATTGTTGACTGTAGGACAAGTCTCCTTATCTGAATCAGATGAGGATGTTTCATGAGTGTGTTTCTCTGTGTTCACTGGAATAGTAGGTGCCTCAGGGCCTGCCGAGGGTGAATCCTTTGGTTGTTTTGTATCCTCCACTTCTTCTTCGGACTCCTCGTCATCTGAGCTAGAGGACTCAATTTCATCCCTGGGAGGCAAATCGCATGGCTTCTATCTCTTAGATTTAGATTCGCGGATGCCTTTCTTCTTTTGGGCGAGGAAGATGGTGCATGTGTTCTGAAGGTGCCCCGTTTGATGGAAGTGTCGACAACAAAAGGCAGTGTTCTCATAGTCCAGGGTTTGAGTCCACAAGAGATCACCAACTTTGAGGTTGATTAGATCAGACAGACCTTTACTGATATCTATTTCAACACACATTCTGCCATAGGTGTAAATATATTTCTCCCCGATAGAGGGATCCATTTATATGAATCGGCCTAGCTTGTTTCCTATTCCCTGAAAAATATAGTGCCATAAGTGCACTGGAAGTTTTGGAAGCCTCACCCAAACAAGGAGCTTAGTAATGATTGTCATAGAGGGATTGAGGTCTAGAAACTAGGGGATGAGGAATAGCCCTGCCTTTCCCCAAAACCATGGACCCCTAGTTAGGGCCTTTTGATAGTCTTCTTCGAAAGCGAATACCACTATGAAGAAACCCTTTAAACAAAAGAGAACCTTGCAGTTGTTAGTCCATGTTGAGTGAATCCATTAGTAGAGATCTACTATGCGGGGCCACAGACCGTTGAAGTGACATATAATAGTTGATTCTGAAAACTGTTGAAGCTTATCTTCAATAGTGGGGTGGGAAATTTCTATAGAGGGGCTTTCCTCCAGTTTTTCCACCAAAAAAGGCTTGGGAGCCTCAAAGGGTTGAGCATATTTCTTGGATGGTTAAGCATGGAATGCATCCCTGTAGGAGAAAGCTGGGGCAGAAGATGGTTGCCCACCTTTTCCCCCTCGTAACCTGTGGGTTAAAACCATAGTGGAGCCTATTTCTATGTTGTAAAATGATTGCGGTAGATGGGCTATGATTTTTTTACCTTTATGAAGAAGTCGCTGAAATGTTGGAGGAATAATCAGCCTGAGTTCAATGGCATGCAAGAGATGTAGCACCAGATCTGTTGAGTGAACCCAAAGAAGCATGGTTTTGTCGGATACAAGAGAGACCTGGATCTGGAAGGAAGAGGAAGGAGGATCTGGGGTTTCCCGATTGCCCGAATGCGCCCGAGAGGCTAGGGAGATGGGCTCTGTTGGTGCGCAAATGCACAAGCCAACCTTGTGGCTGATATTAGATCCCTCGAAGAAGTGGTGGTCCTGACACAAGAGAAAAGGTGTTGTGCAGAGGATCGAAGCCCCGTCGAGGTTGTGGGACAGACAGGAGCCCTTTGGGCTTCTCTCGCTGGTTAATAATGGTTAAAGCACCTTCATAGCTGCAGAGGAGTTACATTTCATCTGGATCTAACCTTAAGAGGCTACACAGGCCCACGAGGCAGGGGGGTTCGTTGTCTTGTTGGCTGCGTGGAGAGCTGTGGAGGAAAAGGCCCCAGAGCCATGCTTCCGAGCGCATGGAGTTCTGTTACCTTGATGCATGCGATTGGGATGAGTCTTCATCAAAGGTCATTTTGATTTCTAACCTTGCAGAGCCTCTAGACCTTATTGAAGAAAGGTGGTGGCGGCATAGGGAGGAGAAACACTACATGAGGTGTGTTTGATTGGATTTAATCTTGCGATTTTTGCCATACTAGTCTCATGGCTGCGATCAAAACTTGTTCTGTAGCTTGGAGGGAGAGAATATTTGGGCGCGCCTGGTAGCAGGCGGCTATGAGCTACATGGCTGACCAGGGGTGTGTCGTCGGCTGATATGAGGAAGAACATGTGTGCTTGAACCCTAGCCATCCTTAACCAAGCTCCAGATTGTTGTTAACTATAGAAAAAAAAATGAAAATCGATGCCAAGAATATAGATGGAGAGCATGTATTTATATTAAGGCCTCTCATGTTTTCTTTTAAATACAGTACTATGTATTATTCGCACAATCATCAGTTAAGTTTTTTGTATCTCTCCCAGTCTCGACAAATGAGCAACTTTATTCAATAGAATATATATTCTTCTTATTTTCATAAGAGGTAGAGTGTTCGAGTTTTCCGTTATGAGTATCTTTCATTGGAGTTTAATGGTGTTTAATAGTTGTAGTTAGCTATGCAACGTTACCTATTTAAGTTTTCTATATTTCCTATAGTTACTTTTATTTAACTCTCTTCCGACAATATTTGTATTATGAGTCCTGTGTATATTATTATGACTGATAACCAGGAGACCTTGGACTCAACCCTGATACCCCGGGGTTCTGTCCTAAACTCTTGAGTCTGCCTTTCATGTGTTTTTCCTATTTACAGAGGGTTTAAAAACTTGAGATGATGTTTTTCCTACAACAATTTTATATGTTTTGTTGTCTCTGAATTTTCCCTTTCTTCAAAAATAATACTGTATCTATAATTTGCAAACAAAATAGATAATTTCCATCTATATTATTCATACAGTAAAATGTTTATTTTCTGGATTCATAATACTATTATTGGTATTATGTATAGTTTCCTTTTTTTTTCATTACACACTTCTACATGTAGACCAAGATATTGTATTCTTTCTATTGTAGACCAAGATATTGTATTCTTTATATTGTCATTTCCATATATTATCACCTTTAACTCTAAGTATGTTCAATACTTACATTTCAAATTTCACACATACTTTCAAATAGAAGTAAATACTTACCTCTAGTTTGTATGCACTTAAATGTTGTTTCCTCCCAGCCTTGAGAGAGGCAATCATGTCCTCTTTTCCCCCCGTGCTCCACACCAGGTATTTAGGTAGCGGGAAGATTTATCAAGTTAAGCCTCAGGACTGCTGTCAAACTTATACTTCTTTCGGGGTCTTAGAGCTGCACTGGCTCCTACCAGCTCTGGACTGTTCTATTTGCAATACTCATAATTGCAACCCATCTCTTTTTTTTTTCTGCAAAACCCCTTCCCCATCTCAGGATTTTATATTTATCCTCATGGGGAAGGTAACTGTCAGAATTTCCTTTGCCCTTTTGACCATGGTTCTTGGACATTCGTTTTACTATTTAGTTAAGTCATTATTCAGAATAATTACTCATATTATGTATTTTATTTTCCCAAAAATGATAAATTTTCAGTATTTTCAGTCTTACTAATGAATAGTCATATTCGTTTAATCATTCAAATGCTTTTTTTTAATAAAATAACCATAGTCAAGAAATAAATCAGGGTGTTACAAATTCCCTCACTTAAGAAAAACACCGTCCTCGGTGTTGTTTTCTTCATGAGAAAAATTTTGGATAACTCTCCCGAACAGAATTTTCATCATCCCAGGTAGCCTCCTCAGGGCCAAAGTGCTTCCACTGCACTTTAACTTGGGGGATGACTCGCCTCCAGAGTGGTTCTACTAGAACACAATCTGGTTCGACCTGCAATCAACAGATTCACAAATAGTTGAATTCAGTTTCCTCTTTTACTGTAAATCAAAATGTAAACACAACTTACATGTATGCTTTGCCAGTGTATCACGTGTTTAAGATCATGTATGTATAGTTTTAATAAAGATACGTGGAACACTATATGCACCAAAATATGACTAGGTAGGGCCAACCAGTAAGCCACTGGTCCTATCCGTTCTGAGATCTAGAATGGCTCGCAATATCTGGGTGCCAAATTGGCACAATAATTCCACCTTAGGGTGATTTTCTTGGGTTTAAATCTCACGTACACATGATCACCTACTTCAAATTGCCAAAAATTCCTCTTCCAATTTGCGTATACCTTTTGCATGTCTTGAGATGCTTTCAAATTCTATCTAATATTTTTCACTTCCCACTCCATTTCCTCCAACATATCTGTCCCTAGCATCAATATGGTTTGCGGACTACTCCAATTCATAGGAGTCTAGCATTATCTTCCATAGAATTCCTCGAATAGGCTCATCTTAAGAGATTCTTGGTCCCCATTATTATATGTGAATTCAATCAGATGTATGTATTCTTCCCATTTTTTGGGTTATTGCATCACATACATGTGCATCATGTCTTCCAGTATTTGATTCACCCTCTTAGTTTGTCCGTCAGTTTGAGGGTGGTAGGTTGTGTTGAATTGGATTTGATTTCCGAAACCCATAAACAATGCCTTCTAGAAGGCTGATGTAAAATTCACATTTCTATCAGAGATGACGACTCTCGGAATACCATGTAGCCTAAATACTTCTCTCAGGAAGATGTCAACTATTTGTACAGTCTTGTAAGTTGATTGCACCAGTATGAAATGGACCACCTTACTAAACCTATCTACCACCACCATTATTGAATCATTGTGTCTTTTACTTCGTGGTAATTCGGTGACGAAATCGAGGGAGATAACTTCCCATTTCCACTCCGATACAGGAATAGCCTGTAGTAATCCGGCTAGGTGTTGGTGCTCTAATTTAACTTGCTAACATTCTAAATATTTAGTTAAATAGTCAGCAATATTTCTGCACATTCCAGGCTATAAATAATATTTTATAATTTTTTTCAACATATTTTGATATATGGGATGTCCGGCGTAAGAAATTCGGTGATAGTCATCCAATATTAATTCTCTTAAACCCGTCTGATTTGGAATACATAACTTTTTATGGAAAGTTAGAAGTTGTTCATTATTAATTTCATAATCTGATGTCTTACCTTGCTCCTTAGCTTCCTTTTCTTGTTTCCATATGAATTGATACTCAAGATCCCTTTTTGCTGCTTCTATTATTTGCACTTGGAACTTGGATTCTACCTGATTAGCATACAACTCATATATGCCATGAAATTTTCGGCTTAATGCATCAAAAACTCAGTTTCCATTTCCCTTCACATGTTAAATCTAATTGTTTGAAATAGCTCGGCAAAATATTATGATCAGTTCTTAATATAAACCTTTTTCCTAGAAAATAGTGCCTCGAAATTCTAAGGTCATGTACTACGACTATTAAATCTAAATCATAAGCAGAATATCTTTGTTCATGATCCTTCAACTTTCTAGATTCGTATGTTATAACCTTACCTTCCTGAGTTAATACGGCCCCCACTCCTTCTTTGAAAGCATCCGTGCAGACCTCAAAACTTCCACTAGGGTTTTATACTTTTAATACAGGAGTAATAGTTAACAATATTTTTAATTGTTCAAAACTATTTTGACATTTCACGGTCCACTTAAACACTCGCCTCTTCTGCTGCAAGGAGGCAATGGGGAAGGCTATTTTAGAAAAGCCTTCAATAAACCATCGATATTAGCTAGCTAGGCCCTTGAATGAACATATGTCAGCTATGTTCCTGGGAACTCTCCATTCCATAATTGTTTTATTTTTTCAGGATCCATAGCAATTCCTTCAGCAGCTATTACATGGCCCAGATACTGGATCTGCTCTTTGTAAAAATCACATTTACTAAACTTGGCATAGATTTGGTGTTCTCGTAGCATCTTCAGTACCAAACACAAGTGTTCTTGGTCTTCTTCAACACTTTTAGAAGAAATCAAAATATCATAAATAAATATTAAAACAAATTTATCCAGGAATGGGTGAAATATTCCATGCATCGAGCTCATGAAAGTGGCTGGTGCATTAGTTAATCCAAAAGGTAGCACCACAAATTCATAATTTCTGTACCTGGTACGTAACGTTGTTTTGGATATATCTTCATCTTTAATTCTGATTTGATGATATCCAGATCTCAAGTCAATCTTGGAAAACATCATTTCTCCTTTCACCTTATCAAAAATATCATCAATACGGGGCAACGGATACTTATTCTTGATAGTTAGCTTATTTAACTTTAGGTAGTCCATACACATCAACATTGTCCCATCTTTCTTCTTCAAAAATAGTACAGGTGCACCACAAGGGGACAGACTTGGCCTGATATACCCTTTATCCAACAATTCCTACAACTTCATTTTTATTTCTGTAAATTTAGGCACACTCATTCTGTAAGGTGCTCTTTATACAGGCATTGCTCCTAGTATTAACTCTATAAAGAAATCAATATCTCACCTCGGAGGTAACCCTGGTATACTTTCAGGGAGTACATCTCTGAATTCTTGTACAACCAGTATATTTTCCATCATTAAAGTCTTGTCTTTAGAGTTTGTGAACCCCACCTAAATTGCACATAGCTAGAAGCCTTTTCTAATAAATTTACTCAGCTAGGATGTAGTAATGGGGCACAGTCACATTGGTTTCTTGATTCATTGTAACTCTTTACGAGTTCCATATTTAGCCTTGAAATGGATAATTTTCTCTTTAAAATCTACTAGAGACCAATGCATTTCCACTACAAGGAAAAGACCATCTAGAGAAGGTTATAAAGGAGGTTTTTAGTGTTATAAAATTGGCCAAAATTGTCATAAAAACATTTGCTACAACATCTATTTTCGGTAATGGAGGTTTTGGCAGAGCTTTTAACGGAATTTAAACACAACTAAAAAAACTTGGGCGGTCAGAGGTTATTACGGATGTTTTTTTCATCAGTGCGCTACTAAGGTGTCAACGCACCAGTGCGTTTCATATAGACGGTTGGCCCGAGGCGATCGAAGGTGCATGCATAGGGCAGTAGAGGTATACAACTGCACCGGGCGCACTGTAGGTGATACAATGCACTGATTGTTCTAATTTGTATTGGGATTTGTGTGGTGCCCATATGTCATATCAACGCATCGATACGTAGTCTTATTGAAGTGCACCAGTGCTCAGTATTAGACAAACGCACCAATTGTTCTAATTCGTACTGGTATTTGTATAGTGCCCATAGGTTGTACAAATGCACTGGTGCGGAGGCTCACATAAACGCATTGGTGCACAGTGTTGCACAAATGCATCAAGATTTATAATTGGTATTGGTATTTGTAAGGTGCCCATAGGTCATAGAAATGCACCGGTGTGCTGTATCATACAAACGCACCAGTGTACAGTAAATAACATGCACATGTGTTCATTTTGTATTTTTTTATAAACATTGACTTCTGACAGTGAAATTATTGTGAATTTTTTAAATTCATTATTCATCAAAAGTCGAATCATCTTATAACAGTATTCATATTAATTAAATTTTTATTAATGCATTTGAATGTGATGATTGGATTAATTTGTTATATCATATCATAATTATTGTGATTTTTTAAAATTCATTATTCATGAAAAGACGACACATATCTTATAACAGTATTCATATCAATTAAATTTTATTAGTGCATTTGAATGTAATGTTTGGATTAATTTGTTGTATCATATCATTAGATTTCACATCTCTTCATAATAATATTTAATCATCCATAAATTTAATCAGTGGTGTTACATTTCACAGCGACAATGGAGAACGCAATAGAATAAATTAAAAAATATTTTATTATATATATATATGTGTGTGTGCATGTGTGTGTGTGTGTGAATAATATAGTCTTTGTCATAAAAAATGGGACAATTATTGGTATCCCTTTGTCTTTCAATTGGGACACTATGTCCATTACATTAAACAAACTGTTTGATTTCACAGACAAATATTTCAAAAACTACAATGCCTTGCTTTGATATCCAAACATAATGATCATCATTCTTTGCTTGAACTGTTGTCACTGCTTGAGCTACTTCCATGACTTGGGTTATTTTCAAGAATTTTTTGTTCACAGTGTTGATTGTTTTCTTCTTCTTCATCTTCCATCTACAAACATAAAAATAAAATATAATAAGTGTATATACATTGGTGAGAATAATGAAAATTGCAATATTAAATAATATACATCAATGTAAATTGAAAAGAAATGACTTAACATAGCAACAATTGACTCATGAACTATACACATTCTTCCAAAATCATGTAGTATGCCATCTTTCAAGATTTCATCTGTTGGCACAATTCCATACTTTGTTTCCTACAAGTTTTATACCCCATAAAAAATCATATATTTAACATAAAAAAATTTTGTTCTATTAATTATAGACGAAGCTAAGTAAAACAAGATCGATAGATGCTTATAAATTCCACAATTAATTTCTGATATGCCAACGTATACTCACAACCCATATTTAACCCAATGTCAATCAATTCATCTCATGGTTCTTCTTTTTATGTTAGCATCTGTTTTAAAACATTCAATGATGATTTTTGTAAAAAAACTTAAAATAAACAAAAATGAAATCTAGTTAAGTTGTTATAAGGAAGTAACAATTACTCACAAACTTAGATATCAACCCTTTTATTCTGTGTCGTCCTATTTTATGTGTTGAATGGGTTCCATTTTATTTTCTTTTCTGCAAGAAAATACTTGAAAATTAATATTTAATGCTAAATTGTTTATTTAGTGTACCTAACGATCGAGAAATTCAATGATTACATATTACATTTGAAGCACGTTGTTGTTGAGATGGCTCCTCCTCCGAAGCAATTTTGTCCATTTCTTTGACCATCTCCTTGTACACATTTTTGGACATTCCTACTGGCATATTTCTGATATCAACTCGTTCATCTTTTGATATTTTCATAATATTCCTGAAAATCTAACATGACAATAAGATATTTAATTTTTATATTGATATATGAAAAGTAAATATAACAAAAGTGATATTTATAAATAATTCTAGAAAAACAATTAAGGGAATATTAATTTTTCATTCTTTCTTTCTTTTTTGTACGTTTTTGCTAGTAAAAGTCTGACATGTCTCATTGACCAATTCTCTGGAAACTCTTCCTATAGTTTAGATAAAATTTGGTTCTTGGAATCATTGGATTGATTTTTGTATTGTAAGTGGAAAGAACGTCTATACATTCGTTCCACTATATCCCTCAAAATTTTGTAAAAATTCTTCCCGCTTTTGTTACCTCCAGCAACACTCGAGATGAGCTAAGGAGCAATTCATTTTCATTTGCATGTTCTATTTTTTTTCTTTTCTTAGAACAACATTCCTTTTCTGAGTTGTTAGTCCCTGTAAAACATTAAATAGGTGTGAATTAATAGATTGTTTGAAGCATGTTATCTAATAATTTTAAGTATATTACTAATGAAAATTAAAAAAATAAACTCATATTGGATCGATAGTATTTTTTCATTCACTTAATTCATCCTTTTGCAATTTTCCCACCAATATTTTATGCTATTCTGGTCCTAGATTAGAAATAATCTTATCGAGCTTCGTCATTTTGTGGCTCTGCATGATACACAATAAACAATGCATATTAGTTAAACTTACATATAGTTCAAAAATATTTTTTTTTGTAAAGAATTTACGAAGAACTTTCGTTTTTTTTTTTCTTGATGTGTTATCAGTATTTTTGTTCCTTAATCTCCTTTCAGCCATGTATTTATGAATATGAAACCTGTACCATATCATTCATTAATATATTTTATAAATAAATTGTCAACTTGTCAGGTAAAAACAAATATATCAAGAAACCGTGTGTTTTTCATGGTGCATGCAACGACATCAATGGGTGGTGGTCTTATAAACGCACCTCCCAAATAGTATAAAACACCGTACGGTGCTCTATGTCACCAAGGAGCACCTATGTGTTACATGTTCAACACCGCACTGATTAACACATAAAAAATAATAAAAATTGTCTAGTGTTAGTTTTTGTAGCATATGGTATCGTGGAGGGGGTGGTGCGACCTATTCTTATAAATGCCCTACGCAAACAAGGGATCACCGTATGGTGCTCTATGTCAACCAGGAGACCCGGTGTGTTATATGTTACATGGTGCATTGATTAACACAAAATAAATAAAAAAATGTTCTTTCCAAACAGTACATGAGCAATGCGCTATAATGAAATAGAGCATTGGTGCCCTATTTAACAGATGGCGCACAGATTAAAAAAAATTGTTTTTAAATTTTTTTATCGAATAGTACATGCACAGTGCACTGAGATAAGCCAGCGCACAAGTGGGCTAGGTTACGCAGGGCACACCGATTAAAAAATATATATTTTTCAAAAAATCACGCAAGGGCTGACATGGATTAGGATCTGAATACGCAAGTCGTCCCATGGGTTGGATGTCATAAGCATATATATATAGCAATACAAACCCTATAAATCTAAAATGAAAGGCCCTAATTCTGAAATCACAGAAACATGAAGAAGCAAGAGCGGAAACAGAAAGAATGGAGGATTTAGGGTTAAAATGGATTTTTTTTTTGTTTCTGAAAATGAATAATAAATTGAAATTTTTTACTTAATACGTAAAAAATACTGCAGAAAATGAAAAAAAAGCAATAAAATTTAATCACGATATTGTTGGAAATTCTATGCTACTATGTTTGAATCACTAGAGGTTTGGAATTTTGATTGTCTGAATACTTATGTTCGAAATTCTTTCACTACTCCACAACACTCTTGTGCTCTCTTGCTCCAGGTATGTCTCCTACAAATCTCTGGCTGAAATTTTTTGCAAAAATATTGAAATAATGAAAAGTGTTTAGCATTTAAAGAATTGTTTTATGAAATTAGATTTTCGAAAATATTTTGCCGCCCATTTTTCAATTTACCGCCTTTTTTTCACTTTAAAGAAATAAAGTTACATTTTTTTATTTGTGGATTTCGTCACCAGTGCGTCAATTAATAACACTACACCAGTGTGTCA
Source organism: Pinus albicaulis (assembly GCA_034641835.2). NCBI lineage: Eukaryota > Viridiplantae > Streptophyta > Pinopsida > Pinales > Pinaceae > Pinus > Pinus albicaulis. The sequence goes on along the minus strand of CM076581.1, from coordinate 1,132,152,717 downwards.
GTTAATAACATGGCGCCGATGCGGAGTAACTAAAACCACACCGGTATGGTTATCTGTACATAAGCACCGATAATAATAAGTCTATTTTTAAGCCACTGAAATTACTTTTATGTGTGTGCGTTAAAATTTGTTGTTGATTTTGCTCAAATGCAAGGAGAAAATATCATAATTATATCGAATGGACAATTCTTTAAAATCCGTCTCGTTTCATTTTATTTCGCGAAGTCCATCGCAAAGTTCTGCCTATCCATATCGAGATGAAATTTGTAGGTTCATGCAGATTCAAAATGAAGTTCAGATACACAAAATAATCAAATGGCTCCAAAACGTCGAAAGCTCTTATCAGGAGCAGCATACCGCAAGGTGCATTTGGTAGATGAAAATGGACAACCGCTTCACCATGCCAATTGTAGCAATATTGCATCTTCTAGTCACAATCCCGAGACAATGATGGTAATAATAATTGTTTGGTATATTAATGTAATTATGAATTTCAACGTCAAACAAATTAATCATGCTTTGTCAACATTTTTACTAATTGATATCATAGATTTTGTACTTTTAATGTTCAAAAATATTTTTTGAAATTATTATGATTCTAGTGATGATGAGCGACCTACCTATTGTCTTCCTTTGCACCCCATGAAAATGTCAAATCGAGAGAAAGTTTAATTAAGAGAAAAAATCGGAGAGGAACGATACCAAGAATGGTTGAATCAACCACCGATTCAATTCCTGCTACGTCCAGTTTCACCAATTAATAATGACTACAGCAATAGTAGTTCTTCACAAGCTAGCAATGGAGGAAATCAAATAGAGGTTAGTATGGATGATTACTTAAGGGATACGACTGCCATGGAGACAATGTTGTTAGATGTATTCCAAAACGATGATCAGCTAGGGGATGATGCTCATATCACTGACACCTTTTTCGAAAGCCTTAAATTTGCTTCCACCACACCTCTCTTTGGACCTAGCGGTCATTCAAAGTCTACGCAGCTGGGACAACTATGTTACTATACAAATTGAAAGCAAAGTTTGGCTTGTCGAATGTATGTTTCGCAGAACGTTTGAGGTAAGTTACCATAAATTCCTCTATTATATAAAGCTGAGAAATATAATCACACAATGAACATTACAAATGCTCAATTTTATGAACGTTAATAATTATATCAGCATTAATGTACATTTAGTATTTTCCATGATGATCACCAACTACAAGTTATTCAAAGATAAGGTTCTTCTGAGTGATAATGTCTTACCCAGCAGCTGCGAAGAGTTAAATAAATTGTTGAAAATGTTGGGTGTTGAGTACATATCATATCATGCATGTATAAATGAATGTATTCTATATAGAGGAGAATGTGAAAACAAAGAGATATGTCTGAAATGTGGGCATGACAGGTATGATAAATAAAAAAAGAAGGGTAAATAACGTGGTCCTCCTTTTAAGATATTGAGGCACATGACTATAATCCCAAGGATTCAAAGTCTCTTTCGTTGCAAAGAATTAGCTATGTTGCAAGGATGGCATGCCTCACATTGAAGTGAGTTAGGAGTTATGTGAATCCCAACTGATTAAATAGCCATGAAGCATATAGATGATACATGGCCCGAAAAATTGAAGGATGAAGTACGAATTCTATGACTCAGCATTGCCATGGATGGCATCAACCCATATTCCATCCACAACACCAACAATTTTGTTCGTCCTGTAGTAGTGATCGATAACAATATCCCCCCATGGTTGTTCGTGAATAATGAACATCTTATGTTGCCTCTCATAGTCCCTGGTAGAAGACAAGTGAATAGCATGGATGTCTACTTACAACCACTATTAGATGAATTGAAGGAATTATGGGATGGGATAAATGTATACGATGTATCAAGACCTATCGTAGCAGAGAGGAGTTTTACGTTGTATGGCATATGTGCTTACACGACACATGATTATCCAAGCTTAGGAGTTTTCCCTGGTAAATTACATGTTTATTGATTTGTTTAAATAAGTAACAATATTCTTTCGCATATTAGTTATCTAATTTGTTGTAATTGTTTTGATATTCATGATATTATTTAACATGTCATGCATATAAATTGTATACAATAATCATGCAGGTCTTGTAACAAAAGGGTATTTTGGATGTAAATGTTGTGGACCTTCTCTGAAAGTTAGATGGTCCAAGGACCTATGAAAGCCAGTGTATGATTGCTCCAGGGTATTCCTCCCAGAATAACACCCTTATGGAAGAGCAGCATCCGCTTTCAATGGAAAACAAGAGAGAACCCAAAGGCCTCCAATAACGACGCCAGCTGAATGGCTTAGAGCATATGAGAGAGAGAAGGAGAAGGAATTCATATAAATGTTTGATTCAAATGGGGAGCCTATGTTCAATGATCCAAAATTCTTCGACACCTATGTTGAGAAATTTCCCATTGGGATGAAAAGGAAATATATCTTTTACAACCTCCAATATTGGGAGCATCTTAAGATTACCCACTTATTAGATCCCATGAATATATTTAAAAATGTTTCTTCTTTATGGAGGAATATATCATCAAAACATTGGTTGTTAGGAAAGATCTTATTACTTAAAAAACTAAAAAGAAACATTGGCCAAGATGATTAGAAAGTATAGGATTAGAGGCAGGCATTGGTCCCTCTAATTCATGGTATTTCAAAGAAAGTGATGTCCCATGTATTTAAAAAAATATAATCTTTATTTGGCAAAGGAAGTTATAATGGGTGTGAGGGTGCCATCTTCATACGGATCTTCACTACAGCGTTGCTTTACTATGGATGACCATTTGTCAGGGTTGAAATCGCATGACCATTTGAATATTCTAAGAGTATGTATAATGTAAAAAGCATGATTTTATTATCTTTTATATTAATAAATTTTATCCCATGCAGGGATCATAAAACATAACTAATTTTGTATATTACTGCACATGTTTATGACTTTGCAGTGTCATTATCTTTTTTTTTACGTGGGTGTGTGAAACATGAATTCCCTAAAGACCTTGGACGTGCCATATCTAAATTATCTGCATTTTTTTGTTGGATCACGTCAAAGGAGATTCATATGGCTAGAATTCCATGGTGGCATCAAGAGATAGTTGAGATTGTTTGTATGTTTGAGAAGGAACTGCCGAAGAGTTTCATGGACTTGCATGTTCATCTTCTAATCCACCTAGTAGATGAGGTTCAATTAGTTGGGGTGGTTTCTTGTCGTTGGATGTTATTCTTGGAGAGGTACATGAAGAAACTGAAAGGTTTTGTTCGACAAAAGGAAAAACCTGAGGGTTCTATAGCAGAGGGGTACATATCGTATGAGTCTTTCTATTATGCCAGTGAGTACATCAAGCATATCGACAATAGACCAGATGCAGTGATTTGGGACGATGAAAGGGATGAAGAAAAAAGAGAAGGGGAGTTTCTCCAAATGAATGGAAACAAATTCTTGATAAAGAGTAAGCGAATTATAATTTTTCAAATTTACACAAAGTAAATATTCATTTTGAACTTAGATATAATGTATATTTTGATCACTATGTACTATATAATGTTTGTTTGATTTCATTAGTGAATGAAAAAATTGGAGCAATCAATAAACTCGTTCTTTACAATTCCGAAATGACACAACCATCGGTCGACTTGTACGAACAAAAGAGGATGAAATGGGATAGTGAAAAGAAATAATTCAGACAATGGAATGGTAGAAGTGTGCCTTATTCCTATCATTTAAAAGAAAATATACCAAAAATATGCCCCAATAGTTGGGTTGCTGACCAAGTCAAAGAGAAATACGGTGCGTGCTGAAGAGGATGCGCTAAACGTAGGGATTGGGTGCAGGAACTCGATAATAATATATTTAATTTATATGTACATTTGAAACTTAATAATGCACCTTTCAAATCTAATTACATCTATATTTCATATTTTACTTGTTGGGTTATTATAAGACACATAACACTATGATTTTTTAACTTTTTTATAGGTGCATTTGTTCCCATCTATGTGGGCATATGGACACCATTTTCGCACAGAAAATGTCGATGATGGACACATCACACAAGACTGTGCAGTGGAAGTCGAGTTCGATCAATCTAGTCAATCTAGCCACCGTGATCAAAACCTAGTACGAGGGCTGGGCTGGGTGGAAGGGCTGAAATATCATGGTGGATTTTCTTCTTAATGTTTATTTTTAAATGAAAGTGAGGAGCTTCTTAATGAATAATATAAAGAATGTTCTACAGATGAGCTTGATGCAATGTATTATCTATGCTCTCAGAAAGGGTGATATGGATGAAAGATAATTGAGAGCTTCTATGTTTTACAAACAACTGTGACAGTGTTTGTTTACCCATATGTGTTGGATAGGGATTGGTGGTTCGTATTGAGACATGACCCTAGATCAAAACATATTTTTGAGAACAATAGTGTTATCATGCCATGCGAGCTAGAAGATAATGAGGGTGATCACGAGAACTGAGATTGATATGGTACATGTGTTATTTCATCAATATTTATACTTTTTAAGATGGGTTTTTATAAAAAGGAGGACTTAACTACCTTATAACTTATAAGCTAACTCTTTTTTTCGAAACATTATAATATGTGCTTTGAATTAATTGGTAATTTACATTGTGTTAATGTTAAAATCAATATTTCGCTTGATAAATTGCAATTATGCTTATCTGAAAAACAATGGCATACTGTATAAAATTCTTTTTTTTGTATGTAAGATCATAATAAAATAATGATAATTCTAAAGTACATGAATTTATTTGCATTATTTTCTAAACTTTATTATGTTACAAAAATTCATATTATTCTAGATTTATTATTTTACAAATTTTACAAATTTAAAAAATTTGATAAAATCATTTTACATTAATACAATTAAAATTTTACAAATATTTTACATACAATTACAATTACAATTACAATTTTACAATTAGAATTAGAATTAGAATTAGAATTAGAATTTTACAATTTCATGTACAATTACAATTTTAGAATTTTACATACAACCAGCATAGATCCATCTAAAATACGGATCTAACATGAGCCAAAAAGGATAAAATTTATTTTTTTGCAAACTTATTTTAGAATAAAAAAAATAATGTGTATTTTTTTACTGTTTAAATTGCACTTTTGAAAGTTATTTGAATGTTATAAAGATTACATAACATGTGTATTGAGCCATTATATATTAATTCATATTAAATTAGTTTATTCATAACTCACACTGAATATTCGATTCTTTCATACATTAAAATATCTCCTTTTAACATTTTTTTCTTTATATAGATTTATATAAAATTGATATCACCTATTAAAATATTTTTGAAAAACATAAGGTTTAAAATCTTGCTCACATATTTGTTTTTAGTTCTAATTACTCTACATGATATTAGGCAATATGGACAACTAATTAAAAATGCATAGCATATATTTTTTTCATTTTTATTATAGCCGCATTGTTTTTCTATTTAGAGAATATTCTATTTTTATTTTAAGAGGGACGAACATACTTACACGTAGCCTTCACACTGGGTTGTAGAAATATACTCATTTTAACCACACATCTACCAAGAGCCTAGATGGATCAAATCTCAAACTTGAAAAAAAAAATTACACGTCAATTAATACATTTTACTGCTTAGTAAATATGTAAATTGTATAATTTGATATTTTATCATTATTAATATTTTGTATTAAAAATTGAATTACTCACACATTTTCCTCTTATTAAAAAGTAACTACTCTACTTTACCTTCAATTACTTTTTTCCTTTCCAGCTAAAGTTAACACACACACATATACAAATACACACTAGAGAGAGGGAGTTTATACTAAACTCTATTAGTTTCTTTAAGTTCTATATTAAGATATATATATATATATATATATATATATCTTATCCCTCTAATTTTGATATTATAATTTTATAATATCAACACTTAATTTTTGTGTTAATAGATTTTAAATGTTTAAATTATTTTTATTATTTTTTTGAGGTTGTGACATACTTACACATCTCCCTCATACTGGATTGTAGAATGAACCTTTCAGCTCAATTTGAATTACAATTTTAGAATTTTACATAGAATTTACAATTACAATTACAAATTTACAAATTTACATATATACCATTACAATTACAATTTTAGAATTTTACATACAATTACAATTACAATCATTTCACAATAAATTAAGTATTACAATTAAAATTATTTTTTTACAAATATTTTAAATACAATTACAATTACAATTTTAGAATTTTACATACAATTAGAATTACAATTACAATTTTACAATTTGTCATATATACAATTAAAATTAAAATTACAATCACAAATACAAATACAATTTTACAATTTTACATACAATTAAAATTAAAATTTCAATTACAATCACAACGTAATATTTAATAAATATCATGCTCATTTAATATTAAATTAATTAACAGACATCACGATCATGCTAACCATCGTACAAACATCATATTTGACTAAAAAACACATTCAAATTCACTAACATCATTATGATCATGATCATCTAACAAAACAAAATTAGCATCGTATAACATCATCATAACACAAACATCAAATATACATCTCATGTCAAAAAATTTCTATCACATACACATCTATCTGCAAGTTGCACATTAAATGAACATATCTAACATGACCTAACAATATACACATCATGATGATCACCAACATGTAAATTAAGTACAACTGCAACATGAACATAGAATACATGCAATATATATATATATATAATGTCAAAAATATACAACTGTAATATAAATGTCATATTTCAACTGGTGGTACATCATCAATAATAGTACTAGTCGAGGCCTGCTCAGTCAATGATGCAGCCTTGACAAGCTCAGATACATGTTGATCATCACATGCTACTAATCTGGTACTGGTGCCTCCTGCTGATTAATATCAACTGTCGGCTGCTCATCGTGATGACTCAACATGATCGATGGTCTAGCCTGCTCATGATCATGAGTACTGTTTTATGTTGTAGGCTACTGACTCGACATGAATGATGGTCCAGCCTACTCTCCATGATGACTGTTGGTCGATGCTGCAAGCTACTCAACTAGTGCGATGTGAGGTGAACAATGATCACTCCTCCTTTCGTGATCATCGGATGATGTGTCGTTGCTCACGGACTATCGATCACGTGTTGTGTCTCGACCATGCCTATAACATCGAAGTGCCCTCCTCAACCGCGTAACTAAGGTCGTAGCTCCTACGACATGCCGCATCAGGCTATACATGTCATGCGGCATGCCTCTCCTGTATATCTCTCACAATGGTGGGCCTAACTCCCGCCTCAACAAACAATGCACAGAGTTGGTCGCCCAACTCCATCCTCAATCTACTATCAAGCCTACCATGCCTAGCAAAAGGTAGTACCAGCGCACCAGCAGGAGCAGGTCTATCTACACTGGCCTCATGATCCTTAGTATCTGCCATATCTTGATGTCATCTGGATCCACATTTGGATCATTTGGTGGCACTAGCATCTCATCGCCATCAAAAGACCCAATGTCTGCAAAATATATATTAGTATAGAACAATAATTAGGCAATTTCATTAAATATTTTAATAGAAACAAGTTAAAGAACATGTTAGAATAAATTTAAATAAAACAATAATATTACCTCTATCATCTGGCATCTCATCATCTGTGAAGAGGATGTTGGCACACCCTCGCCAATCCAAACCAGCATAAGAGCAGGGGATCATAATGAAGGGATGCTTGTCAACACTATCTAGCAACTCTAGTGCATCATGCGATATCCTTGCAAAAGACGCAGTCTCGCCCCTCTTGGGCATCATCTGTCCCCACATGTGCATCCGTGCATCCAGCATTAGCCTACGAGGCTGCCAAACAAAATTAGGCCTCGTCTCTTGAAACCTCTCAAAAAATAAAAAATAAAATATATGAAGAAAAAGGGAAGTTTACCCTCCCTTTTGCATGATCATGGCATCTATCTAAGGCTTTACAGAACTTCCGTAAATAAATGGGAGACCACTTCACAAGTTGTGGCTTCTATACTAAAGAATCAACATAATATAGAAGCGATCAACTCATGCATTGCATGTCGCTGGTGTTGTGTGAAATAGTCAAAATAAGAAGTGAGAGGCACCTCACCTCCTCACTACCAAATGCACCAATACGTAACTAACCTCCAGAGACCTGAAAATCTGAAGGAGATAGTATATCCGCACTAATGTATCTCTGGGAGTACACCAACTGAATCCCCGTTGCATAGCCAACTGTAACCTCTGGGAACGAGGGAAAATCCACCCCTCTCCTCGATAGCCCAGTAATGAAATAGATTTCCTCCTTAGTAGGCATGTACCACTGGTTAAGACCAACCCAAAAAGCCTTTAGGTGGGCATTCCACCTACGGATAAGATGTTGCAAAAACACACCATGGCCCTTTAGGGAAGTAGCCTCCTCATAGAACTTGAGGAGGCCTACCTGCCTTAGGATCCCCTGGGTAGCTGATGTAATAGGGTGAGCATACACATCTCTCTCCCTCTCTTGTGCCTCCCACAGGTGAACCATGTTATACTAGTCTGCCTGTTATTGTTGTTGTTCCCTCTCTTCTCTCCTTTCATGTCACTGAATGATTGAAATATTAAATGCAATTTTTTTATTAAATGAGACATGTATTTATGAATATACATATATAATTTTTTTTTGAAAAAAAACAGTCGGTGTGCCAAAAAAAATTGGCATGCACCAATAACGGTGCATCTTTTTTTGTCACGCATCAGAGGCGGTGCACCAGAAAATTTTTAGCACACCGGAGGTAATGCACCTGCAAATTTTAATTGCACCGCCCTCTTGGAATTGCTCCAAATTCAAGGTGGGGTGGTATAATAGACCACACCATTGACTATGGCCCAGTGTCAGGAGGGCGATGCGCTAACCAAACTATACGCCCCGGGGTGTATAGTTTGGTCTGCGCACCGCCCTTCTGACATCCATACATATTCAACGGTGTGGCATTTTACAACGCCGCACCGTTGACCATGTAGAAATGCCAGAATGCAGTGCGTTGACAAAATTACCCGCCCTGGGGCAGATATTTCCGTCAATGCACCGCATTCTCGCTATTCCACAGGGTCAATGGTGCGGCCGGGAAACCGACTGCACCACACTTTTTTTAAAATTTTAAAAAGTCATGGTGCACCTTTTGGTATCGCCTTCGAACCAGTGCAGATACCGTTAGCACTGGTTATGGTGTGGCATGTAAATTTATAGGCAGCACCGCGAACCGGTGCGAGTCGAACAACTCGAGCGCACCGCGCTGCAAATTTTTTTTTTTTTTTAACGGTGAATTTTAAGCTAATTTACAAAACTAATCCTCTAAAAGGCTTAATGATGGGAAAACATGGAAAATACGTATACATTCGGCCATCGAGGAGGCATATTGGTTATAGAATTTGCAAAACTAAATTTTCCCACCATTTTGCAAAATTTAAAATGGAGATGGTGGGCAATGGACAACAGCAGTGCGTGCAATGGGAGAACCAATAGCAGGGTGCCTCACACAAGGAAAATTTTCATTGGTGCTGGAGAGATCTAGAGCACTGAAAAGTGAAAAATACGAATTTTTGGCCGTATTTTTTTTTTTTATTTATCCCTGTTCTGGTGCGCGATTTTTTATAGGTGCACCGAGCTTTTTCTGTTTTGGCGCGGGTTTTTATAATGCACCGGTGTGGAATCTTTGTAAAGCACCGGTGCACTACAGTAATAATATGCACCAAGCAGGTTTGTACAGAGTGCATGGTGTCCTGATGTGCCAATGTTTTGTGCGCACCGATGCTTTCTCTAGGTGAACGCATGAGTGCGGTTTAGGATGATAAGCGCACCGGAAGAAAAACATCCGCAAAAATCTCCACCCGCCAACGTCCTCTAGTAACCTCTGCTACAAATGGATGTTTGGGGTATTTTTATAAGGGGTTCCTCAAAAAAATCCGCTAGAGGGTCTTTTCCTTGTAGTGTTCCAACCAGTCCATTCCCAATAAAATATCATACGAGCCCAAAGGAAGGATGTTCAGTTCTACAGTTATTTGCTGGGATCCTATATTTATTACAAAATTTGATACTTTGGCATTAACATGTCTTTTTTCTCCCATAGCTAATTGTACCAGCCAGGGGTCTTTAAATTTCTGGCTTTGCAGGTGACAATTTTCAACTACTTGGGGATTTATGTAACTTAAATTAGCACCGAGACCCACTAAAATAGAAACAGTTTGAGATTCTAACTTACATTCCAATTCTATCATAGTTGGCTGGAAGTCTGTTGCCGATATTCGAGCGCAACATTAATCTGGGGTATATTTTGAGTAACATCCCCCACCGTGGATGCTTCTTGCAGATTAGTTGTTACTTCATTCCTTCCGCGATGTGGGAAATTCTTGAAGTAATGTGCCTCACCACAAACCCAACATTGCAATGGTGTTTTTTGAGTTTGACCAAAGTCTGGTCTACTGGATGCCTCATTTGGCCTTTCTTCAGCTGTCAATTTAGACCTTTGCAGATTTTTCCCAAATTTATTATTTGCTGAATTTTTCACTGCATTCTTGTAATTTCCTGCTCTACTATTTTTAAAGTTTGAGGAACTTTTCTACACTTTCTTATTTGGCCAGTTCATGCCAAGTTCACCCTTTGCCTTAGACTGCTGATAGCACATCCTTTCCTTCCTGATTTCTTCATCCATCATCTTTGGATTTGCAAATTATATGTATTCCTCCATGTGAGAAGGCAGGCTACTCAAGAATCGCTACACCTTTGCTTTCTCATTGCTCAAGTAGGATACATATCTTAATAGTGAAGTAAACTTAGTAATGAATTCCTCCATAGATAATTGACCCAACTTTAAATCATGAAATTCTTGGGATTTTTCATCATAGAATCGTTATGATAAATATTTGTCCTTAAAGTACTGTTGAAATTCATCCCAGGTCACATTCTGATCCTCGATCCCATGCACATTTTTCACTTCTTCCCACCATGATGTAGCCTTCTCTCATAATTGATAATTTTCCAAACGAGCTTTGAGTTTACTGTTATACACATAGACCTAGAATTACTTTTTCATATTTATTATCTAGGCTTCTTCCATTTCTTCTGCTTCCCCATCAAAAGTGGGACGCTTAATTTTCTGAAATTCGCCTTGTAATTCCACTTTTTGTTTCTTCAATTTTGTTGATTTGACACATTTTCAGATTTGGCTTCATTATAAGTTCCGCCTTTATTGTTTCATTTAGAATGACTTACTATTGCATAATCATGAGTTTCTTGTTATTCTTCTCCTTCCACCCGAGTGTCCTTATCGGGGCTAGGCTATGCAGTGGGAGGATTTTTCTTGTCTGAAAGACTCTTAAGTATTCGTTCTTGCTCCCTCATTAGTATTTCATTATCACCTCAGACACGTATCATCTCTGATTGGAGTTGTTGGACTGTTTCTAGAAATCTTATGGTTTTTCTTTGCTTCTCTTCCAGTAATCTGCTAGTTTTTTGGTGCTGGTCCATAGTTAGCTGAACCCACATTTCAGGATTAATCTCGGGATTAGTTTGGGGTGGAACTTCCCCCGTCATTCTCAGTGTCTGATGCCTTGATACCCTCCTCATTAAAGACCTTTGAACAAGTTTTAACGTCACTGATCTCTCTGTACAATTAAGCAAAGGTTTAAAAACACTAGTGTTATCTTTGGTGGTCCAACTAGCCTAGCGTTTAACCTTTCTTTGATACCAATTCTCAGATACACACATAACCTTATAATTTTTTTTTACCATAAGAGCTCTAATTACATTATTCAACTTTTTATGAAATTTAAATAAATGAAAAGATTAAAATGATAACACTGCTTATATACATACAACATTGTATAACCAAATTTTAGTAAAGCTGGCATCCGTAATTCATTGATTCATATCTTGTAAATTCACTATTAATAATAAAGGTACTGATGCATAGTTTTTCATATCACGCTTGGAGTGGGATTTGTATTAAAACTGCACTTAGAATTGCATTCTCTTTCATATTTGTTACCTTGTAATTAACTCTATACCCTTACATGATTTGGAATATATATACAATTTATTTCTTGGAAATTGTCGAGGGGACAGATGGTGTGCACATGTCCCTGTTCTAATCTGTTGGATTTAACACTAGCGGATCAACAGTCCAGATGCAGACTGGGGAAGTTAGTGTAACTACCCCTGTCCCCAATTTTTGCATCATTTCATTTCATTGTTGCTCGTAGTGGAGGTATGCCGCTTTGCAATAATGCATTTTTACCATGGAGGTAAACCTCTGTCTCATCCATTGAGTAATCTGTTAGCGAAAGGAAAGCACTGTGCTATGAAGTTTTGCATGATAGAACTTTTTCTGTTTATTTTTTGCCTTCTTGGTTACGTTTTCAGCTTCGGTCTTCTATGCCCGTGTATCACCCTACTCCTAACAGGATGAAGTTACATTGTCACAGTTTTTTTGTGTCGGGCCTTCGGCTCTTCATACTTATTCATATTTTTTAATACAAGCGTATTTTAAATCTTGATTTCATTAAATGGTTTACATGTTTGTTTCCATTCTTTGTAAACCTTTTCCCAATTTTAACCTTCGTTTTTTTTTTAGGGTTTTTGGGTTATGATTACACTCCCACTTCTCTTCAACCTGCCAACAGCGAATCTAAACCTTTAGCTTCGGCTTCTGACAGTGAAGTGTTAATTTTATTGAGGGTAAATACAAACTTTCCCTGTCTTTAAGATGTGAGATCTTGATTTAGTTTCCTATTTACAATATTGACTGTAAGAACTTAATTTAATCCTTACACTCACTCTTTCTGTCATGGTTTGACAAGTTTGCAGTGAGGAAAGAACCTTTGCCTTGTTCTACCCTCCTTATGATATCACGGACTACAACCCACAAGTTACAGATTTGGTTATTTTGAATATTTTCTATATTTCATTAAATTTTTTCTTCTTCATCTGAGGACTATGTCTTCTATCTACATAGGGCGGCGTTCCAATGTTTCTTTAAGCTATTCGACCAACTCTCCTTCTGATACTCTTATGAGCTCTTACAAGATTGTAGTCTTTGTTAATATTTAAGTTGTTCTGGTGTTCAACTACACCTGTTATTATTTAGAGAACTTATTTGTATTAAGGCCTCTCGGCTTTTCTTTTAAATATAGTACTATGTATTATTCACACAGTCATCAGTTAAGTTTTGTGTATTTGTCTTAGTTTCCACAGAAGATCAACTTTATCTGATAGACTATATATTCTCCTTATTTTAATAAGAGGCAGAGTGTTCAAGTTTTCCATTATGAGTATTTTTCATTGGAGTTTAATGGTGTTTAATAGTTGTAGTTAGCTATGCAACATTAGCTATTTAATATTTCTATATTTCCTATAGTTACTTTTATTTAACTCTCTTCCGTAAATATTTATATTATGAATCTTGTGTATATTCTTATGACTGATAACCAAGAGACCCTGGACTCAACCCTGATACCCTAGGGTTCTGTCCTAAACTCCTGAATCCGTCTTTGATGTGTTTTTCCTATTTACATAGGGTCAAAAAACTTGAGATGATGTTTTTCCTGCATAAATTGTATATGTTCTGTTGTCTCTGAATTTTCCCTTACTTAAAAAAGAATAATTTATCTATACTTTGCATAGAAAATCAATAATTTCCACTGATATTGTTCATAATGTAAAATGTTTATTTTCTGGATTCACAATACTATTTTTGGTATTATGTATATTTTCCTTTTTTTTCATTACACACTTCTGCATGCAGACCAAGATAGTGTATTATTTATATTGTCATTTCCATATATTATCACATTTAACTCTAAGAATGTTCAATACTTACATTTCCAATTTCACACAAACTTTCAAACATAAGTAAATACTTACCTCCAACCTGTACGTGCTTAAATGTTGTTTCCTCCAAACCTTAAAAGAGGCAATCACGTCCTCTTCTCCCCCCATGCTCCAATATCGTTTTTGGTATTATGTATAGTTTCCTTTTTTTTCATTACACACTTCTGCATGAAGACCAAGATAGTGTATTATTTATAATGTCATTTCCATATATTATCACATTTAACTCTAAGTATGTTCAATACTTACATTTCCAATTTCACATAGACTTTCAAGCTGAAGTAAATACTTACCTCCAGCCTATATGCGCTTAATTGTTGTTTCCTCCAAAACTTGAGAAAGGAAATCATGTCCTCTTCTCCCCCCGTGCTCCACACCAGGTCTTTCAGGTACCAGGAAGATTTATAAGTTAAGCCTCAGGATTGATGTCCAGCTTATACTTCTTTTGGGTTCTTAGAGCTCCACTGGCTCCTACCAGCTCTGGACTGCTCTATTTGCAATACTCATAATTGCAACCCATCTCTTCTTTTTTTTGCAGAACCCAATCCCCATCTCAAGATTTTCTATTTATCCTCATGGGGAAGTCTCAAGATTTTCTATTTATCCTCACGAGGAAAGTAACTGTCAGAACTCTTCCCCATATCAGGATTTTCTATTTATCCTCATGGGGAAGGTAACTGTCAAAACTGCCTTTACCCTTTTTACGATGGTTCTTGGAAATTCCTTTTACTATTCAGTTAAGTCATTATTTAGGATAATTACTCATATTATTTTTTTATTTTTCCAAAAAAAGATAAAGTTTTAGTCTTTTCAGTCTTACTAACGAATATTCATATTTGTTTAATCATTCAAATGTTTTTTTTAATAAAATAACCATAGTCAGGAAATAAATCAGGGCATTCTACCTACATTAATTTTTTTTTTAACAATATTTTTTAAATTCGATATATCTATTAAGAGAAAATGAGACAATTTTTATTCCATTAATAAGTGAAGTGTTTAAAATATGAATAACAGAAAAGATGTGTGTTTCTACACACACTTTAAACTATGGGACTAGATCAATTGACCTAACCCTTAGGGCCAAAAAAGAGTTGGATATCCCTTGGGGCTAAAAAAAGATGATATCCAATGGATATATGTTTTCTATTTCCTAATATAAAGGAATATGCATTAATATTTTATGGAGAATGTTTAAATCATAAACTATGTGTATATTATATAAAAATAATTCTTATACTTAAAACATTTCATTAGTGTGTTGCTCAAAACTAGTATAGACAATATTAACTTTGGATTATTAGTGTGTTGCTCAAAACTAGTATAGAAAATATTGACTTTGGATTTAGTAACACTTGATAAGAATCAAGTCTCTTGAGGTATAAATATTTCCTTAATTTTGTACTCACAAATAAGTTTGCATGTTGAAATATTTAATTCCTCTAAACCTTTGGAAAATCCAAAGTGAAAATGAATCTACCATGATTATGACCAACATTATTTTTCTTAAGAATATTTTATTTTATTAAAAAAAAAACTTGTCAATCAAAATTAAATACAAAAAAACTATGCATCCTGGTCATATTAAACTAAAAAATATGTCTCACAACATATTGTATTTGGTTGAAAAAAAACTTATAAATAAACTTATTAATCTCCATCATAAGGTGCCAAGGGTTGAGGAAGTGAGAAATACCTAATTGTAAACTTTGTCACTTTAATTAAAATACTAAACAAACTTCATTTTTGGTTTTTCCTTACCAAGTTTCCAACATATCTCTTGAAGTTGGTCCAGTTGTGCGATTAATTCTATATTATGTTCATGATTATATGTATCACATTCTTTAATTCTTCATAACTTAAACCATGGTAGTGTTGGCAATTGCCATTGGACATTGCCTGTCCTCTACATCGACAACAGACGGAAGCCACTAGACAGTGTAGGGACTTTCACCTAGATTAAATCCACTTGCATCCTCAAATATTGACCCTTAGGATGGAGATGAGCTTGGAAAATATGAAGATGCATTTTAAAATAGAAGTTATAAGATATTGATATAATTAATCTCGCAAATAATTTAAATATAGTTAATAATATAAATTATTTTATTTTATTAGAAAAAATAATAATAAAATCTACTTTAAATATCAAAAATATAATTTAAAATTAAAATTACAATTCTTAAATAAAAATAATATTTATATTTTAATATATTTTCAACTAGCCTAGATCCATATTAACTCTGGATCTATTAAGCACCGAGAGGGATCAAATCTCTCAGTGTGCAAACCTCTTTTTTGAGTGCAAAACTTTAGGAAAGGTTTACACCTTGAAAGATTTGATCCCTCTCAGCGCTTGATAGATTTGGAGTTAAGATGGATCTAGGCTGGTTTCAGCCGTGTTTTGCCAAGGAAAATCTATCGAAGATTTGATTAATTTTATCAATAATATGTAAATATATCAAATATTAATATAATAATTTTAAATATGCTAAATATTTCTGACATTAACATGGTAATTTTAATTTTAAATTTTCTTAGTTACCTCAGTTTACTGAGATGATAAATATTGTTAATAAATTTAATGATGAAAAATGATGAAATATTTTTTTTGAAAGCAAAGTGACAATAATAATGTTGAAAGATAGAAAATGTGAATAATAAGAATGTACTCATGTTACAAATAGTCTTCATTGTGATCAATCTCAAACTATTCTCTTCTACTATTCTTATTGTCACCCTTGTTAGTTTTGTCATCTTTTCATATCGATTATATTAAGAAGAAAATATAAATCATAAAACATTTAAATCTTTAGCTCAAGTTGTTGTAGTAAACAGGATACCTTGTCTCTCTTGCTCTCAAATATTAATAGGTTAAATTACTATAACACAAAAATAAATGTGCATTGTCAATACTGATTTGTGCTTACACTAAAATCAATGCATATTGTTAATCCAATCACTTTAAAATTAATGTACCATCATATATCCAATTACATCAAATCAGATATCAACATCTACATTGAAATCAATGCGTTTAATGCAAGCAATCAAATAATATTAGAAAATAACTTCTACACTAAAATCAATGCATTTAGTGCAAACAATCAAATAGGATTAGGAGTCGTCTACATTGAAATCAATGCATCTAGTGCAAGCAATCAAATATAATTATAAATCAACATCTACATTGAAATCAACACATCCAGTGCAAGCAATCAAATAGTATTAGAAATCACCACCTGTACTGAAATCAATGCATGTAGTGCAAGTAATCAAATATCATTAGAAAAAAATATCTACACTAAAATCGATGAATCTAGTGCAAATAATCAAATAGGAATAGAAATCACAATCTCCACTTAAATCAATCCATTTAGTGTAAGAAATATTCTTCCCTCTCTCCACCCTCCATCCATATCTATATCCCCCTCTGTCTCTTATTTTTTGTCTCTCTATCTCACCCCCCTAAACACACATGCTCTCGCACTCCATATCTATCAATATCTTTGTCATCTTTATTCTTCACTCTCTTCACCTTCCATCTATATCTCTATCTTCCCCTTCTCTCCCTCTTCCTCGCTAATATCTCTCTTTCCTCCTTCTGTCCTCTCTCCCTCTCTCTCCATCTTCCTTATCACTCTCTCTCCCTCTCTCTACACCTTTATCTCTCTATGTCTTTCTTCTTACCTCCCTCTCTCTCCCCCTCCAATTCCATCTATCTTTCCCTCCCTCTCTCTACTTTCTCACATCCTCTCTCTTCCTTCCGGTCTTTCCCTTTCTCCCCCATCTCTCTCTCTCTCTCTCTCTCTCTCTCTCTCTCTCTCTATGTGTCTTCACCCACAAACTATGTTACTATATCCATCCCTCCTTATCTCTCATTCTCTCCCCCCTTATCTCCATCTCTCCTTCTTTGTCTCTTTATCTCACCCCGAAACATACATGCTCTCTCTTTGTCTCTACCTTGTCACTCCTTCTCTCTCTGCACTTCTTACTCTCTATATTTCTTATTTCCTACCTCTCTCCCCCTCCAAATCCATCTCTCTATCGATCCCTCCAACTCTTTTCTCACCCCTAAACATACACGCTCTCTCTCCATCTCTCCATTGCCACTCCCTCTCTCTCTCTCTCTCCACTTCTCTCTCTCTATATATTTCTTCTTCCCTCCCTCTCTCCCCCTCCAACTTCTCTCTATCCCTCCCTCTCTCAAGTCCTCTCTCTGGTCCTTCCTATCTCTCCCTTTCTCTATTACCTCCCTCTCTCTTCTGTCATCTCTCTCTCCATTTATCTCTTACCCCCCTCTCTCTTCCGCCATCTCTGTCTCCTCTAATCCTATCACTATCTCCCTCCCCCTCTCCTTCTCTCTCTCCCTCCTCCATATTTGTGTCTCCCTCTCTTGCTCTTCATTCCTCCTCTCCTCTTTCCTTTAGTTTATCTCCATCTCTCCCTTGTCAATCCCCCTTTATCTCCACCTCTATCACTCTATATCTTTGTTCTTCCCTCCCATATATATCTAGAGTTAATATATATCATGATACATTTATATATATTATAATATAATAAATTTAATATTCTATTAATCGAAAGTTATTAAATTTAATAATATTAGTATTATAATATATTAATATGATTATTAGATTTAATAATAGTAATAATAATAATATTAATAATTATAATATTAATCTTTTAATATTATATTAGGGTTAATAATATTTTTTTTTGCATGGTATTAATAATAATTTAGCCCATGGTATTTGGACCATATCCTTCACCTAAATAAAACCTATTTTTTGAGTGTTCTAAATATAAAGCATATTATAGAGTAAATATGAAAAGTGGTTTTATTTACTTACCATACTGGTTTATTTATATTTTTATTTATTTACCATACCTCTTTTATTTACTATGGTATTTGGCCCATAGGCTTGTTATATAATTAGATTTTTATTTATAATCATATTTGATATATTTTTATTTATCTACCTTACTTCTTTATACCTCTTTTACGTTTATTTATTTACCATACCACTTTATACCTATTTTATATTTATTTATTTATCATACCTTTTTATACCTTTTTGTATTTATTTATTTACCATACTTATTTTATAAATATGGTATTTGGCCCATGGTATCAATATTAATTTTTCCCATGGTATTCGTCCCATAGGATTCATCTAAATAAAACCTTGTTTTTTGAGTTTTTTTAAATATAAAAAGGTTTATGGAGTAAATATAAAAGGAAGTTTTTATTTATTTACCATATATCTAGTTTATATATATTTTTATTTATTTACCATAGTTCTGAAGTAAGTATAAAAATAGGTTTTATTTATTTACCATACCTCGAGTTTATTCAGATTTTTATTTATTTAAATTTTGAAATATTGCAATTTTGATGGGGAAATATTTATATCTTTAAAGATTTTAATTTATCCATACAACATGGGTTTTCTTTTTAAAGATTCATTTTACAAATATTTAATTAGAAGAAATATCAAAATATTTTGGATTTTGATTGTTTGTGTTGAATTAACTCTTTTTCTTTTATTTAGGAAATGATATTGTCTTTACCAAAGAGTAAAGATGTTTAAAATTTTACTTCAATTGGAAATTCAATGTGGTAATTTTCTTTTGTTAAAGGTAAATTTATGATCCATTCAAATTCACGTATATAAAGTAATTATTAAATGGGTGAGATAATTTACTATCCATTCAAATTATATAAATAATACATAGTTGTATTTTAATAATTATTCTCAGCCTATTAATAAGTTTCAAAAGTTATATATAATCTAAATATTAAAGTGATATAAAATTAAAGATTAGGGTAATGTTTTGGCTCAGATTAGCAAAAATAAAATTTATTATTTTTTTGAAGACATGATATACTTGAAATTAGGGTCATACTCGCTGTAGATTATGCCTCTGGGCACACTGAAATGATTTAATTATTTGATATACATATTTAATATATTATAATTTATATAATTATTTTTAAACTAACTTAAATCAGATATTTGGGATTTAAATCATTATTTTTAAACATTTATAAAAGTAAAATTTAAAATAAATCTCAATATATTCAAAATTCTAACCAGGAGAATGATGATGCACGAGTATGGACCCCAAGGTCACTTTAATTAATTCCATGAGTGGTAGATAGACATTATATCACATTTTTGTGATAGGTAATTACAATTGATTTCCTTATGGTTGGTTGAAAAATTATTTTATTTGATAGGTGAGAATTTGTAGTACGCTTGCCAACACGTGTGAGACTCTCATGTTCATGTGTGGAAAGGTTTTTATAGGTTTCCATCTGACACGTGTGGGACCGCAATGTTTATGCGAAGACAACATTGTTTTTTTTTTTCAGAAGAAAAAAAACGCTGCATATATTAAATATATCAGTTCATGAGCTAAATACATACTCAATTGAAACATGTTCAATGAGAAAACATCATTGCATAGTCAGCCTTGTATCTGCTGATTCAGGAAGAGAATAAGCAGAAAACTTCTGACCGACACATCATATCAGGGGGATATAATCACCCCTTGCGACATGAAACTTACAAATCTGTATAGAACAACGACAAAAAACGGCAAAGGCTTTTGATCTTAATGAACCTCTAAAGGCCAACCCATGCCTAAATCGCAACCTGTGTGTAAAACCAAAACTATTGGACAGAGAGAAACATATAACAAGGGAATCCTAAAGATGAAAATAGGTGTAGATCTAATACTTGGCAGACATATGTAAACACCATAACACTCTCGTTATTTCCGGCTCGCTTGAAAGTCACCTCTGGCTCGCTTGATTTTCCTTGGCTCGCTAGTGATCATACAGCCCTGCTCCCTTGTAAAGGGGACTTAGTACAAAAAATATGAGGCATCGAAGGATATAATGCTAGCAGACTGAATAACCGAATCCCCTTGTGCTTTATGGAATCATTGTCATGTTCACTTGCAAGAAGAAACGATACTCTGCCTCGCTTGTGAATTGTGTGAGCTACTGACTAGTAGGGATCTATGCTCGAAAGATTGAGGCGACTGAGGATAAAATATAAGGAACCTGTAGTAACCCAGTCCTCTAATTGTAATAGAATATGTGATTCGGATCACTTGTAGCAGTGTATACTGGAACTCTTTGTCAGTTGTGGCATATCTACCAAGAAGATTATCCCATACCTCTTCTTCTTCAAAAACTATATATGAAACCAGATAACGCTATGTCTATATATATAAGATCCAAAAAGGATTAATAAAGCATAAAACACAAATAGAAGCAAAATTAACAGTCCCATCAGATTCAGGGTAAGGGAATTTTGAGTTCCTGAATCATCCTTCCATTCCTGAACCTAGAAAACTGAAAAACCCCAAAATCTGCCTGGAGCCCTCTCTTAGACAACCCATCTGCATGTGTATTGTTCTCCCTGTAAATATGGTTGATCCTAGGGCATTGCATCCTTTTCCATAAACTCTGAGTACGATCCAGCCATCCTCGAAGATGTGGGGATAGAAATACAAAACTGTTGGTGACCCAGCCAATAACAAGCTTCGAATCCCCATATATGTTAATATCCTGCAGGGATAGGTCCGAGGCGACCCATAGTCCCCCCCAAAGCGCCATTATCTCTGCTTTGTTATTAGTACCGGGGCCTCCATTCCAATAGAAATGAATGCGCTCATTTGCTGACATCTTTATCCATACATCGCACCCCGTGGTGTTATCCACAGATGCCCCGTCGAAAAAGATGGCCGGCAAGGAAATGTCATGAGGTCTAAGATGATGAGAACAATCTGTCTCTTTGTCCAATAGTACAGGGCGCTCATCGATCCATCTGTTAATGACTGTGTAGATCTTGTCTAGTCTGAATGGAACCCCTTCAAAAATCAAACGGTTCCGAGCCATCCACACCTCCCATATAAGAAAGAAAGGGAGAACATTATACTTTGATTTCAACTTACCCCAGTCATTTGCTGCCGAAAGGAAATCATGAGGCATCCATTGGGGATCCAAATGATGATCACTGAAGAAACGCCACAGTTGTCTAGTGACAGGGCAAATGAAGAATAGATGCGTAATGTTTTCCTCCTCACTACAGCAAATTGCGCATCTGCCCGGGCCCTGGTGGCCCCTCTTCATCAGGTTCTCCCAGGTGAGGAATTTACCCATCCAAATGAGCCATCCAAAAATAGTGATTTTAGTGGGTATTTTCCACCTCCAAAAAGAATGGAACTCCAAGGAAATTGCTCCTGTGTTTCTGTAGATGATGTCTCTATAAGCATCTTTGACTATAATCGCTTTGTTCTTCATAGGACCGTTCCAACATATGAAGTCACCGCCTGGGGCATAGCATAATCCCGCTCCTCTGAGCACATCCCTGATAGAATCCCATTCTTCCGCCGCCACACCCTGCAATCCTAATTGTCCTGCGCTTTTAAAAATTGGAGCATCGAAATACCATTCGCGGATGCCCTGTGCTAGATAGTGGATTCATTTATGAGCCAAGGAATGTATCAACTGTAACGAAGGGCTCTGTCCGGATTGGATATTTATCATACACCACCAGCCAATAGGGATACGACTTTCGTCCCTGAAAAACCATACAAGACGCTGTTCAATGTGCGGCACTATTCGCTTGAAACTAGCCCATATAACTGATAATTTCCTGGGGAGCAGAAAGGCGTCACAGCTGATTTTGTATAGGATGTCACCGTCTATGTACTTTGCTCTTATGATCGTAGATCATATGTTATCACCCGAGATGGCCCTCCAAAACGTTTTCATGAGAAGTGCTATATTAAACGCCCGAGCGTTCAGAATGCCCCATCCGTTCAAGTCTTTTGGACGACAGAGAGTCTGGAGAATGCAAAGATGGAATTTCTTCTCCATTTTAACACCACCCCACAGAAATTTATAAATGACTTGATTTATCATCTTGATTATGGCGTCTGGAAAATATAGAAGATGGCCCCAATAAACAACCATCTGAGACAGTACTGCTTGGATCATTACTAGTCTCCCCCCCATAGTAAGCCATCTTTGTGTCCATCTTTCTATGCGGCCTCTAATTTTATCCACTAGCCAATACCAATCTCTGTTCCTGTATCCACATGGCTTGAGGGAATATCCCAAGTATTTGAAACCCTCAGCAGCCTGTCTATATTCCACCCCTAGGAACTCAGCTATAAACTGAATCTCCATTAAGTCACCAAAATCATATATGAGGAAAGACTTGCCCTTATTAATGCGCAGCCCAGTTGCAGATTCAAAGCGTGAGAAGATAATGTGAATATGGAACCAATAATTCCTATTGAGGAATCCAAAAATAAGTAAATCATCAACAAAAAGGGAGTGAGAAGTTGATACCGACCGTGAGAAAACAAACCCCTTTAGAGTTCCCCGTTGTTCTGCCCTATGGATAATCTTGCTGAATCCGTCCATAACCAGGATGAAGATCAACGACGA
The DNA here is from genome assembly GCA_034641835.2 of Pinus albicaulis. Taxonomy (NCBI): domain Eukaryota; kingdom Viridiplantae; phylum Streptophyta; class Pinopsida; order Pinales; family Pinaceae; genus Pinus; species Pinus albicaulis. The sequence continues at coordinate 1,132,129,294 of CM076581.1, read as the reverse complement.
TAAGGCACATCCCTGTCGAAGACCACGGCCAGCTTCAAAAAAGTTAGTGGGAAAGCCGTTCACAATAATTGCAAAACGGACTGATGTTATACAGGACATGACCCATCGAATAGTCCTGATAGGAAGCCCGATTTTGAGCAGAATTATACGAATAAACGACCAGTCCACCGATTCGTAAGCCTTGTGAAGATCCAATTTCATCATCAGCGCCTCCTGCTTCCCAGAATGCATAGAGTGGAGCACCTCCTGTGCAATTGCAATGGCGTCATGTATAGAACGCCCTTCAAGAAATCCATATTGCTCTGGAGAGATATGCCTTGACAAACAACCCTTCATCCGATTTGCAATAATCTTAGATGTCACCTTATAGATCAGGTTGCACAATGATATGGGCCTAAAATCTGAGAAATTTTTGGGTTCTGAGATTTTAGGAATGAGGGTAATGAACGTGGAGTTGAGATTTGGAGGAATGTGACCCTTAACTCTGAAGCCCTCCGCAAGATCAGTGAATTCCCTACCCAATAGATCAAAAAAGTGGACGAAGAATTCTGTCGGCCACCCGTCTGAACCAAGGCACTTGTCATGTGGGATGGTTTTGAGCACGTCGAGCACCTCTTCTCTGTCAATAACCTTTTCCATTCCTGCCACGTTCTCAGCATCAAAAAACCGGTCCACATGTTCCAATACCCACATTTGGTTTGCAGCATCAATGGATGGATCTTTTTTATAAAAATATGAAAAATAGGAGAAAGCCTCCTGCTGAATCTCCTCTGTAGAAAGGGCTACGCTGTTATCCTGTCTATTAATCCTCCAAATGGCATTACTGCATCACCTTTCGTTTGCAGACTTATGAAAAAACTGTGTATTAAGATCCCCCTCTTTTAGCCAGGCAATACGACTTTTCAATTTCCATGTGACCTCCTCTATTTTCAAAATTTCTCTTTTACGTCTGCTGAGGCTGGCCATGAGTTCCATAGAATGTGTCCCCGGGCTTGACTAAGAGAAGGATATGAATAAATGCTCCATCTGACTGTTTATCTCTGCAAGTTATTTTTTAAGGGACTCCTTTTTGTCAATCTCCCAAGCTTTGGTCCTCTTCTTGATGATCTGCATCTTATAATGAAATCGATCCCATTGACAAGAAAATACCTCAGCCCCAGCCTTTACCCACGTGGATCTTACCAAATTAGTGTAATCCTGATCTTCAAGCCAAACGCGATTGAACTTGAGGGTCTACCCTTCTCTTTCTGCATTACATTCCACATCAACTTGATAGGCATGTGGTCTGAAATATCGGATACAATAACACCCAACCGAGGCAATCCCCACACATCCACGAGATTTTCCTTTACTAATGCTCTGTCCAAACGTTTGCCGATGAAGGCCCATTCCACCCTTTTATTTGTCCAAGTGGGCAACATCGGCGTCGGACGTATATCCATTAGCTTCGAATCATTGAACATGTCAGACAAACTCTGAGAGAGTGGATCCAACCGAGCCATACGACCCCAGATTTCCTCAACCTTAAGAGTGATGTTAAGGTCCCCCATCAGAATGAGATTAGGCAGAGTTAAAATATTAGAGGCTAGCATTCTGTTCCAAAAGAGCTGTCGATTTACATATGGCGCATACATATTAATTATATATAGATGCTCCGCCTTTCCCCTGATATAACCTTCTAGCAGAATACCCCCAAAAAAGCTATAGGCATTAAAAGACGCCCGACAGGGGTCCCATATGGCTATCAACCCCCCAGATAGACCATCTGAATCCTTTGCTACCGCCTTCCAACCTTTCTTAATGTTCAAAAGTAACTTAATTGCATTTCCTCTAAAACACATAGTCTCTTGACCCAGAAAAATTGCTGGGTTTTCGGATAAAATTAAGTCCCTAAGGCAAAGAATTTTAGAGGCTTTGCCCATACCTCTGATTTTCAATGAGAGGATGTAAGTCATGGCGTGTCCTCTATAGGGGAGCGTGCTCTAAGCGCCCTGGATGATGCCCAGTACCCATCACTTACAGAAATAGGAATGTCTACTAAATTGTCCTCATGTCCATCAAGCAATGATATAGCCCGAAACTTACCCTTAGAAAATTTACTTCTCCCTTTGTGGCTGCAATCTTTTGTGGGATCCTTTTCAGATGTTTCAGGCGGTTTGTCAAAGACTGTGAGAGCGGCTAAGTCTATATTTGGATTGGCTAGGATAGAATCAAGGTCGCTGCCCACAGTATTTCTTGGAGTGGACCCCTGTTCCATAGTGGTCTCATGAGCATATTTGATATCAAAGGATAAGTGTCCATCATTTGATTCATTACTGTGTGACCCAGTATACAGCCCATCTTCGATGAAATCCTTGCCCTTGTCTCTATGTGTGTGGTGAGTATGTATGGGAGTACCATCAGGACTGAGGCCACAGGGGATATTATCCACGGGGATTTCATTTGAAAGGTCAGGTGAGATCTGGCATATTCTGACGTTGTCAAGCCCTTGAGATACCATCTTATTGAGACCATCGGATGGGTGCATATTTGACTTAGGTTCCAGGACCCTACAGTTGAAAAAAGGATCCAAACCCTCAGAAAAATTTTCTTCTTCGTTTGATGAAGGGGATATTGGATTACCTGGAAGAGGTTCCGAAAGATGAGAGGCAGTAATGCGGTTGAATCGACCCACTGCCACGCCCGCATGCCCACCACCAGCATGTTCCATACGGGATCGAAAAGGACAGCTCTCCCTCAGATGTCTAGTTCTATGGCAAATGAGGCAACGAAATGGGATGCCCCAGAAGTCTACACGTTGTCGGTGTCTTTTGTTACCCCAAACCAAGTCAATATCCCCAGGCAGCCCTCCAGAATAGTCAACTTCCACGAGTATCCATGTGATTCTCTTATCTCCCGCGCCCAGAATACTGGGGTCAATATAATTTGTGCTGCCAATAGTGTCTCCAATTGCCCTAAGTGCCTTCAACTTCCAGAATTCAAGGGGCAGACCCGACAATTTAACCCACACCACCTTATTACGAGGAGCCTCTACAACTGAGTTGAACCCGAGGAACCAAGGGACGAGCTGCATGAAGCTTCTGCCACGAACCCATGCTCTGCTGGTCATCTTGAATACATCATTTTCGTCGATAAAATGGACACAGAACCATCCATTGATAAGGTTACTGAACTTTGGACTATATCCAATGATCGGCTTCCACATTTTGCCAATCCATGATGCTGAATCAAAGTCATTACTATCCGGAAAAATCCATCGTCCAATGACCGCTCTCCTCTGTAAGCTCACCACCCGGGTGTTGAGATCCTCTTCGTCCATAAAGACTTCCTTGATATCCATATTGTGTTTAAAAACCGCGTTCAATGTTTTACGTCGACCACCCCTATTTCTCCTGCGTTTTCCAGCAATACCTTTTGTTTCTGCTTCGGGTAAAGATGAGAAGGCCTGTCGAATAATGAATTCATCAATCTCCTGGTCCTGGCTTTTGTTCAGAACTTCCTGACTTGTAACAACGCGATTCCCTGAATCCATCGTAGATATTTGGACCCCCTAACCCTATAATCTGACACTGATAGGTGGCGGGAAGTAGAAGGATATGGACTTCTAAAAACACGGAGTACAGCAATAAAAATGGCCTTTATGAGAGAATAGATGTGACCTTACAAGTATTCTCAGCTTACTCAAAAAGGAGCCTCCAATGCTTCGTAAAAAAACTGCTATTTTTGTGAATTATCACCCTACACCCGACACCTGCCTCTAAGAGACGTCAGAGAATTTGGAGGGAGGATCTGGAAGATCTCCGAATGGATGACAACAAACGGATAGTAGCAGAAGATCATCAATGGGACCATCCAATCCAATTCAAAAAAGCTTCGAAGGCACTCTTCCAGGAACCCGATGCTAGTACCAAAACATAAATAGGATATTGTCCTGCAATATTTATCTACCAACTCATCTGTTGACTCTTTTATGAGGCCTCAACATTCGAAATCTGATGAATAAAAAACTCTCAATCTTCAGCAAGCGTACATAGGGACACCTTGAGAGTTTTTGACCATAAATGCGATCACCTTGTCATGACTGGGACGAATGTCATTACCCTGGAAAATGACAGGGAACGTTGATTTGATCATCTCCTGAGGAAAACTTTCCGATGACAACTTTTGAAAAAGAGTCGGATTTTATGGAAATGGCTAATCGGAAAGATCAGACCACTTTCAGGTTTGGCAACAGCAGCAACAGTGATAACCAGGGATAGCCCACCATCCCCTGCATAGACGGATCCCACAACTCTTACACGGTTGTGTAATATAGAATGATTCAACCCAGCATTGCCTTATGTAATGCCACCAATTCTGTAGGGATCCAGACTCCTACAGAAGTTCCAAAGACAGTTTTGGTCCCGATGTTTCCCCCCTATGGAAAATGCTTTGAAAAAATTTAATTACTTTCTCCATTCCATGTTCCAAAACACCTCAGTGAGAGCATTATAATGAGGAAATCCTGCGAGATGTTCACTTTTCACAGCAACGTCCTCAGTCTTATGTGAATTGGAAAGAGTCCTAACTACTCCTAGCATCCGAAAAAACATCAGCCCATAATATTCAACAGCAGCCACCAAAGGCTGCAACTCATTGTCCAACTTGGGTTCCAGTTATTGGCTTTCATCATAGCCACAAAAGGCCACATAAAACTATCGACAATGGGTTCCAGCTTAATAAACTCAACAATAACCACCAACAGCAACAAACAGTTGTACACTTTGGGTACCAACTCTGTAAATCATAGACCAACTTCTTAAGATACTCAATAATCCCTACCTCGTAAACCTTTCCAGAATCGACAGTAGCCACCAGAGGCAACCTCACTTTGTCCATACATGGGTACCAGTTAGCAGCATACATCAATAGCCATCAAGAGCGACGACAAATTGTCGACATTGAGTTCGAGCTAAATGTTCAGCAACAACCACCATAAGCAACAACATAAAGTTCACTTTGGGTTCCAGCTCTGTTCATCAGAAGAGTTTACCTCAAACTTACCAGCTCAAACTATAGATTCTACCTTCGTTTACGCCATGATCCTATTGACCCTCCTGCGGTGGATTACCCACTGCCACTCTATGTTGTCCGCTTCTCCAGGAAGCTCCTCTGCTCATCCTATTGACAGTCTTATGCCAATAATGCAAATTCGTTGGAGAATGGATAGTGCAATCTTTAACATTTTAGACATAGCATTGTGCTCGGCATTGAAATATTAAACAAAGTAGTTTAAAGAGGTTATAAATTTGTTTGGAAATTTTGGTATGATTTTTGTTAAAATTTGGTAATAAAATTTAGGAAATGTGGATTATACTGATTTTGGATGTATAAAGAGTTTTTGATGGTGCTGAATTCATTTATATTGTCAAAAAACGATTCAAACATTTCTATAATGATATTTTTTTGAAAAAAAAAATTATAAATTCCAACCAACAAAATTTACTAAACATATTTGTAAATAACACTTAAAATAAAACATAAAATAAAAATAAATTAATTTAAAATAATATTCATAATAAAATTTTGATATAACAAATAGTTTACCAAATAGAAAATTAAATAATTTATAAATATGAAGATTTAGTAAATAGAAAATTAAATAATTCATAAATATGAAGATTTGATATTGATACTTTTATAACACTTACTTTGTTATATTGTGATTTTTTTTAATAATTTTTATTTCTTTTAAATATTAAGATTTATATGGATACTTTTATAACAAATATTTGCTATGGATTTTTATTTTTTTTTTAAATAAATTTTATTGGTTATAAATCTCAATTAGTTATTTTATTAATATTAAACAATAAAAAAATAAAGATTTAATTTAAAAAATAATAATTTGTAATCTCTCAAAAAAAAAAAATTTAAAATTCTCGTTTTGATGATGGATCTTCGTTGGGATTCGAAACGTCGACCAATGTTTTATGATACTGTGGATAATCTAGATTCTGCAATTAAAGACAACCATAGAAGTTTAAAAACCATAATTAAATATTTATTTTTAGTAGAATTTTATAAATTATTTGAAAAAATTAAGATATCAACCATAGAAGTTTAAAAACCATAATTTAATATTTATTTCTAGTAGAATTTTATAAATTATTTGAAAAAATTAAGATATCAAACAGATTACAATATAATTGGACAAGTATAAAAAGCTTATCACACTTAATTTTTTTTACAAAAAAATCAAATTTGTGGAAAGGGTGTTGCAATCTAACGCCTATCGCCTAAATATGCACTAGAAAATATAAAACAAAGACATTCAAGGCTTATTATGAAAACCAATACGTTGGATTTCAATGTACTGAGAAAGCATTCAAGTTCAATTTTTGTGTCAATGTTTGTCTTTCACATAGATAATACCAAAACATTTATGACGAAATTTGGAAATCAGTTACTATTTAATGGTGTTTACCCTATATTTTCATTAAAAATGACTTGCAAGGTTTATCTTATATTTGGTGGACAGATCACTGTGGCAGAATGGTCATTTTTCTAAACAAGATTGATCATGAATGATGCTAAGTCGAATCTTATACACAGAGGAGTGGACACCGTGTTACGGGAAATTAAATATTTATTCTAGGTGACATCTAAGAAATTTGCCGAAGGATTCTCTTACTTGGGCTTCACTTTGAAACCTAGTGGCTACAGAATTAGAGACTCAGATTGGCCAATTGATAAGTTCAAAAATAAATTGGATTGATCGACACATAAATGGATGAATTTGGGAGGGAGACTTATTATGTTAAAATCGGTTTTTGTCACACCTCCCGATTTCCTTCCCATTTTTTTTTTTTTCAATCTTTCAAGTTTGATTTTAGCAAGGTTTTATACTATTACTTTGCCTAATTGAGCATGTCAGAATTTTCTCCCACACTTAAGCTTTCATCTCCATGAATCAACTATATTCCACCATCTAGGAATTTAATATATTTATACCCAAATGGGTAATAGACATATTAATAACAAAACCTACCCATACTTAACATAACAATTATGGGTTTATTACTCATTAGCCCTTTTTCATTCCACCTTTAATTGTATAACATCAACCTTTGCGCACTCGACATGTTCGTAATGTTAAATGAATATATGTGAGGTCGATTGCCACATCGTTACACGTCAATAACCTTATATTTAATCGCTTTTATTATATATTTTTTTGTTGATTATTACATGGTCTCCACTCGTTGGTGACCTATGATCCTTAAATGGCCTTTAATACCTATGTTAGTCACTATGCGTACCCCTCACTTATGTTCAATTATGGTATTCTCGTCCTTATTGACATCAAGAATTGAATCATTGAGTTGGCCTCCACGTAATACCTTGTGGTAGATTGGTTCAGCGATATTTAAACTGGAGATGGAATGTTGGCTCCACGTAAGCTCATTCATGATTCCCCATCTCGTCGTAATGATTAAAAAGGGGTTCTTTTCCATTCGTGGTCACGTGAAATTGATTCCACGTAACTCTTAACTCTCTTCGTCAGCCTACCTGGTTGCCAAGGCTATGGTGATGGCTTGGCCAGAATGCAGTAACATTAATTTCAGGGCTTGTTGTATTAAATGTTGAACATATAAGGTACATTTCTCATTAACCCTTCGATCCGTGGCCTCACCCTTGCGATCCTGCCATGTGAACGATTTTGATTCATCCTGGCATTAGGGTTTCATTAATCGATTCGGATGATGTTGATATAAATTCATTTTTTCATGTTGTTTATCAGTTATTTTCTCTTTCTCTTCGTTTTTTTTGTTGAATGACAGTGGAATTTTGTGGCCATATGAACTGCGCGGGACTCAAACCAGTCTTTTGCATATCGTTACGCTACAAGGGACCACACAGGTATGTAAATTCTCATTGACTTGAGAATTCATGCCCTATTATCTCTATTTTCTATGGGATTCCCCTTTCTGGTTTGGGTTTATGCTTCTCGCTTCTCGTCAGCGCTGAGATTGTTGGGTTTAGACGGATCTATTGCCATCGTTTTAGCTCGGGATTTAATTTCATCTATCAATTTGTCAAGACGGTGCGTCATTCTCATAATAGGTTCTATTATGTTTGCAGATAATTGATTTCTTCGTTTTCAATTGATTCGGTTTCCGTAGGTTAAATTCATGGTATGAATATTAACTATTTCCCTCAATGATCCATCTATGGCTGGAATAGAACGCATGCTCTTGGGTGTCAGAGCTGACCTTCTGTCTTACACTCCTCGAGGTTTTCTATGGAGACGTTCGCATGGTGCCAGAGGTATACTACTCCTCTCGACTTCCTAGTTCGTTTTTGGTTTTCAACCTGTGTAGGGTGCCATACTTCTGGTGCGGTCACCCTTTGAATTAGAACGCCCACCTTCAGGTTATATGTATTGATAAAAATTTCTATTTATATGTACAGGGCATATATGAAGTTAAATTTCTCTCTCGCCAGGTAGCCATTCCCTCTCTTAGGTATCCTTTTATCTCTGGTTCTCCTAATTTTTCTTCTCGTCATACTATACATCGTATTTATTTTGGGTTTTCTTTGTTACAGGTAACTACGACCTGCGCCTTACTCTTTCTCTGGAGCAACGAGAGTAATGACTACTTTCGTCCTTTAACCTTGACTTCTCTTGCCTCTCGCAGGTCAGTATTCACCGAACTCTGGTTAGAGGAAGTCCGTCCTTCTACAGCTTAAAATTTGTACAGCTAAATTTGTAGAATTTTTTGACAATTGTAAATGTTAATTTCCAATACTGCTCATGTACTTATATCAGTTCTCGGAGAGTCATGAAACTCTTCCCAGGTTGCAGTGACGTATAAACGTTTGGATTTTATATATCTGTTGTACCTTACTTTTCACAATACCCCTTTTTGATTTAATGGATTTCTATGCGTATTTTATTACCTTGGAGCTTCCATATCCTACAGTCGTTAGACTATATTACTGAATTTGGTAATATTTTAGTGAATAGTGTACTGTTCTTCTCCATATTATAAATCAGTATCATGTACTCTTATGATTACTCATTTTATTATTGTTCTGTACATACTATGTTCATAGTGGTAAGATGTTTAGTCCAGTACATTTGCATGTAGTTCTCATGCCACAATAGTGTGTAGTTTTGACAGTAGTAGAAGTTGAGTTTCTTTCATAATGGTTGGAAATAGTATAACATATCACCCTTTCTGTTTTATACCCTGGTTAATACTTTACATGGGATATGTCTCTAAATTATCTACAGATGGTATACAAATATGTGTCTCTATTTTTTTTCTAAAAGACCTTGGTATTTATAATCTACCATTTTTAACCCCTTGGCTTGGGTTCACAAAATAGACTATAATACATATATTTCAATATGCCATGCTGTGATGAATCTGCATGTTGGTTATTTACTTTAATTTTCTTTCGTCTATTAATTCTGTTCTCTAATATTAGAATAGTTCCATAAGATAATTATCAATGAGTAGTCTCATACAATTTAATAGTTGCTTTCTTCTGCTATAGAAATTGGTGCTTACATGCAAAGTTTATTTACTATTGAGGTTCTGGTTATGTATAATTGATGTGCTGACCCTGAGGTCAATCTATACAATTTCTCCTTTCATTCTTTAATGCACAGTTTAAATCACAATTTAAAAATTCAGTTCATCTCCTATTATTTTCCAGTATAATACAGGAAATCTCAGATAGCTCTCTACTATGTGTGTATATTTTAGTATCATTCTATGAAACAGAAGCAGATTAAGGTTAAATCATAAATTTTACTGTGGAGAAATAAGTATCCTCGGATTTAAACCAACCCTGGTTCAGAGATTCTGTTGGATTCTTCACCACAGATTTAATTTCTACAATTATGCAGAATTATAAAGTTGAATACCTTATGATTAATTCTGTTAAATGTAGCATTTATTTTCTAATATACAATTAACTTTTATATGTAGCCAATTCATACTATCTGAAGTAAACACATTCAGTAATTTCAAATACATACCACTCATGCAATCGACCAACCTCCCAACCTTAGAGTCCTTCTGTCTCCCAGAACTCACCCCCGAGCTGAGATCACCTCCACCACAGAGCAACCACTAATATGTTTAGGAGCAGCTTATTTAAGCTATTTTTCCCCAAAGCCTGTTTCCAATTTTGCGTCCAACATATCAGGATGCTTTTCTTCCTGTTTGCCTAGGCTTCCCATTTTAGGGATTCTTTAAAGCTTTTTTATGCTTTTCCTCAGCTTTTCCATCTTTTTACCTCTTCCCAACTACTTTCCTCATCATTGGGGAATTCAAATTTCTCCTCAAAAATCTAAATTTAGAAATAATTTCTTTCAAGGATTTTTGAAAGATTGTGGGGATATATTTGCCTCATCCATCCTCATGGATTTAGCAAGTGATCTCATAAATCTCATTTTGGTCTATCTGCACAATTCACTTAATTCATTTCCTCAAATTTATTATTTAATTACATTCACAAAATACTTATCCTTTGGGGTCCACTCCCCTTAGGATTAAAGTTCAAATGTCTAGCTTTGAAATTCAAACACATAAATTGGGGGTGTTACATATTCCCCCTCTGAAAATAAACACCGTCCTCGGTGTTGTTCTTCAACTACTAGAGTTCATTTTTCAAACAAAAATGGATATCTTTCCATCATTTCAGCTTCTCTTTCCCAGGTAGCTTCTTCAGCAGTAAAGTGCTTCCCCTACACCTTTACTCTTGCTACTGTTCTGTTTCTCAATTCAATTTCTTCCCGCTCCAATATTTGAAGCGGTTTTGACAGAAACTCCCCTTCTGGTTCCATCTGTACAACATTCCAATCAACTATGTGAGAAGCATCATGCACATATATTTTTAATAATGAAACTTGAAACACATCATGAACTCTAACATGGGGTGGTAAGGCCATCTTGTAAGCCACTGGTCCCACCCTTTCTAATACTTCAAAAGGACCACAGTATCTAGGAGCCAGTTTGGCACAACTTCCAGCATAAAGAGTGCTCTTTTTGGGTTTAATACTCAAATACACATGCTCCCCCACTTTAAACTCTCGGTGCACTCTTTTCTTATCAGCATATTTCTTCTGGCGATCTTGTGCTGTCTTGATGTTTCTTTGTAGCTGTTTGAAAATTCTTTCCATCTCTTCTAAAGCATCTGGTCCCAACATTAGTTTATCTTCTGGCTGACTCCAGCTCAATGGGGTACGACACTTCCTTCCATACAGCGCCTCAAATGGACTCATTTTGATGGAGGATTGGTAGCTGTTATTATAGGAAAATTCAGCTAAATGCAAGTAATCTTCCCACTTTGAGGGTCTATCCATCACATACATTCCCAGCATTTCCTCCAAAATTTGATTAGTTCTTTCCGTTTGGCCATCTGTCTGAGGGTGGTAAGCAGTACTAAAATTCAATTTAGTACCCATCCCTCCAAATAGTCCTTTCCAAAAAGCTGCTGTAAACTTAGCATCTCGGTCAGAAACAATCACCTTTGGAACCCCATGGAGTCTTACTACCTCCTTCAAGAACACATTCGCTACTTGAGCTGTTCCGAAGGTAGATTTCACTGGTGTAAAATGTGCAGCTTTTGTTAAAGTGTCTACTACCAACATTACTGAATCATGTTGGTGTTTGGTTTTGGGTAACCCTGTTATGAAATCCATGGAAACTGTATCCCACTTCCATTCTGCAATCGGCAAGGGGTTTAAAAGACCAGCAGGATGCTGATGTTCAACTTTAACTAGTTGACATTCCATGCATCTAACTAAATATTCTGCTACATCTCTTTTCATTCCTGGCCAAAACAACTTCTTTTTCAAGGTTGTTAACATTTTCTGATATCCTGGATGTCCTGCATAGGGCTGTTTGTGATATTCATCTAGAATTTATTTTTTCAAGGACTCCACATTTGGAATATATAATCTATTCTTATAGCAGATTAGTCCTTTTTGGTTTTGAGTGAATTCAGTTTTCTCCTTATTCAGTTGTTTTACCAGTATAACTTCATAATTTGGATCCTGGTTTGCTTCCTTTTTCACTAAGTCTTCTACATCGATCTGAGCACTACTTCCAATGCTATTGATATTCTGACAAGCATTTCTGCTCAATGCATCAGCAATTTTATTTTCTTTCCCTCTGATATGTTTTATGTCCATATCAAATTCACTAAGAAAAGACAGCCATCTGGCTTGTCTAGCATTCAAATCAGTTTGGGAAAAGAAATACTTGAGACTAATATGATCAGTCATCAATGTAAATTTTTTTCCAAGGAGATAGTGTCGCCACATTTTCAAAGCATGGATAACAGCTGCTAATTCTAAATCATAGGCACTATAGTTATGTTCATGTATCTTCAGTTTTCTAGATTCATAGGCAATAACTGAATTTTCCTGCAAAAGGACTCCTCCCAACCCCTCTCTACAGGCATCTGTACATACAACAAAGTCTTTGTCAGGATCTGCAATCTTCAGTATAGGGGCTATAGTAATTTTTAGTTTTAATTGGTCAAAACTGTTTTGGCATTTTTCAGTCCACTCAAATTTGACACCCTTCCTTTGTAATGAAGTTATGGGATGTGCTATGGCAGAAAACCTCTCCACAAATCTGCGATAATAGCCTGCAATTCCCATGAATGACCTCACTGCTGAAACATCAGTTGGTACAGGCCATTCTTTTATAGCCTTTATCTTTTCAGGGTCAACAACAAGGCCTTGTCCAGAAATAATATGACCCAAATATTGGATCTTATCTTTATAAAATTCACATTTGCTAAAATTGGTATATAACTGGTTTTCCTTCAGAGTTTGCAATACTATCCTCAAGTGTTCTTTATGTTCCTCTTCACTTTTTGAGTAGACTAAGATATCATCTATGAACACAAGGAAAAATTTATCCAAGTACTTGTTTAACACAATGTTCATTAGGCACATGAATGTGGTAGGGGCATTTTTCAAACCAAAAGGTAGGACTACAAATTCGTAATGACCATACCTGGTTCAAAAGGATGTTTTGTTGATGTCTTCTTCTTTAATTATAAGCTGGTGATAACCAGTCCTTAGATCAATCTTCGAAAATACTGAAGCTCCTCTTACTTGATCAAAAATATCATCCATTCTAGGTAAAGGGTATCTATTCTTAATGGTCAACTTATTCAATTGATGATAATCAATACACATCCGAAAAGTTCCACCTTTCTTTTTCACAAACAGCACCGGTGCTCCCAAAGGAGACACACTCGGTCTGATATACCCTTTATCTAACAGTTCTTGCAATTTCATTTTCAGTTCCATAAGTTCAGGGGGACTCATTCGATAAGGTGCTCAGGAGACAGGTGTTGCTCCCAGCACCATATCGATTGAGAAGTCAATCTCTCTTTTGGGGGGAAGATGAGAGATTTCATCTGGAAAAACTTCTTTAAATTCCCTTATCACTGGAAATACATCCAACATGTTTTCTTCAGTTTTCTGTTCTATTTCTTCCACATGTACTGCATAAACTTGGTATCCTTTTCTATCTGTTCTTTTTAATTGTAGTCCTGATATTTGTCTTACAGAGATAGGTTTTTGTTTTTCCTTGAGAATAAAAGGTTCCCCTTCTTCATCTACACAATGTAGGGTCTTGTCCCAACAGTTCATCATAACCTTCTTCTTTTCTAGCCAGTCCATTCCTATCAATAAGTCATATGAACCTAAGGGCAGAATGTTCAAATTTACCTCTGTTTGAAAATCATTTAGTTTAATTGCTATTCGGGGCAATTTATGTGTTACCTTCCTCTTGGTTCCAATGGCCAGCTGAACCAACCATGACTGCTGAAATTTTTCAGGTTTAAGATTACATTTTTCTACAATTTTTGGACTAATGTAACTCAAAGAAGCACCGGGATCAATCAAAACTGTAACAGACTGGTCAGAAATCTTACCCTCCATTTCAACCATGGTAGCTTGATGTTCTGCTTGCCAATTTTCCAAGGGTGCACTGATGGTGGGTATATTTCTTGCTATGTCATTTACTGTAGTGGCTTCTCGATCTCTCATAATCATCTGAATGTTTCGATGGGGACAATATCTCAACAGATGGGGTTCTCCACATGCCCGACATTTCAGGGGTTCTCTCATTTTCACTGTGCCCTCTTTCTTATTGTCTCCATATATTATTTTTTGAGGCCACTTGGGACTAATCAGTTTGAATTTCTTTGGGTTTATGAAACTTTTTCTGCTGATGATCTCTACCAAAATTCTTCAAATAGGCTGGTTTTTGTTTCTTCCCTTTGAATTCACTCTTATTCACCCAACTTTTTCCATGCTTAGTTTTTCTTTTGAGCTATTGGTAGCACAATCTAGCTTTTATAATAGCTTTGTCCATTGTTTTTGGGTTATCAAACTCGATATTCTCTTTGTATATAGCAGGCAAACAATTCAGAAACCTTTGTACCTTTTCCTTTTCTTCCCTTATGTAGGGTACATATCTCAATGGATTTGTAAACTTAGTAACAAACTCATCAATAGTGAGCTGTCCCAGTCTAAATTCATGGAATTCTTTGGCTTTATCATCATAGTAACGTTCATTGAGATATTGGTTTTTGAACTTAACCTGGAAATCTTCCCAAGTAACCGTCTTTTCATCAATGGCATGCACCATTTTCGTCTCCTCCCACCACAAGGTAGCCTTACCTTGTGGCTGGTATACAGCTAATCCGGCCTTCAAATTTCTTTCATATTCATAGACCTGGAAATACTTAATCATATTCAGCAACCAGGCTTCAGCATCTTCCTCCTTCTCCCCATCATATGAGGGAGGTTTGATCTTTCGGAATTCCCCTTGTAATTCCTTTTTCTGCTTATATTGATTCCTAACAAGACCTTGCTCATCTAACTCACTGCCTTTTCCTTCTTTTCTTCTCAAACCTTCGCCTTTTGCTGTTTCGCGAAGTTAATTCTCCGATGAGCTTTTACTGCTCGACCGGCTAATGACAATCATTCTAGATTTTTATCTCGAAATGCAACCTTTGCTGTAGTAACTCCCCGCAACATAGCCATCATGGGCGATTTGGGACTGTGTATTATCCTCATCATTAAGCGTATCAACATAGATTTCGGCCACCTCCTCTCATTTCGCGCACTAACACACTACCAAAATACGTACTCTAAAGAAATTACAAATATAATTTTTTTATTTTTTCACAAAATCAATTTATACAATGAACACACGCAACCGTGAGCACAATGTCACCAAATTTCCCGCCTTTATAACTTAGGCTCTAATACCACTACTACACCTCCCGATTTCCTTCCCAATTATTTTTTTTTTAATCTTTTAAGTTTGATTTTAGCAAGGTCTTATACTATTACTTTGCCTAATTGAGCATGTCAGAATTGTCTTCCACACTTAAGCTTTCATCTCCATGAATCAACTATATTCCACCATCTAGGAATTTAATATATTTATACCCAGATGGGTAATAGATATATTAATAACAAAACCTACCCATACTTAACATAAAAATTATGGGTTTATTACTCATTAGCCCTTTTTCATTCCACCTTTAATTGTATAAAATCAACCTTTGCACACTCAAAATGTTCGTAATGTTAAATGAAAATATGTGAAGTCGATTGCCACATCGTTACATGTCAATAACCCTATATTTAATCACTTCTATTATATTTCTTTTTTTGTTGATTATTACATGGTCTCCAATCGTTGGTGACCTATGATCCTTAAATTGGCTTTAATACCTATGTTGGTCGCTATGCGTACCCCGCACTTATGTTCAATTATGGTATTCTCCTCCTTATTGACATCAAGAATTGAATCATTGTGTTGGCCTCCACGTAATACCTTGTGGTAGATTGGTTCGACGATATTTAAACTGGAGATGGAACGCTGGCTCCACGTAAGCTCATTCATGATTCCCGTCTCGTCGTAATGATTGAAAAGGGGTTCTTGTCCATTCGTGGTCACGTGAAATTGATTCCACTTAACTCTTAACTCTCTTCGTCAGCCTACCTGGTTGCCAAGGCTATGGTGATGGCTCGGTTAGAATGTAGTAACATTAATTTCAGGGCTTGTTGTATTAAATGTTGAACGTATATGGTACATTGCTCATTAACCCTTCAATCTGTGGCCTCACCCTTGCGATCCTGCCACGTGAACGATGCTGATTCATAATGGCATTAGGGTTTCATTAATCGATTCGGATAATGTTGATATAAATTCATTTTTTCATGTTGTTTATCGATTCTTTTCTCTTTCTCTTCGTTTGGTTTGTTGAATGACAGTGGAATTTTATGGCCATATGAGCTGCGCGAGACTCAGACCAGTCTTTTACATATCGTTGCGCTAGAAGGGACCACACAGGTATGTAAATTCTCATTGACTTGAGAATTCATGCCCTATTATATCTATTTTCTATGGGATTCCCCTTTCTGGTTTGGGTTTACGCTTCTCGCTTCTCGTCAGCGCTGAGATTGTTGGGTTTAGACGGATCTATTGCCATCGTTTTAGCTCGGGATTTAATTTCATCTGTCAATTTTTCAAGACTATGCGTCGTTCTCATAATAGGTTCTATTATGTTTGTAGATAACTGATTTCTTCGTTTTCAATTGATTCGGTTTGCGTAGGTTAAATTCATAGTATGAATATTAACTATTTCCCTTCACGTTCCATCTATGGCTGGAATAGAACGCATGCTCTTGGGTGTCAAAGCTGACCTTCTGTCTTACACTCCTCGAGGTTTTCTATGGAGACGTTCGCATGGCGCCAGAGGTATACTACTCCTCTTGACTTCCTGGTTCATTTTTGGTTTTCAACCTGTGTAGGGCGCCATACTTCTGGTGTGGTCACCCTTTGAATTTGAACGCCCACCTTCAGGTTATATGTATTGATGAAAATTTCTATTTATATGTATAGGGCATATATGAAGTTAAATTTCTCTCTCTCCAGGTAGCCATTCCCTCTCTTAGCTATCCTTTTATCTCTGGTTCTCCTAATTTTTCTTCTCGTCATACTATACATCGTATTTATTTTGGGTTTTATTTGTTATAGGTAACTACGACCTGCGCCTTACTCTTTCTCTGGAGCAACGAGAGTAATGACTTCTTTCGTCCTTTAACCTTGACTTCTCTTGCCTCTCATAGGTCGGTATTCACTGAACTCTGGTTAGAGGAAGTCCGTCCTTCTACAGCTTAAAATTTGTACTGCTAAATTTGTAGATTTTTTTTTTGACAATTGTGTGGGGTCATAATTTCCTTAACACGTTTTTGTACTTATACGCTATCGCGAGAGTCATGAAATCCTTCCCAGTCGCGTTGACGATAAACGTTTGTATTTTATATATCCATACCATTTTTCACAATACCCCTTTTTGATTTAATGGATTTCTATGCGTATTTTATTACCTTGGAGCTTTCATATCCTACAGTCGTTAGACTATATTACTGAATCTGGTAATATTTTAGTCAATAGTGTACTGTTCTTCTCCATATTATAAATCAATATCCTGTACTCTTATGATTACTCATTTTATTATTGTTTTGTACATACTATGTTCATAGTGGTAAGATGTTTAGTCTAGTACATTTTCCTGTAGTTCTCATGCCACAATAGTGTGTAGTTTTGATAGTAGTAGAAGTTGAGTTTCTTTCATAATGGTTGGAAATAGTATAACATATCACCCTTTCTGTTTTATACCCTGGTTAATACTTTACACAGGATATGTGTCTAAATTATCTACAGATGGTATATGAATATGTGTCTCTATTTTTTTTTCTAAATGACCTTGGTATTTATAATCTACCATTTTTTTAACCCCTTGGCTTGGGTTCACAAAATAGACTATAATACATATATTTCAATATGCCATGCTGTGATGAATCTGCATGTTGGTTATTCACTTTAATTTTCTTTCGTCTATTAATTCTGTTATCTAATATTAGAATAGTTCCATAAGATAATTATCAATGTGTAGTCTCATACAATTTAATAGTTGCTTTCTTCTGCTATAGAAATTGGTACTTACATGCAAAGTTTATTTACTATTGAGGTTCTGGTTATGTATAATTGATGTGCTGACCCTGAGGTCAATCTATACAATTTCTCCTTTCATTCTTTAATGCACAGTTTAAATCACAATTTAAAAATTCAGTTCATCTCCTGTTATTTTCCAGTATAATACAGGAAATCTTAGATTTCTCTCTACTATGTGTGTATATTTTAGTTTCATTCTATGAAACAGAAGCAGATTAAGGTTAAATCATAAATTTTACTGTGGAGAAATAAGTATCCTCAGATTTAAACCAACCTTGGTTTAGATATTCTGTTGGATTCTTCACCACAGATTTAATTTCTACAATTATGCAGAATTATAAAGGTGAATACCTTATGATTAATTCTGTTAAATGTAGCATTTATTTTCTAATATACAATTAAATTTTATATGTAGCCAATTCATACTATCTGAAGTAAACACATTCAGTAATTTCAAATACATACCACTCATGCAATCAACCAACCTCCCAACCTTAGAGTCCTTCTGTCTCCCAGAACTCACCCCTGAGCTGAGATAACCTCCACCACAGACCAACCACTAATATGTTTAGGAGCAGCTTATTTAAGCTATTGTTCCCCAAAGCATGTTTCCAATTCTGTGTCCAGAATATCAGGATGCTTTTCTTCCTGTTTTCCTAGGCTTTCCATTTTAGGGATTCTTTAAAGATGTTTTATGCTTTTCCTCAGCTTTTCCAGCATTTTACCTCTTCCCAACTACTTTCCTCATCATTGGGGAATTCATATTTTTCCTCAAAAATATAAATTTAGAAATAATTTCTTTCAAGGATTTTTGAAAGATTGTGGGGATATATTTTCCTCATCCATCCTCATGGATTTAGCAAGTGATCTCATAAATCTCCTTTTTGGTCAATCTGCACAATTCATTTAATTCATTTCCTCAAATTTATTATTTAATTACATTCACAAAATGCTTATCCTTTGGGGTCCACTCCCCTTAGGATTAAAGTTCAAATGTCTAGCTTTGAAATTCAAACACATAAATTGGGGGTGTTACAGTTTTATAGAATCTTTTAGTCTATTGGATGCACATTTTTTTTTTTTTTACCTAAGGAAATTATGAAAAGGATCCAAGCAATCATGGGAAGGTTTTTATGGTCAGGAGCACGCTATTGAATCTTTTAGTCTATTGGCCTATCAACCTGAACAGGAATGATGGTTGGAGTATTAGCAGGAGTTGGAGTTGTATCCCTGCCCTATAATCTTAAGTGTTGGTGTCTTTTTTCCAAAACCCTCCCTTCTTATATATATATATATATATATATATATATATATATATATATATATATATATATATATATATATATATATATATATATATATATATATATATATATATATATATATATATATATATATATATGGTTGATCCATTCTTATAATAATTGTGCTAATTAAATAAAAAAAATATTATTTTAATAAAAGAATTTTATTTTTATTTTTTTAAAAGAAACCCACATTTATAAGTATTGTATATTTATAATAGAAATTGAAATTGAATAATTAAAACTAATAACTTAATTCAAATGTAACTATTCTTTAAATAATATTATATATGAAAATTTTTATAATTTAACTACCATTCTTTGACCTTCCCCTTTCTTGGGTCAAACTAGCCGTTTCCATCCAACAGCCAATTAACCCTCCTCCTCATGTATTTATAGTGGAATTATTTGATCTAATTTCTCATCTGTCCTCAAGATGAACCACACTAGCTGGTTCGAAACACGTCGACCAAATTATTTGCTGTGTGATTTTTACCAAAAGATATATGTATACAAAGTAAATTATTATTTGGTAGGATTGAATGAGAGCTACAACACTAGTAGAAAGTTAACCTTGAAAAATCATCTCCATAAGATCATGATGACTAGATTAGATTTATTTGTCTCATATCTTATGAGAGTCTCCCAAATCATAGATGAAATTAGAGCCATTGGAGATACCATTAATGATATATAGCTTATTACAATGACTCAATGGATTTCCCTCCTAATGGGAGCCATTTATTCAAGGAATTTGTGCACAAGACAAACTGCTTAAGTTTGATAATCTATGGATCATTGTGTCCAAGTTAAGAACAAATTGGCATTCAAGAATAGATTATAGAATCCATAGGATGAAGAAACTCAAGCTCTTGTAGCTCACACATGGAAAGGAAAGGGAAGGAGGAACTTTGGAAATTTTATTAGAAGAATATAGGTAGAACACTTGCTCCTATTCAAGATCAAAACAAGAAAAATATGTCAAAGTTCAAGTGTTACATTTGTCATAACTTTGCGCACTATGCCTACTAGTGTCCTAAGAATAAAAGGAAGGAATAGAAAAATGCATAAACATCCAATGTTAATGATGATGGTGAGCAACGTCCTCTTCAAAAGAATTCAAGGGAATCATTCCTTGAATATCTAATTATAGTAATGTTTGTGGACACTTGTGCCTTTAGGCACATGACATGTTTCTGATTTTTGTTAGAAAGGGAGTTGAAAATCCTCAGTAGTTGTCCTCGTATTTTTTATTGGTTATTAATTTTTCTTCAATGGCCTCCCAAGTGGAGTTTTGTAGAAAGGAAGAATTATGGAGATTACTAAGGAAATTATTCATGTAATAGATGGCAACATCAAGAAGTACGAAGTGAGGTTTGTGACTTTAACAACCCTTGGTCATTTTTCTATGTAAATCAAATAATATCAAGGTCATGAGACACATATTCCAAGCTAAATTTTGAGAAAAATATAGTGATGGGTATCGCTGGTGATTAATTAATTGCTATGGAAATTGGCAAAGGAATTGGAAAAGGAAAAGTGGAAATAATTGAAATTATATTTATGAAATAAAGGAAAATAGGACAAAAGGAAGGTGAAGAGACACATATTTGTATGAGAGGAAAATTGAATGGAAATTGAAGGAAAACAAAGAAGATAAAGGCATCAATGATAAAAATTATTTTGAGGATCAATTGTTATCCTTTTGACAATTTCCATTGGAGCTCTCTTCTATTCTCTCATTCTCTCATACCCTTGCACACTTAGAGTATTATTAGAGGATTCTTGAAGCACTTTGGCATACATTGGATTTGGGTAAAGAAGAAAAAGGAAATCATAACAATGAAAGGGAATAGGTGGATCAACAACTACATTTGAATTGATTTGCAGGTAACATGTTGCATGTGTGATTTCCTTGTTGATTTTTAGATGTAGGGTATATGCATGTGATTTTCTAGTTATTTCTTGTCATTGGCAAGGATATTTTCCTGGATTAAAATTTTTTTTAGCCTTGACTTGCCATTTCTTGGATAGTCATGATGTTGTGGATTTTTCTTCTAGATTGATTTCTAATTGGTGCTCATGTTCCTTGTGGATGTGGGTTGGAACAAACACTCTGGAAGCCTTGGAACAACTTGGGTTGAGTTACTAGTGCTACAACATAGGTTGGAAAAAAAATTTTGGAGCCCTTGGTGGTTGAGTTACTGGTCCCTGGATCTAGGCTGGAAAAATTCTTTGGAGCCCTAGAAGGTTGTGGGTTGAGTTAATAATTCCTGGAGCCCTAGACAACTTGGGTAGAGACCGATCTGGTTGGTATTAGAGATGTCTAACCATGGAGGTGGAATCAATGTGTTTGACGGTTGGGGTGGTTTGGCCTTTGGAATCCCTGATTTGGTTTTCTTTTGGTTTATTCCATGATATCCCACATTCATCATTGGAATATGGCATAGGGGTGATTGGCTGAAAGAGAGATTTGGTTCAGATCAATCTATGGTCAGGTGATACGTGGAATTCTCTAACTTGGATGGTATTTTCATATGTTGGTATCAGAGCTTCTGAGTTCAAACACTTGGATTGGATGAGTGGGATGTTATTTTTATGCATGCATGTAAGTTGCCTATGTGCTTGTTATGCATACCTTGTGATAGTCATTGTTACAGTTGTGTCATCATGTTGAGGTTGATGATGTTGGTATGTTATGATGATTGATATGTTGATTTCATTATATATATATATATATATATATATATATATATATATATATATATGATGTGTTAATCCATATTGATTGTTCAAATGAGATAGGATCCCCTAAACTTCATTGAGGTAGGTTTGGTTATGATCATATTTGGTTTATATGACATTTCATCTTTCTAGGAAGTAGAAGATCAGAGATGATAAGAAAAATCATGGATTATAGTTCATGTGACTCTCCTTATAAATCGGGTGAGAAACAAAGAGATGAGTACTCTCCTAACATAGTAGACACCTTGAGAAGTTTAAAGTAAGATATCAAAATTTGTAAAGAGGATAATGAAATAATTGTTTAGTCACATGAAGGAATTTCGAGGGAACAATAAAAGAAAACAAATGTCAGTGCATTGATCCTTTAGATATTATCATATTTGCAGATATGGGGACAACAATAGGTCTGTTATGGACAGGAGGAAAGGACTAATCATGTGTATGGTACCAGGTCTAATAGAGGGCACAGGTTGAATACGGATGACACATCTAGAGGTGGCATATAGATGGAAACACCTAACAGGAGAGGTAGCAATTATGAGTTCTATTTTAGTTTAGGATCATAGAGACAACATGGTCATCATCATTATCAGCCTTAAAGGAGGAGTTAGAAGCAATACTTTCCGGATGAATTCAAGAAAGCCAAACCTCCTAGCTTTGATGGAGAGTTTAAGAAACTAGAATATGCAGAAGAATGACTTCTTGGAATGAAGAATTTCTTCAAACTAAATGATTATACAGAGAATCTAAAATCTAGGATAGCTATTTTCAATTTCAAGGGAAAAGCAAACATATGTAGGAAGATGTTAAGTGTGTTAGAGGTATCAAGACAAAGGAGTTGAGTTGGCATGAGTTCAAAAGACTCTTTAGGAAGAAGTACTTGTCAGAGAGATACTATGCTGGTAAGGCTAAGGAGTTATATAAATTGAATATGGAATCTATGATAGATGATGAGTACATGAATAAGTTTTTGGAGTTATTATGGTATGTAAAATATCTTAAGGATGAGAAGACAAAAGTTCAATTTGTTTTTAGTGGATTTCTATTAGCATTTAGGGATAAAATTGAGTATGATGAGCCTTAGACAATGGAGGAAGTAATTGAGATGTTGAAACATTATTATGAACAGTCGAAGCCTAAGAGGGTTGGAAAGGTAACGACAAGACTAAGGGAAAATGGGATTCCATTCTAAGGAGGAGAACAAGGGTGATGGAAGGAAGAAATTATAATGTTGGACTTGTGATGGAGAGCATCATAGAAGATATTTTTCATAGCATTAGGGTGGCAGACCTTAGATTTACAGTGCTGAGAAGGCACATACATTTGGAGATGTTGGACATAGTATTCCTCATATTTATGCAACATTGGATAATAGGCAGGGTAATCACCAGGAATCTATTATCAAGGTGGAAGGTAATGTTTGTGATCAAGTTGTTTCTATTTTGATTGATGATGGATCTAAATATAGTTATATAAGTCCTGACCTAGTGGATAAGTGTTGCTTGAATAAAGAATTGCATGCAAAGTCTTGGTTGGTAAATTTGGCTAAAGGTACCAAGAAAAGAGTTCATCATTGGGTGAGATCTTATGCATTCCAGCTAAACAATATGCCTACATCAGTGCATCTAAATGTGCTTCCGTTGGGATCATGTAGTATGTTGTTTAGTATGGATTGGTTGTACATTCATAGGAATAAGGTAGATTTCTATGATAGGGGTATAGAGTGCTTGGATGATGATGGACAGAGGAGAATCTTGTAGGGTAAGAAGAAGCCTACATCAGTGAGAATGGTTACAAATATGTAGAAAACATGCAGTATTAGTAAAGGGTGTATATTGTTTATAGTTCAAATTTCTAGTGACAAAGTGAAGGATGCTCAAGGTTCTCAAGTTTTGAAGAGGTATTCTGTTTTGCAGTAGTTTCAAGATGTATTTCTAGCATATATTTCAAAGTTACCTCCCTAGAGGGAAGTGGAATTTTATATTGAGTTGATGTCGAGAGAAACAATAACATCAAAGGAATTGTACTAGATGAGCACTCCACAATTAGTGCAATTGAATTTGTAGCTTAAATAAATTCTTGATAAGGGATACATAATTCCAAGTGTGTCGTCTTGGGATGCAGCAATATTGTTTGTGAAGAATAAGGATGGAACTCTCAGGTTATCTATTGATTACAAGAAATTAAAAAAGGTGAAGATCAAGAACAAGTATATTTTTCTGTGGATTAATGACTTGTTTGATCAATTGAAAAGAGCAATGGTGTTCTATAAGATTGAATTATTCAATACCCCTCCTTAATTACAACAAGAAAAAGTTAAACTAACATGCCTACTAGTCTAAGTCTCATCTAGGCTTATAATGACTCAAGAAAAACTCTTTCTTTTTCTTTTCTTCCACAATTTTTATCCTCTAAATTGATTTAGCTTTGTCTTTTTATTATAATATTAAAACTTTAGTTTCATCATTTGTCAGTGCATCTCTTCCATTGTTTCTTCAGGTTGTCCATGCATGTAATCTACTTCAAAAATCTGTGTGTATATGGATTGATGTCATATGTCATTTTCAATTGTGTGCTCTTTATCATTAATTTTTTCATCATCAATTTGATACAACACTAGTCCATAGTAAAATTTTATTTATTTAGAACTCCAATACATGAAATTTTTATTAACATTTTGATTTTCTATAGCGTCCAGGCTATCTTCAACATTCATTATTGCAAATTCTATGCAGACTTCATTGAAACAAGGTGTTGCAAGCTATGCTTAAAGGAAATTAAATTATACTTCAATTTTTGTTGCTTCTTCCTAGTTTATACTAACATCTACATATTCAAAATCAATGTTAAGTTTAGAAACATCTACAAAGCCATATTGGTTTTGTTCTTTCTACTCTACAATGAGAGCTTTCTCTTCTTGTGCTTCCTTCCCTATCCCAGTCACTTCCACTTCATTACTAGCCTTTGTTGCTTCAAAGAATTTGTATTCCACTTGGTTTTTAGACCCCCATGGGATTCTCTCACCAAATAACATCATATCGATGATATTTTTCTGTTGTCATGTGTTACCACTCATTACTTGCTAACTCTTCTTAATCATAGCTAACATTAGCAATCTCAATTCATGAATTCACCATACTATTAGCTGCTCCAATGTTAGTTTCACTATCATCAAAAAGCTCTATTGTTGGATTCACTAAATGGTCATCCATTCGTGGCTAAGCACAGTGGGATTCACGAGCATCTATATACTCCTTCTCTACTTTTGGTAACACATCATCATCATTTTCATTCACTTTGAAGTGGGATGTACCAATCTCTTTCTGTGGATATGTTGGTATAGATCTGCCTTCTTTTTCATCTTGAAGAATATTACTCCCCCTTACATAAAAGCTCCTCTCAAGGTTATCCCAAGCCTCCTTTGTTGTCTTTGCATCTGCAATGAGGGAAATAATGTTATCATCTACTCATTCTTTTACGTACTTTAATGCGAAGCAGTTCATTTTCCTTCTGTATTCAAACTCATTCAAAAATATGTAAAATAACTCTTGTTGTTTCTTTGACTGTCTTAGCCTCTTATATTTTCCCATTTGTTGAGTGTTGGTTGATTGTTGCTTAACAAGCAACTCCACTTGCAGACATAAAAATTTCCTAGAATAAAACAACATCTATAATAATTTATATGTTGCTTAACTTCTACAAATAGATAGGTCTGCAAATTATCTACAAAGAAAACACTTTCACAAATTCCTTTTCAAAAAATTATTACAACACTCACAACAAATATGAATAATGCCCTTTTTATTTTAATAAACCCTCCTCAAAAATAATTATTATGTTTATGAAGAAATCACTTACCTTTTTTACAAGAACCTTCAAATATTAGCAATGGCCCTTTTTTCCTTAAATAAAACCATATGCAAATAAAACAAAACCCCTTGAAAACTCACAGAAGTCTTTTTTTTTTAATAAAAAAACTCCATTTTTCTAGAAAAATACTTGAATCCCCTTTTTTGTTTTAATCAAAATAAAATGCTTAAAAAAATTATTTAAAAAGGTGTTTTCCTTAGCATACATTTTTCTAAGGGCTTCAAATTTGGTTCCTCGAATAGATAATACGAAGCCTTTGAATTTCCATGCCTCGTGCATGGTCCTTTTCTTGGATAACAAGAGATAATGTTAGTCCTTGAGGTAGTAGGGTGTGTTAGTAATGGTGCCTTCAATATTTATAGGGCATGTTATTTTGGTTGCCCCCTACAAAATTAATAAAAAAAAACAAAATCCAACTTTCACTTCAATGCAAAGTGATGCTTCCTCATAGTTTGATTCTTCAAACAACAGAGGCTTCTCACAACTGCCTCAGGTTCGTTCATGTTTTATGTTGCTCTATTAAGAAGTCTTATGTAGGTTCACACACTTATCCCTATTTCTATTAAGGATTCTTATGCAGGATGTTCTGATACCACATTGAAGATTCAAAGTGTGGAGTGACGTGCTCTTCTCAATATTATCAAACAACTTAATAACAACTTAATAATGTTAGATCAAAGACTTTTGTGATCCATAATGTAGATAAAAGAACTTTCGGATTAATCTGTGCATCATTAAGATTAGGTCGACGTTTCGAACCAAATAATGTGATTTATCCTTAGGACAGGTGGAGAGAGACTGATCGATCTCAAAGAATTATATAATTTAATAACTAAATTGGAACTCAATTATAACGGAACCAAACTAACCAAAATAAACTGAATTCAAACTAACTATGATACCTATGATACCTATATGGACAATGATGACAAGAAAAGGTGGTTTGAATTATTTTCTCCAACCGTGCTAACAAACATAAATGTGAAAACATTGACTAGGAATATTGAATTTTATTGACCATTGAGCTTTTCATAAAATTACGTCAAGGGTTTTCAAGTTCTTGTGCACTTTGTCTGTAGTAAATTCACCAAATTCACACCCTTGCTTGTCACCAAGTATGGCATGGAAGATCGATTCCAAAACTGAAAACCTTCCTTTGAGTAAGTGAGTCTACAATCAAATATATATTCCAAGTTCAATGGTGAAGAATTTACAGCGTAAGATACTGAAATTTTTCTAGTTCAACCAAGGAATTAAGGAGCAAGGGAGTATTGGTCGCATTGTCTGCATTCCCTTCCAACATCTGCACAACCCTGCTCATACAGGGACGATCATTGAAGTTGTATTAAATGCACCAAAATCTAATTGTAATAGTTCTCCTTACCTACTCCTCTTTTTGTTCCATTTCTCCTCCTCTTGCTCCTCTCAATATTATCCCTAACTTGAGCTTGGAATCCCATTCAAGGATGTAAAGCTGACTTGTGCGGCTCACCCTCTAGTCTATGTTATTTCTTCCGTCAACAATCTAATTTATCAGTAATATACCCCATATCTCTGTCACACATCTTTGGCACAACATATCTCGGGTTCCTTGTTAGAATATTAATCAAGACGCAATTCATAGTCAACATAGTACAAATTAGGATTTAATTCTCAGTCATAGTTGGCAAAGTTTAGGTAGATAATTACGCCGATAGGTGTAACCCTGTGTTGGAATTGGATATTTTAATACATTTCATAATTAATCATTTTGATTGGATGGTATAAATTGACAAATGCTGGTATATTCTCGTCGTTGCCACTCCATCTATGAATGAAATTGAAACTAACAACTTCCTTGCATATTTAAATCAAGTGTTTAAACCATGTTTAAAATAATTTTTTACCAAATCCTAATTAAAATTTTACTATGCCTCTTGTTTATAAACACGTATAGAGATTAGAGAAAATCAAATCTAAAATAAATAAATATTCTTTTTTCTGTGAAAGGAATGTCGATTTGCATTCTTAAACTGTTGGAACATGGCAGAATAAATGGAAACATGGAATGTAATGGCTGAAACGTTAACACCTCAATGTTTTCGTCCAACGTCTGATGCTTGAAATTTTGTAATGATCTCAATCCTCAACCCGTCCATCGCACTTTGAATCAGCGCCAGTTATATGCATGACTTCTATTTTCTTCTGCCTGGGCCTCGCATTAGAAGCTTTCTCCAAACATTCGCATGGCGCCACATACTACCTCAGATCGACCAAAGCACGTCATTTTCTATAGAGCGCCATGAGATTTCCTAAGTCGAACCCAAGGGCTTGGTCGAAATCCTCAAGCGCCAGCTCATATTTCTTCACTTGAAGCCTTGTCTCTGTCCGGTTGGAATATGAGTGGAGGAGCAAGGTATTCATATTATTATTCCGAGCAGACTTCATTTCCATTAGTTACATTGCACCCGGTGAGTCTTTTATTATTTCTCTAGATTTATTGTTTTAGACACAATTTGAATCATATTTATGCTGCTAATTATTGTGGCTTACGTACTGTAGAATTTGGATATAGCGAGAAAATATCTGCAAAGGCAGACATGTACAACTATGGAGTGTTGCTATTGGAAATGGTAACAAGAAGATCACCCGCAGATGGACTTCCGGAGGGATTTAATTCGCTGGTAGAATGGGTGGTTGTATGTATTTTGTAGAGTGATCAGCCGACAGAGAAGATTGTGCAGGAAGTGATTGATCCATCACTTTCAGAAGAAATGGACAGAGAAGCAACTAAGGCAGCTGCAGATTCGATAATGGAACAAATTATAGGAGTGCTGAGGTTGGGATTTGCGTGCTGCCGAAGCGATCCAAAGGAGAGGCCTCCCATGAGTGTAGTGCTAGACATGATCACTAATATAAAGAAGACAAAGCATGCGGCCAATACCAATAACAATCCCAATGTCTCTGCTCCGACGATGGGCTCAATCCTTCGTTATCTTGAAAAGTATGCTTCCTGTTCCTCATTTTCTTTTCATAAAATTCTGGTCTTGAATTTATTTATAACTTGAAATTAATTAAGTATGCACTTTATTTTTATTCTCTTTTCTAAATTTTAAAATATTGTCAAAATTTATAATTAATAACTATGCATTTTTATTTTTATTCTCTTTCCCTTTCTATTTTTATGTTGGGTCTTTTTATTGTCTATCAATCGGTCAAACAATATAATTTGATTTTCAAATTTCCAAAATTTATAATTAATAAAAATACATCTCTGCATCTTTATTCATTCCTATTTTTATTGGCCAATACATATTTTGCAGACTCTTATATGCCCACCATTAAATTTAAAGAAGTGATAAACATATACTACCTACTAACATCTACTAACATTTAATCACTTATAGTTTGAAAAATAAAATAATGTTCACCTCTTTAGTATCTTTCAAGCAATCACTCATGGGCAATATAATATTTATTTAGAGTTTGTCTTTCAATTTGATTGGCTGACTGACTGGTTCACAAATGCTACAGCAACGACCAGGCACAGACGACGGATACAAGTACATCATCCTTGGAATCGCTATCCATATGGGAGTCTCCACAATTTAGTAGACCCAGTCCGTTTCGATGATGAAAATCATGAAAATTATAAATGTATGTTTCATGAGGATCGTAATCATGAAAACAATATTGGCCTGCCTCTGTGACAAAGTCGACCTGTTTTACATTGATTTTCGTAAGATGTCTGGGTTGAAATATATATATATATATATATATATAATATAAAACCAAATTCAAAGACTTCAAATTATTTAATTGAAATAATAAATATTCAATTTAAATAATAAACAAAATATTATTGGTTTTAATATCCATGAGAAGCGTGTGTTTCATTAAATTTATACTTCTGAAATTAGTTAATTAAAATATTTAATATATAAATTAAAATTACATGGAAAATAAAATATATAATATAAATAAATAAAATTTTATAAAAATAATTGTTTTAAATATTTGAGTTTATAGGTTTAGTTCTAGTTTTTGTTCTTCAGTCAGCATAGAGATAGTTTAGTTATGTTTATAATATAGATACTTTTTGAATTTTGGACTCATTATTTCATAAATAGATGGCCAAATATCTTGATTCTCGTTAGGTTGATTGAGAATACTTACCAAAGGTTAAAGGTTAAATATGTTGATGATGAGTAATGGATGTACTTGTTTTTTTAGATTTTTTTAAAGTAATACTATATATAAAATAAGAAAATAAATAATATAATTTATTTTAATATTAAAATTTTAAATACCAACTATTACTTCTTAATTTATTTTTATTGTTTTTAAAAAAATAAATTAAATTAATGATTGGCTTTGAGAAATCTTATTATTTTACACTTTTATTTTTAGCAAACTAATGAGTTCACAAACTTTTTGTTATATAAATTGTTTTCTTCAAATGTATAATTGAATTCACAATTTTTAACTCTATAACAGTTTTTACAAATTTAACAATTTAAAACTACAATTTTCAACAAGTATTATTTCTGAAAAAAGTTATCAGAAAATAGGCTAAAAATATAAAAATGTAGAATATTTAAAGTTCAGTGATTTGAATATTTAATTATTTGTGAACTTTTTATGTTATATAAAAACCAATTATGGTATTAATTTAAAATGAGGTTATTATGTGAAAATTATGTTATATGGGGTAGTTTAATGTTCTAATTTTTGTTTTTCTATTTATTTTATATAATTTGATCTAATTTTTTTGATAAAATTATAAATTTTAGTTATATAGTTTACATTTTTTTTTGGTAAACTTGAGAGGACTACATTTTTAATATGTTCAATATATCATTATGATAGAGGCAAAGAATTGAACTAGTGAATTTACATAGAAAAGTATCTTAACAAAGCACCTAATTACTATCTATCTAAAACCCATAAACAATATATAAACTACATTGTAATATATAAACTATATTTTTTAAATATATAATTAAATTTATAATTTTGAAAAATCTTTAAAATACTAAAATTGTATTTTAAAATTGAATAGATTACACCATTAAAATTTGTAATTTTAATAATTTTTTATTTAATTTAGAACCAAATACCAAAATACATACCCATAATTTTAATTTTCCCATTATTATTCATTCAGTAATTGTTTATCAAATTTTATGAAAATTTAGTCACTGAGTTCAAATATCCATGAACTAGTCCATGAAAATTTAGTGACTAGTTCAAATAGCCATGAACAAGTCCAATATAGTTATAAAATATGCACTCCGTCTGATTATTAGGTCAGATTGTCAAGGTAATCCCATTGTCAATATTTTGAATGAGTGCACACAGAAATACACCATATTTGACATTTTCAATGCAGGATACAGACCCAAAAATATTAGATCGAGAAGCATTTGACACAATTTAAAGGATTTTTTATTTTAGCCACAAATAATGCCAGTCATTTTGATGGTGTAATCGCAGAGCGCCTAAGTGTAAACGCCGCTTACCATGTGGACTACTGGGAATTTTAAATCTAAGGCATGATTAAAATTTTGAAGTTTTTTGTGATCGTTAAGTATCATGATCATTATCCTGTTGATTTGAATTGGTGTTCCTTTTGTGGTCGGTCTGGTTTTGTTCTCGAAGAGGCTATTTGATAAATGGCCGTTGATGGAGATTTTTGAGTCCATTTTTGTAGTGGGGTTTCTTTTTGTAAAGACAAAAAAAACATATGTTAATTTCAATGTTATTTTTTTGGTTTCACTGATGGAAAAATTGAGTATCACTTTAGTTTATATATTTATTCGGTTTTTAATATTAACAGTCAGTAAGGTTGACTGATCACTTGCAGTTTATCATAATAATATTCATGTGACTTTAAAATTCCTCTTTATTTAAAATATTGGGTCGTATTCTTTATTAAGCTATTGTGTTTTTAATATTGTTCCCTTTGTCTTAATGGTCCCTTAGGTTATTAATATTTTGCCCTTGCGTTCACCAATTCCTTTGGTTTATAATATTAAACCCTTGGGTTTAATAGTTCTTTTGGTTTATAATATGAATGATCCCTTGGGTTAATTATTAGTGTTTATTAATTTCTTCAATTTGAGTATTTTTTTATTAATTTTATTGATCCTTCGATTTTATTAATCACTTGAGTTTATTAATAATATTTGTTTTTAATACTAATTTGTTGGGTTTATAATATTAATAATCCCTTCGGTTTATTGATGTTCTTTTTTTATAATATTAATAGTCCCTTTGATTTATTGATGTTTTATGTTTATAATATTAATATTTCACTGTATTTGTTGATCAATTGGGTTTATAACATTGATTCCTTAATTTTTCGGATCCTTTAGGTTCGTAATATTATTCCCTTCACATTATTAAATCAAAATATTGGGGTTTTAATATTAGTCCTAGAGTTTAATACTAATGCATTGTCCAATTTCACATTATGAAATACACTGACTCAATATGAAAATCAACCATGGGAAGCCATTTTTAATTAGCATTACCCATAGTTGATCAATGTCATCCATGATCAAATGACACATTCTCACAAATATTGTCTCAATATGAAAATCACCCATGGCCAACCATGGTCATAGTTGGTCCAACATCGCATTGTGACAACAAATGTCTCAATGTTTAAATCAAGCATGGTAAACCATGTTTATTCCCCTCGATTTATAATATTAATAATCATTTCACTTTATCAATGATTTTTATTTTAAAAATTGATTCCTAAGATTTATTAATCATGTGAGTTTCTCATTCATTTGCATTTAAAATATTTATTCATAGCCTTTACTAATATTTTTTATTTTTATATGTATCCCTTGGCCTTGTTTATCTCTTATGTTTTTAATATTTTTCCCTTGGGTTCCCCAATTCCTTTGGTTTATAATATTAAACCCTTGGGTTTATTAGTTCTTCTGGTTTATAATATTAATAATCCCTTGTGTTTATTAATTAGTTGATTTTAAAATATTTATTCTTATGGTTTATTAATTTCTTAGGCTTTTGAATTTAAAATATTTATTCTTAGGGTTTGTTACTCTCTTGTGTTTTTAATATTGATCCCTTGGCCTTATTGATAACTTATGTTTTTAATAATTTTCCCTTGGGTTCACCAATTCCTTTGGTTTATAATATTAAACCCCTTGGGTTTATTATTTCTTTGGTAAATATTATTAATAATCCCTCGGGTTTTATTAATCTCTTGAGTTTAAAATATCAAACGCTATCGTTTATTAAATTCTTAGGTTTTCAGTTTAAACTATGTTAATTTCAATGTTATTTTTTTTGGTTTCAACACTGAGTGAGAATTTAATATCACTTTAGTTTATTGATTCAATCGGTTTATAATACTAACAATCAATAAGGTTGATTGATCACTTACGACTTTATCATAATAATAATCATGTGACTTTAAAATTCCTCTCTATTTAAAATATTGGGGTGTATTCTTTATTAATCTATTGTGTTTTTAATATTGTTCCCTCGCCTTATTGGTCCCTTAGGTTATTAATATTTTTCCCTTGGGTTCACCAATTCCTTTGGTTTCTAATATTAAAAACTTGGGTTATTAGTTCTTTTGGTTTATAATATGAATAATACGTTGGGTTAATTATTAGTGTTTATTAATTTGGTTGGTTTTATATATTTTTTTTATTAATTTTATTGATCCTTCGACTTTATTAATCACTTAAGTTTATTAATAATTTTTATTTCTATGACTAATTTGTTGGGTAATATTTTTCCCTTAAGGTTCACCAATTCCGTTTTGGTTTATAATATTAAACCCTTGGGTTTATTAATTCTTTTGGTTTATAATATGAATAATCCCTTGGGTTAATTATTAGTGTTTATTAATTTCTTCAACTTGAGAATTTTTTTATTATTTTTATTGATCCTTCGATTTATTAATCACTTGAGTTTTATTAATATTTTTTGTTTCTAATACTAATTTGTTGGGTTTATAATATTAATAAACCCTTCTCTTTATTGATGTTCGTTTTTTTATAATATTAATAGTCCCTTTGCTTTATTGATGTTTTATGTTTATAATACTAATATTTCATTGTATTTTTTGGTCCATTGGGTTTATAACATTGATTCCTTAATTTTTTCGGATTCTTTTGTTTCATAATATAATTCCCTTCGAGTTTATTAAATCCAAATTTTGGGGTTTAAATATTATTCCTAGAGTTTAATACTAATGCATTGTCCAATTTCAGATTATGAAAAACACTCACTCAATATGAAAATAAACCATGGGAAACCATTGTTAATTAGCATTAGCCATACTTGATCAATGTCATCCATGATCAAATGTCACATTCGACAAATATTGTCTCAATATGAAAATCATCCATGGCCAACCATGGTCATAGTTGGTCCAACGTCACATTGTGACCACAATTGTCCGAATGTTTAAATCAAGCATAGTAAACCATGTTCATTCCCCTCGATTTATAATATTAATAATCATTTCACTTTATCAATGATTTTTTTATTTTAAAAAATTGATTCCTAAGATTTATTAATCTCTTTATTAATCAGTGTGTGTTTCTCATTCATTTTCATTTAAAATATTTATTCCTAGCCTTTACTAATATTTTTTTATTTGTATATGTATCCCTTGGCCTTTTTTGATCTCTTATATTTTTAATATTTTTTCCCTTGGGTTCCCCAATTCCTTTTGGTTTAAAATATTAAACTCTTGGATTTATTAGTTCTTTTTGGTTTATAATATTAATAATCCCTTGTGTTTATTAATTAGTTGGTTTTAAAATATAGATTCTTATGGTTTATTAATTTCTTAGGCTTTTTGAATTTAAAATATTTATTCTTAGGGTTTGTTACTCTCTTTTGTCTTTAATATTGATCCGTAAGTTGTATCAGATAACTTATGTTTTTTAATAATTTTTCCCTTGGGTTCACCAATTCCTTTGATTTATAATATTAAACCCTTGGGTTTATTATTTCTTTTTAGTTTATATTATTAATAATCCCTCGAGGGTTTATTAATCTCTTGAGTTTAAAATATTAAATGTTATCGTTTATTAAATTCTTAGGTTTTTCAATTTAAACTATGTTAATTTCAATGTTATTTTTTGTGGTTTCATTTGAAATGCAATTTTATATCACTTTAGTTTATTGATTCAATCGGTTTATAATACTAACAATCGATAAGGTTGATTGATCACTTTCAGTTTATCATAATAATAATCATGTGATTTTAAAATTCTTCTCTATTTAAAATATTGTGTCGTATTCTTTATTAATCTATTGTGTTTTTAATATTGTTCCCTTTGCCTTATTGGTCCCTTAGATTATTAATATTTTTTCCTTAGGTTCACCAATTCCTTTGGTTTCTAATATTAGACCCTCGGTCATTAGTTCTTTTTGTTTATAATATAAATAAAACGTTGGGTTAATTATTAGTGTTTATTAATTTCTTTGGTTTTTATATTTTTTTTATTAATTTTATTGATCCTTCGACTTTATTAATCACTTAAGTTTATTAATAATTTGTATTTCTAATACTAATTTGTTGGGTAATATTTTTCCCTTGGGTTCACCAATTCCTCTTGATTTATAATAATAAATCCTTGGTTTTATTAGTTCTTTTTGGTTTATAATATGAATAATCCCTTGAGTTAATTATTATTTTTTATTAATTTCTTCAACTTGAGTATTTTTTATTATTTTTATTGATCCTTCTACTTTATTAATCACTTGAGTTTATTAATAATTTTTTGTTTCTAATACTAATTTGTTGGGTTTATAATATTAATAATCCCTTCTCTTTATTGATGTTATTTTTTTATAATATTAATAATCCCTTTGCTTTTTTGATGTTTTATGTTTATAATATTAATAATTCATTGTAATTTTTGATCCATTGGGTTTATAACATTGATTCCCTTTAATTTTTTTGGATTCTTTCATTTCATAATATTATTCCCTTCAAATTTATTAAATCCAAATATTGGGGTTTAAATATTAGTCCTAGAGTTTAATACTAATCGTTGTCCAATGTCGGGATTGAGAAAAACACTCACTCAATATGAAAATCAACCATGGGAAACCATTTTTAATTAGCGTTAGCCATAATTCGATCAATGTCATCCATGATCAAATGTCACATTCTCGACAAATATTGTCTCAATATGAAAATCACCCATGGCCAACCACTGATCATAGTTGTTCCAATGTCGCATTGTGACAACAATTGTCTCAATGTTTAAATCAAGCATGGTAAACCGTGTTTATTCCCCTTGGTTTATAATATTAATAATCATGTGACTTTACTAATTATTTTTGTTTTTTTATAGGTATCCCTTGGCCTTGTTGATCTCTTATGTTTTTAATATTTTTCCCTTGGGTTCCCCAATTCCTTTGGTTTATAATATTAAACCCTTGGGTTATTAACTCTTTTGGTTTATAATATTAATAATCCCTTGTGTTTATTAATTAGTTGATTTTAAAATTTTTTTTTCTTATGGTTTATTAATTTCTTAGTTTTTTTGAATCTAAAATATTTATTCTTAGGGTTTGTTACTCTCTTTTTGTTTTTAATATTGATCCCTTGGCCTTATTGATAACTTATCTTTTTAATAATTTTACCTTGGGTTCACCAATTCCTTTGGTTTATAATATTAAACCCTTGGAGTTTATTATTTCTTCGGTTTATACTATTAATGATCGCTCGAGTTTATTAATATCTTGAGTTTAAAATATTAAATACTATTGTTTATTAAATTCTTAGGTTTTGGGTTTAAACTATGTTAACTTCAATGTTATTTTTTTTGGTTTTAGTGATGGCGAAATTTAATATCGCCTTAGTTTAATAATTCAATCGGTTTATAATATTAACAATCACTAAGGTTGATTGATCACTTGTGGTTTATCATAATAATAATCATGTGAATTTAAAATTCCTCTCTATTTAAAATATCGGGTCGTATTCTTTATTAATCTCTTGTGTTTTTTAATATTGTTCCCTTCACTGATTGGTCCCTTATGTTATTTATATTTTTCCCTTGGGTTCACCAATTCCTTTGGTTTCTAATATTAAACCCTTGGGATATTAGTTCTTTGGTTTATAATATGACTAATATGTTTATGGTAATATCGAAGTAATACTAATTCTATTAGACCATCAAAAAAAATTTACATGTCAGCCTCCCTCGCCCATGGATAAATCCATGTCCGAGGAATAGTTCAGTAAAACTCACCGGGTCAAAAACTCAGATCGCCCCGGTGGGAATCGATAATATAGTCCAAAACATACCAGGGGCTTCCCTTGGTGGGAAACTAGCCTTTGACATTGTACAAAAAGAGACTAAAAATACAAACAAGAGATGCATCCAAATCCTACAAATGAAGAAGCTCAACAAAGACCTACTAGGGAGGGCTTTCATGCTCATCTACTTTGGATGGAGAATCCTTCTCGAGGATGCGGGAGATGTACCCATAATCCAGGGTGATCAATGTGTCTTCATGCTCTGCTTGCAAGGGAAGGGTAGAAGACCGAGCCTTTATGCGGGAATGTCAGAAGGACCGACGATATTGCGGAGCAGTAGAAAATTTCCAGCACCCAGTAGCTTGGAAGAGTTTCCTTACCTTTCATATAATCAGATAAACTAAGCCCTCGGAATCGCAACATCCTCATCGGCTGAATTCATCATCGTCCGAAGAGGGGGCTAGAGGTTGCTACATTGGAAGTGTCTTGATCTTGCGAGGAAGGAAGGGTGGCTCGGCTGAAAGGTCGACTTGTCGGCACGCTTCTTGCGCGGGAGCGCGGGATGGTGCGACGGAGGAGGCGAAAACAAACTGGAAGGGACGAGGGGGGGTCAAAGTGCGTAGTAGGCATGGGGAAGGGAGGAAACAGATCGACGGGGTCCCAGAGGCCGGGAATACAAGTCGAAAAGGGATATCCATGGGCGGGGGGAGGATGCTTGGGGGATTCCTCTTCCCCTCTGAGAGCCGAATGTGATGGCGACGCAAAATTATGGCCAACTACGGATGAAACTCATGAAGAGCAGGCACAACTATAGAGGTAGGGGCCTAAAGACGCCACACCATAGTCGAAGAAAGGTCGAAGTAGGAGGAGCAAAGGAATAACAACCCGGGGGAGGGATGGGAAAGCCAAAGGCGTGGCGGGAAGATAGATCACCATACTAAATATAGGAGTAATTATCCAACTTGTTGGTATGCATGAGTTAAGGTGGCGAGATGGGAATTTAAGTCCATGTCCACATGAAAATTGATAGCGGTGTGCGAGTGAGCCAAGGGAGGGGGCGCATTGGCACGCCATGTGGTGGGCCACATAGTTGCCCTCGTGAAGGTCGAACCAAAGTTGTGAACCACCCGCATCCCTGGGGATGGTTTTCATTGTGCACACCCGAAGAGTGCGATCCTGGAGGAGAGCTTCATCATGAGCAAAGGAAAGAGGCCCGGCGCAAATGGGTTCGTGGTGAAGGACTTCTTTGTTGGCCGGAGGTCCGCAACTTTGTTGGCCGAACGTCGAACATCGGGCTGAAGTCTATTGTTGTTTCAACGCACATTCTTTGCTCAAGCGCTTTGATCTCGAGGCTAGGTGCCATTTTTTCGATGAGGTTAGAGGTGGAGGAGCCAACCTAGAGTCACTTAGCCATATTGATTAAAATCTGAGAGTCACCTTCAATAATAAGGGGGAGCAAGTGATGCTCCCTAGTAAGGATAAGCCCTTGGAGTAGACCTTCAAGTTACGTCGAGTTGTTGGTGTCCCATCCAAGGCAGTCGAAGAAGAGTAAGTGCACGTGGCGGGAAGTTCTAAAAATTCCTCAGTAACCCTCTCTCCCTCCAGGGTTCCCCTTAGAAGCCCCATCAAAATTGAGCTTGTAATGTCATGGTGGCGAGAGGAATCCCTAGCCTTTACTAATCTATATGTATCCCTTCACCTTGTTGATCTCTTATGTTTTTAATATTTTTCCCTTTGGGTTTTCCCAATTCCTTTGGTTTATAATATTAAAACCTTGGGTTTATTAGTTCTTTTGGTTTATAATATTAATAATCCCTTGTGTTTATGAATTAGTTGATTTTTAAAAATATTGATTCTTATGGTTTATTAATTTTCTAAGGTTTTTCAATTTAAAATATTTATTCTTAGGGTTTGTTACTCTCCCTGTGTTTTTAATATTGATCCCTTGGCCTTATTTATCCCTTAATTTTTTTAGATTCTTTCGGTCGTAATATTATTCCCTTGAGTTTATTAAATCCTAATATTGGGGTTTAAATATTAGTCTTAGAGTTTAATACTAATGCATGGTTCAATTTCACATTATGAAAAACAACGACTCAACATGAAAATCAACCATGGGAAACCATTGTTAATTAGCATTAGCCATATTCGATCAATGTCATCCATGATCAAATGTCACATTCCGACAAATATTGTCTTGATATGAAAATCGTCCATGGCCAACCCCGAGTCATAGTTGGTCCAACATCGTATTGTGACAACAATTGTCTCACTTGTTTAAATCAAGAATTGTAAACCATGTTTATTCCCGGTTTATAATATTAATAATCATGTGACTTTATCAAAAAAAATTTATTTATAAAATTGATTCCTAGGATTTATTAATCTCTTTATTTATCATGTGAGTTTCTCATTTATTTTTCATTTAAACTATTTATTCCTAGCCTTTACTAATATTTTTGTATTAGTCCTAGAGTTTAATACTAATGCATGGTCCAATTTCACATTATAAAAAACACTCGACTCAATATGAAAATCAACCATGGGAAACCATTGTTAATTAGGATTAGCCATAGTCGATCAATGTCATCCATGATCAAATGTCACATTACGACAAATATTGTCTCAATATGAAAATCACCCATGGCCAACCATGGTCATAGTTGAGTCCAACGTCGCATCATGACAACAATTGTCTCAATGTTTAAATCAAGCTTGGTAAGCCATGTTTATTCCCCTCGGTTTATAATATTAATAATCATGTGAGTTTACTAATTTTTTTTGTTTTTTATAGGTATCCCTTGGCCTTGTTGATCTCTTATGTTTTTAATATTTTTCCCTTGGCCTCCCCAATTCCTTTGATTTATAATATTAAAGCCTTGGGTTTATTAGTTCTTTTGGTTTATAATATTAATAATCCCTTGTGTTTTATTAATTAGTTGATTTTAAAAATATTGATTTATATGGTTTATTAATTTCTTAGGATTTTGAATTTAAAATAGTTATTATTAGGGTTTGTTACTCTCTTGTGTTTTTAATATTGATCCCTTGGCCTTATTGATAACTTATGTTTTTAATAATTTTCTCTAGGGTTCACCAATTCCTTTGGTTTATAATATTAAACCCTTGGGTTTATTATTTATTTTGGTTTATATTATTAATAATCCCTCGGGTTTAATAATCTCTTGAGTTTAAAATACTAAATACTATCGTTTATTAAATTCTTAGGTTTTGGGTTTAAACTATGTTAATTTCATAACCCCCCATAAGAATCCTGGTTCTTTGGTTTTATAATATTAATAACCCCTCGTGTTTATTAATGTATTGAGTTAAAAAATATTATTTCATAGGCTTTTTTTAATTTCTTGGGTTTTTTTATTTTAAAAATGTTAACTATTAGGTTTTATTAATCTATATTGTTTTTTAGTATTGCCCTTAGCCTTATTGATCCCTTAGAATTTTAATATTTATCCATTAGGTTCAACACAATTCCTTTGGTTTATAATATTAAACCCTTGGGTTTATTAGTTCTTTTGGTTTATAATGTTAATCACACATTGGGTTTATTAATCTCTTGAATTTAAAATATTAATTCTAAGGCTTATTAATTTCTTAGATTTTTCTACTTTAAAAATATTAATTCTTAGGGTTTATTAATCTCTATTGTTTTTAATATTCATCAGTTAGGTTTATAATATTTATCCCTTGGGTTCGTTGATTCCTTTGGTTTATAATATTAAACCCTTGGGTTTATTAGTTCTTTTGGTTTATAATGTTAATAATCTCGTTGGTTTATTAATATCTTATGTTTAAAACACTCGATTCTTATGGTTTATTAATTTATTAGGTTTTTTTAGTTTAAAATATCAATTCTTAGGGTTTATTAATCTCTTGTGTCTTTAATATTGATCCCTTATGTTTATAATATTTATCCTTTGGTTTACCAATTCCTTTGGTTTATAATATTTAAGCCTTCGATTTATGAGTTCTTTTGGTTTGTATTATTAATAATCTCTTGGGTTTATTAATATCTTGAGTTTAAAATATTAATTGTTAGGTTTTATTAATTTCTTAGGTTTATTGTTTTTAAATATTATTTCATATGCTTTATTAATCTCTTGAGCTTAATTTATTAATTCTTAGAGTTAATTACTTTCTTATGTTTTTTGGTTTAAAGTATTATTTCTTAGGGTTTTTTAATCTCTTGAGATTAAATTATTTATTCTTAGTTTTTTCTTTTCTTGATTTATAATATTAATATTTATCCTTTGC
This sequence comes from Pinus albicaulis, assembly GCA_034641835.2. Taxonomy (NCBI): domain Eukaryota; kingdom Viridiplantae; phylum Streptophyta; class Pinopsida; order Pinales; family Pinaceae; genus Pinus; species Pinus albicaulis. The sequence goes on along the minus strand of CM076581.1, from coordinate 1,132,087,787 downwards.
TTCACTAATTACTTCGATTTATAATATTAAACCCTCTTGTTTATTAGTTTTTAGGTTTTTTTGTTTTTAAATATTATTTCATATGCTTTATTAATCTCTTCGAGTTTTAATATATTAATTCTTAGAGTTTATTACTTTCTTATGTTTTTTTGGCTTAAAGTATTATTTCTCAGGGGTTTTTTTATTCTCTTGAGATTAAATTATTTATTCTTAAGGTTTTTTTTTAATTTCTTGGTTTATAATATTAATATTTATCCTTTGCTTCACTAATTACTTTCAGTTTATAATATTAAGCCCTTGGGTTTTATTAGTTCTTAGGGCTTTTTGTTTTTAAATATTATTTCATATGCTTTATTAATCTTTTCGAGTTTAATATATTAATTCTTAGAGTTTATTACTTTCTTAAGTTTTTTTGGGTTTAAAGTATTATTTTTTTTCTAAGGGTTTTTTAATCTCTCGAGATTAAATTATTTATTCTTAGGGTTTTTTTATTTCTTGGTTTATAATATTAATATTTATCCTTTGCTTCACCAATTACTTCGTTCATAATATTAAACCCTTGGGTTTTTATTAGTTCTTTTGGTGTAAAATATTAATAATCCCTTGAGATATTGGTAAGAGATATAAACTTATTATAACATTAATAAATTATTATTATTATGTTATTTTTTAATTATATTCTAGTTTTCGATTATAACTATTTAATGTAAATAATTTAATAATATATTTTTATTATATATATATATATATATATATATATATATATATATAAAGTTAATATTATTAATATATTATGAGTAAATATATAAAATCTTTTGGTAGTTTTAATCATAAATATATAATATTTATTTTGGTGAAATATATGTGGTGGGTAGTGGATATAGGCCTATCGGCGTATATCAACCACATTGGTAAATGTGATTGTGCTAGTCATGTCGATAGGCAAGGTAATCATCAGGAATCTATTATCAAGGTGGAAGGTAATGTTTGTGATCAAGTTGTTTCTATTTTGATTGATGATGGATCTAAATATAGTTATATAAGTCCTGACCTGGTGGATAAGTGTTGCTTGAATAAATAATTGCATGCAAAGTCTTGGTTGGTGAAGTTGGCTACAGTTACCAATAAAAGAGTTCATCATTGGGTGAGATCCTATGAATTTGAGCTAAACAATATGCCTACATCAATGCATCTAAATGTGCTTCCGTTGGGATCATGTAGTATGTTTTTTGGTATGGATTGGTTGTACATTCACAGGACTAAGGTAGATTTCTATGATAGGGGTATTGAGTGCTTGGATGACGATGGAGAGAGGAGAATCTTGTAGGGTAAGAAGAAGCCTACATTAGTGGGAATGGTTACAACTATGTAGAAAACATGCAGTAGTAGGAAAGGGTGTATATTGTTTATAGTTCAAATTTCTAGTGACAAAGTGAAGGATGCTCAAGGTTCTGAAGTTTTGAAGAGGTATTCTGTTTTGCAGTAGTTTCAAGATGTATTTCTAGCATATATTTCAAAGTTACCTCCCTATAGGGAAGTGGAATTTTCTATTGAGTTGATGTCGAGAGCAACAACAAGATCAAAGGAATTGTACTAGATGAGCACTCCACAATTAGTGTAATTGAATTTGTAGCTTAAATAAATGCTTGATAAGGGATACATAACGCCAAGTGTGTTGTCTTGGGATGCAAAAATATTGTTTGTGAAGAATAAGGATGGAACTCTCAGGTTATCTATTGATTACAAGAAATTGAAAAAGGTGACGATCAACAACAAGTATCTTTTGTTATGGATTAATGACTTGTTTGATCAATTGAATAGAGCAATAGTGTTCTATAAGATTGTAGCACCCCCAATTTATGTGTTTAAATTTCAAAACCGGACATTTGAACTTTAGTCCTAAGGGGAGTGGACCCCAAAGGATAAGTATTTTGTGAATGTAATTAAATATTTAATTTGAGGAAATGAATAAAATGATTGTGTGCAGATTGACCAAAATGAGATTTATGAGATCACTTGCTAAATCCATGAGGATGGATAAGGCAACTAATCCCCAGAATCTTTCAAAAATCCTTGAAAGAAATTATTCTAATTTAGATTTTTGAGGAAGAATCTAAAATTCCCCAATGATGAGGAAAGTAGTTGGGAAGAGGTAAAAAGCTAGAAAAGTTGAGGAAAGCTTAAAAACAGCTTTAAAGAATCCCAAAAATGGGAAGCCTAGGCAAACAGGAAGAAAAGCATCCTGATATTCTAGACACAGAATTAGAAACAGGCTTTGGGGAAAAATAGCTTAAATAAGCTGCTTCTAAACAGATTAGGGGGTGATCTGATCTAGGAGGTGATCTTAGCTCAGGAGTGAGTTCTAGGAGACCGAAGGACTCTAAGGTTGGGAGGTTGGTCGACTGCATGAGTGGTATGTCTCTAGGTTGAATTGTGTTTTTATTACTGTGGTATGAATTGGCTACATAAAAAAAAAAAAAAATGAATTATAGAGTAATAGATTTATTAATACTACATTTAACAGAATTAATCATAAGGCATTCACCCTCATAATTCTGTATGGTTGTAGAGAAAAATTATGCAGAGTAGAATCCAACAAAAAGTCTAAACCAAGGTTGGTTTAAATCTGAGGATACATATCCTCTACAAATAATTTACTGTAAATTTCTTCTGATCTATTAGCACATAATTGTGAACATGAGTAGGTAAATTAAAGAGAATTTCTCTAAAATATCTAAAAAAATCCTTAAGGTAAAAGCTGGAGATTTCTAATATCTCATGAAGCACAACATTGTAACTTTAATCTGTTTCTGAGAAAAATGGAGCAGTGAGAAAGTAAATGCATAGAGTGCAGAATTAATTATTAAGTAAAGAGCATAGAGGTATAATATTTTCCATAGTTATACACATTAACAGTTAATATAACTACTATTTCCCTTAACCAGGATTAAATGGAAGAGTAGAAAACCTTAATGCGGTAACAAGTAATTAAGTAGCAAGGGAATGAATCCCAAAATATGATCAGTTCTACCGAAATACCTAGAACCAGAGAGCTATGTATGCAAGAGATGTGAATAGCTATAAGAAAATGAAAAGAAGATCCAAATAGAAATATATAACATGGAAAACAAGAAGAGTACGGAAACCTACTAGAATATAGTCCTGGTATTTCATACATATTTATTTTATATATAAATGAGAATGGACACACAAATCTATGCATGCAATTATATGTATAGACAGATATTAGTAAAATAATTTCAGTTAAACATGAGTAGGGGAAGACTGTTAGCCATGATACTAGTACAAGTTTAGATATATCTAGCTACAGAAACTAATGAACAGATACATCAAAAGAAAAGTTTAAAATGAAATATGACTCCCCATAAATTCTGAGGGTCTCTTAAAAGAGCCATGCAGAGCATAAATAATTGAGGAGTTTGGTACACATTGAACAACATTAGTCCTACAGAGAATTACATCAGATACATTCACTGCTATGATAAGCAAATTAAACAAGGATTAATTCCATTGTGTTAAATCGTATACACGAATCACTCCATGCGAGGAAGCAGGAGACAGTCCATATAACGTTGAGCTGTAGCTTCGTTATAATTATGTCAACATAAGAAAATATGTGAATATATATACAAAAGTCACAATACATGCTATAATAGTCTGAGCCTATAAGGCTAGGGTCTGAGGACCAAAACCCTTATCCCAATAAAAACAAATTTAAAAGAGCGCCAACATACGAACGAAACATATTAACAATCTGACTCTGACAGAGTCTCGTTCTTCAACGAAAACTGTGTAAAATCATAAGAGAGAAATGATTCTACATCAGACGAAACAACGCAACGAGAGGGTGATAGTATTCCCAACGGCATACCGACCTGAAACGTCAAGGAATATGATGTTAACATCCATAGAAATGGAAGGGCTCATAACTGCTTTCAAAGGCATACGAATGAATCTTCGTTACCTGTGGAAAAACCAAGTCAAGATGGAAATTAGTTAATAGCGTCGTTGCTAGAAAAACGTTCGAATGGAGAAAATGCTCATAAAAATGAGGCGTTACCTGTGAACCAAGATTCTTGGTTCCTACGAGCTCTCTGAAATCAAAAATTGTAAACAGAGTATCAATTAAATTGAAACCCTATAGGATAATAATAGAAGGAAATAAAAATATATGTACATATAGGAGGAAAATCAAACCTCACGAAGTCCAAGTGAATGGCTATCGTTCTCCTGAAGCGAGGCGAAGCAAGTAAATTTGGAATCTACACAGTATTAACAAAATAAATTAGTTATCATTCAATGAAATCGACAGAGGAGAAATGTCAAGAATAATCGGAGAGGGAATACAACGAAAATTTTGCACAGAGGATATAACCAAAATTTCCAGAACGAAACGCATTCATCTTATTAACGTTCGAAGACTTCCTCAGAAACGAAGTATGACAAGTTCTGAGCGACGAACCTGACCTCTAATCATAAGATGGAAAAAAATGAATGTATAAACGATTACCTGGTAGCGTCGCAGTGGAGTAGGCAAGCCAAAATTCTCCTTCGTGAATTGAGGTCAGTAAACCCCCTGAAGAGTAAAAACCTTGCAGGTGAAGAGATACACAAACAAATGATGGATGCGGAAAACTATCTCTACACAATATGAAAGGCTTATATAATTATTCAACAGACCCAGAAAACCTAATACGAAAGGATCGCCATTGTCCACTTGGCAACATCACAAGAGGAGAGCCACGGATCGAAGGGTTGGCGGGTGCAATTAAACCAGTCTTATAACATTAATGGTGTCAAGGTACGAAATAAATTTCATGCGTCCTGTTCGGATACAGAAGAGCGCCATTGTAAGCTGAGTAAGCTCGAATGGTATTGCCAGCTCAACGTGGATCTACCACGTGAAGGGAAGAATGGGATGAAACCCATTAAAAACCATACAATGCAACCATAGGTATCATCAAAGCTGACGTGGAGAAGGCTTATTCCGTCGCCATGAACACAGTACCTCAAATCGAGTTGAACTACACGCTCTACGTGTAAATCGATAATGTAATCAAGTTTCACATTAAAATTTGATCTGAATCTCATGTACAATGATATGCTATCATATCTACGCAGATGTGAAAACAATTATGAATGCCACCTCGTCTGACCGCCAAACGCATAGAAGAGCCAGTCATATAATAGTATGTGCATTGAATTAAATTATAATCACTACCAAAGGTATATACATATACGTAATGGGAAAATCGAGGATATGTGGATTTGAAAGGGGTCCCGAATGCTCGTAGGCATAACCAACTCAAAACCTATCATATATAATGCATGAGAAAGGACCGGATGGCCAAGAGAAAATAAACATCCAAGTAAAGGTTAACTATAGGTGCTATATGCTACCTTAATAGAAAATAAAATGATATAAATTCACTCCATACTTGGAGTTAGAAAAACATAAGACAAGAGGAAGTTAATAGAGAGTTTCTTGGGGTTATGGTGTTATGATGAAATGAATCATGTTTAGAGAATTAGGATTTCATGGTAAACCTATGCTGCTTAAAAGCATGAAATGCTTGGAGAAGAAAAAAAAAAAAATTTGTGTAAATGGGAGGTGCGACAAAGATTGACT